>OX336397.1:111143995-111743995 GCA_946902985.2 Meconema thalassinum | reverse complement strand
AATGCAGACACAGTTAGCGGCAAATAGTGTAGAACTGCAGACACAGTTAGCGGCAAATATTATAGATATACAGACACAGTTAAACACAAAACTATCTGAAGTTAACGAGAATATAAATCAGAAAATCGCTACACAAAACATTCTGGTTAGTGAACAATTACATAGGCAGTCTGAGAAAAACAATGAAATGTTAAACGCACAAGACGAAAGGAACACTCAAAATTTAGCTGCTTTAACGGTATAAATCAAAGAGCACACAAAAGAACAGCTACTCCAATTAGCAAAGGACGTTAGCACTAACAATACCAAACAATTAGGAATAATAAAAGGGATCGAAGATTCGTTTAAAAAGGAAATACAAGGAATGGATGAGACTGTTATGGCAAAACTAGCACAAATCGAGCAAGCGTGTTTGACCAACTCATCTGAGATTAAAGAAGCACACACAAACTTAGAAAAAAGGTTTGAGAAGATCGAACGAGGGACACAGGGTATGCAAGAACAGGTAATTACAGTAGATAACAATATCACTGGCTTAGTGACGGAACTCAACAAATTAGAAATACAATCAATTGAGAAATGGAAGAAGTTAGAAATTGACCAGGAAGAAATTAAACAAACATTAGAGCAGAACAACATTTCTCTGGGAGAAAGGATAGATAAACTCGAAGATAATCAGGAGGCTAGTCAACAGGAAGTCGAAAAACACATTGATAAATTGAAGGATACTATTAGAAGAGATTGGACCAAGATGAGCGCTGATTCGAAAGATGAACGGCTCGCAGTAAGCAAGAAGCTAGGGGAAAATAACGCGAAAATACAGGCGTTAGAAGAAAATATGAAGTTAAGATTTCAAATTCAAGAGGACCGCATGATAAAATCGGAATTGCAGTCACTTGGACATAATACGATGTTTGCGACACTAATGGAAAAGGGGAAAGGGGAGAATACGGAAAGAGAGCACACAGTAGACAGCCACGAGCTTGGGCAAAGTCCAAGAACGATAGACACGCAAGTATTCCAGAATTATGAGGGTCGTAGCTCGACACCTCAAAACACACAACTTCCCACGCAAGTTATACAAGTCATCCGTGGAAAGGAATTTAAACCGAATAAATTTTTACCAGAGAGCGGAGGGACACCTAAAGCTTTCTTAAGTGAACTGACAGAATATTTTTCGGACCAAAATGTTAGCTCAACGCGACAATTAAGAATGGTTGAAAATTTTTTGGCGGGTTCAGCACTTACGTGGTATCTTGGATTTATGAGCACATTTAAATCAATGGAAGGGTTCCAGAAGGCCTTCCTAAGCAAATATTGGAGTGGGTCATATCAAGAAAGCTTGCGAATGGACTTATACTCGCGCAAATACCATTCCACGCATCAGACGAAATATGCAGATTTTTTCGCCATGCAACTTGTCAAATTGCAAGATCTTGATAATCCCCCGAGCGAAATGGAGCTAATAACTACTATAGGAAAACAGATGCCTATTAGCGTTCAGCAATTCTTGGTGGCAGCAAATATTACGGCCGTGGCCCAGGCAGAAGAGGTATTGAGGAGGATAGATGAAACCACTAATTACATCAACCCGAGAGAGAAAAGACAGATATAGTTAGTTAATGCAGTCGAAGTAGTCAAGACACCGAACAAAAACACGAGGTCGCAACCTACAAACACTAGGGATAATCAAAGAAGGCAGAACACAGAAGAATATGAGCCGAGATCTCAACCGAGATATGAAAATAGGGACAAAAATCATTACAATCAGGAAGAGACTAACCGCTACCGGAACACAAGCAATCAGCAGTGGCGAGATAATAGGAGATACCAAACGTCATACAATAGGAATAATAATAATAACGCACCTTATAATCTGGGATGGCGTGGAGGACACTATAATCAACAATACAGGCCCAGGGACAATAGGCGTTACAACCAACAACATAACGCACAAGATAACCAGCGGTTTAACGAGCAATCGGATCCAAGGGAGGACCGAAGAAATTGGAACGAGAGACACGCTGAGTCACAACAGTACCTAGAAGAACTACATAACATAGAGGGAAACAATAAGAATAAATGGGAACGAGCGATGGAACACAGAGCAAATCCGGACACCCACACTAACGGGGCGGAAGGTATGCTAATGCAGCAGGAAATACAGGATGGGTGGCACCAAGACCAGGGTGAGGGTCAAGGCGCGAAAAAAAAAGTTTAATTGAGGGAAAAGGAGACAGCCTCAGAGGCGAATGGTGTGATGATCATGATGGTTGGGTGACAGCGCACATTACAGAGTAGATTGCGAAGCCTGAAGATTGCTTGGAAGAAATCGTGAGGCCACAAAACGAACAATTAAAGCAATTACCAATAATATATGCTAGGAATGATGGATTGAAGGTCAAATGCTTAGTCGATACAGGAAGTCAGGTCAGCCTGGTATCTGAGGCCTTGATCAAAGAAATAGGGCGGAATCATAAACTTCCAATGATACCGGTCCCGCAAATTAAACTACGGTGTATAATGCTCAAAATTTCATAGTTATGACGAAAATTAACTTCAATATCATTCTAGGGGCAAACTTCATCTGCGAATATCAGGCCGTCATAGATCTACACAAAAACACCATAAGCTTCAAAAACATTGAGGGGATGACGAACATAGGACTGCATATGGACGAGATAACATCTGGCAAGGAGGCGCATACCTGGATGTTACAGGCAATTAGTGAAGAGGGGGCCGAGATCACGCAGCAGGCTATTTTAAACAAGACGGACAAGGAAGTAATTGAGGCATATAGCAGTGACGCCACTACAGCTGTAATTGAATTTAATGAAGAGGAAGAAACGCAAGATATCTGGGCATTGTTGGCTGAAGAGGGTGACAGCAATAATGAATTTGAAGAGCTACTACAGGAGCGACTTAAGGAAGTCAGACTAGGGGTAACGGAAAAGAAGCATCTTGAAGATATTTTAAGAAAACACCAACAGGTTTTTGATACAGTACCGGACAAGATTCTCAACTTTAAATATTCCATGCAGGTGGATGATTGGTCACCATTCAGAAGTAGGTTGTACCCGATTCCGGAAAAACATCATTCAAAGGTTAAAGAAATAATTGACGGAATGTTACATGCAGGCGTAATAAAAAAGATGCCCACACCCTTTTTAAATGCAATTTTGGCCGTTATCAAACCAAATGGATCTATACGGCTATGTCTCGACGCAAGAATGCTCAAACTTCGATTGTTGCCGGAATACGATAAGGCGCCCATAATTAGAGACGTCCTCAAGGGATTTAAAGGAAAAAGCATCTATTCAAGTGTGGACTTAAGGAGTACCTTTCACCACATCGAATTGGACGAGAAGTCACAATTGTTAACAGGCTTCTTGTTCGACAATCAGACGTACACATTTGGAAGAATGCCGTTCGGCGTGAAAACAGCTGGCTGTGCCCTAATTCGAGCATTAGACCGAAACCTTACTGAGGAGGTTAAGGAGATGACGACTAGGTACATAGATGATATTTTATTGGCTTCCGACAACATCAATGAACACATGGAAAACTTAGATAAACTGTTAGAAAATTTACGCACCACAAATTTTTAAGATAAACCTAAAGAAATCCCACTTCTTTAGGGATGAAATTTTATATCTAGGCCACATTATCGATCAGGAGGGAGTCAGACCAAACCCTGCCAAAATTGATGCAATCAAAAAATTTTCCCCACTCCTACAAGAATAAAACATGTCCGTGCCTTCCTTGGTGTAACGGGGTTTTTCAAAGAAAACTGTCCCGGGTACACGGAAACTGTAGCCCCTCTGCAAGAATTGCTAAAGAAAAATAATAAATGGTCTTGGAATGAGGAATGCAACCAATCTTTCCAAGCTACTAAATTATTGTTACAAAATTGTATCAAACTGGGATACCTAGATTTCGGCCTAAAGTTTGTAATTCAGGCAGACGCTTCGATTATTGGGGTCGGAGCAATGTTGTATCAGGAAGATCCAAGCAATCTACAGAAACGATCTTATCTTGCCTTTGTAAGTCGTAAGTTACGGAAACACGAACGTAATTACACTGTTACAGAGTTGGAGCTCCTAGCTATTCTCCACGCCCTCCAAAAATGGAGAAAACTAGTGTTTGGGTATCAAATTATTATCAGGACAGATCATAAGGTCCTCACATTACTTTTTAAAACTAACATGGTTAGTGAACGTATCACCAGATGGTCGATCTACATTGAACAGTTCGATATAGAAATTGAACACTGCCCAGGAAAACTAAACATCATCCCAGACGCTCTCAGCACAAACCTGGAAGAAGACGTGGAAGAAGAGGCGTTGGTACAACACATAAAACTGACACCTAAGGATCACGAGTTCTTGAATGAATTAAAGGAATTAAAGAAAGAGCAAGAAGGTGAGCCCTGGATGCTGCAAATGATCATGTATTTCAAAGGAGAACTTCAGCCTGGATCTGCAGCTCATCGTGAGGCCCGGAGCAAAGAAGGAAAATATCAATATGTGAACAACCTGTTACACAAATTCGTTAATGAGGAGCATACCAAAATGCGCATCATGTTACCTGCTTCATTACAACGTGGTTTGACCTGGCATGTCCATGAAAGCCTCGGCGATATCGGAATAGACAAGGCAGAATCGACCATAGCCGAAACTTTCACATGGCCACGCATGCGAACTACCATATGCGAAGTGGTTAAGACTTGTGACGCTTGCCAACGCACTAAGCCTAACAACTATTAAATGAAGCAATACCCAAAACCGATATTACCCCCCAGAAACCATTGGAAATAGTGGCGATCGACACGTTTGGTCCAATTCCGAAAGGAAGGAGAGGGTGCAGGCATCTACTTGTGTGTTTGGACGTATTTTCCAAATTCGTGGTTCTATGTCCTATTCAGAATACCACCACTAAACAAATTCTAAGTAGAATAATAAACAAGGTGATACCGACTCTTGGTAAGCCTGAGTTTATTTTATCAGATCATGGCGCGTATTTCACTGGTGCCCAGTTTAGGAAAGGAATAGCAGATTTGGATATAAAACACGTTCTCTCATCAATAAGACATCCTCAAGGAAATTCTAGCGAACGCGTAATCCGTGATATTTCTAAGTTCTTCCGGGTATTTATTCCCAAGGAACATTACAAATGGGTAGACCGAGTGAGTGACATTGAGATATGTATGAATTCCACTCGTCATGAATCTACAGGGCAAATTCCCATGGTTTTACACCACAACCAGTTTCCAGTGAGATCTTGGAACACTATTGTAACGTGTCCTAACGACCCAGTACCAACACACGATCTACGGATCCAGAACACCATTGTGAATATGAGAAGGCAGGCGGACGTAGATTAAGAAGAGTACGTGGAAAAAGGTTTCATCGGGAGTTGATCGAAGGGGAATTGGTCTTGGTTAAGAAGACACCGATATCTGATCCAGCGAACAAGATACTAAACAAATTTTGTGAAAGATACGTGGGACCGTTCAGCATCGTGAGGAATTTAGGTAACAACGCCTACAGAGTCCGGGAGGTGAGCACAGGAAACATGGCAGTGTCTAATATTTCAAACGTAAAATTGTATCATCAGAGAGAGCCATACGAACCGAGAAATAATGTTACTGCAGCAAATTAAACATTCGCGTGACAACATACAACAAAAGATACGGGAGTACACTAGTCGTGAATGCGCTCGAAAGACAGCCCTGACGTGTTTACAAATTCAGGCGGAAGTTGTAAATGAGCAATGTTGATGTTTTGAAAGCGTGAGAGGGGAGACGAGTAGCGAGGAGAGAGGCCGGAGGGCACAAACGTACAGGAATTTCCTAATGAGTTTGGAGCGAGACGGCTACTGAAACAGACAGAGGCGGACAGTCATTATATTTTGAGGGTGACCAGCAACTTCAAATTTGAGCCAGAAAAGTTAAGGGTGTGAAATTCGACTTCATACTGAGTTCGAATTTCATCAACTAGGGGTCAGATGAACCCTTATCATTGTGTCCAATAATAATGTTTCATATCATTAAAATTGCTGGAAATACTAAATACATGATATGCTGGATATTTGAGTAAAATTGATGTAGCAAGCAAGGCAAGATGGGCAACGTGCTGGGTGGAAGCTACCGACGGTCTCACAACCAATGCTATTCTTATTCTTCTGAGAAAATCAGGTATGACGCTGAGGCGTACGTGACTCTCGACAGGCCACGATGCTTGGTCCACGGCAAGGAGTGAGAGAGAGGAAAAGTGTCGTGACGTCAAAATAAGGGCGGGATTTGTAAGGTCAGAACCCCGACGCCAACTTTACTGACAAATGAGAGGACAGGACGCCAGAACATAGCATCAGTGTGTTTTGGCGCGCCAATCGGTTATAAAAAGATCTAGCGATCGGTTTGCGTGTTCGGCGGCAGATTCGCGACCTGTGAGAAAGTACAAGATTTATGAGAGTTCACACATAATTATAGGCCTATTATTAAAAATATTGAGGAGATATTTCTCCCTCCATGGAAACTTTTAGGCTTTCTGTATATAAACAAATATCTGAGATGGCCCGGGGCACTCCTAATTATTCTTCGACAGTCAATTTAAGATGTCCGTATGACGGTCTATTTTTTTAAATTCTAGTTGTGTGTCGACAACTAAGTTATAAATGTCATAAATTGTGAGATGGCAATTAGCCATAAATAGGGAAAGTCTACGATTCTGCATAGGACTATATGAGGAAATAAAATACTCATAAAGCAGGTAGAACAGTTTTAAAACTTTAATTTAATTGTGTTCTAACAGCGGCAAGATGACGACCATGGAAAGAAGACAACAAGTTTCATCCTCCATTACCATGAGTGTTATGGGCTAAAGGCCTAATGGTGGGAGATGACGAGGTGGGAGGCCTCTGGAAAGCGGTTTAAGTGATGAGTATTAAAAAATTGATTTATTGATTTTGGACGAGGGGAATCGCGAGAGATGTGTGGAACTTTGTACAGATTTTATTTGTGTGGTTTAATTTAAATTTAGGGTTCGATTTCTTAACTGACATGCGTGTAGTAATTTTGGCATTGCGAGACAATTATGTTGTACAGTAATTTTGTAACTTAAATGTTGTCCTTATGTATACGTAATTTTTATAGCGATATGGCCGCATATGATTAACGTATCAATAAAAAGTGTAGCCATGAATGAGAACCTAGGAACGACAATGATAAATGGACTGGATTCATGATAATGTAAAACAAAACTAGACGTGGGGGAAAAATTAGGGTTTTAGTTGCCTTTTATAACTCGGGCTAATTCTGATTCCAGTAATTAATTCTTTATTGTCATTTGGACAAGTTGTGTGTCATTTATCTGAAGGGTGTGCTGGTTCATATGCTGCGTCGAGATCTTCGAGAGTGTGCCACGTATTCTTGGGTGTATGTGTAATGGCGAGGAAAGGTAAAGCCTGTCCTTGACTGTAATAATCATTCCGGAAAATTAGTTACCTATGGGGCTAAATTTGACCTGGAGATGTGTTCTTGAAAATCCCTGAGAGGATGTTTTGAGATATTGTGATATTTTGTATTTACGCGTTTAACAGGTGACGATTGACAAAGGTCGCTGGACGCTGGCTGCGGGTCAGAATCTATATTTAGCGTGGCACACATTACTACGTTGGGGGAAGGAATCAGCCACTTACTCAGATATGCGATAACAGACCCGGCTGTCTCCAGCTCTGTTATGATACGTAAATGTTTGCTTTAAAGCCTGATGAGTTAAGGTTATTTTATTTGGTTTAATTTGGGGAGTTGCCATGTTGTGGATCCGAGGGTTTTATCATGACTACGACTTAGTTGTTCATTGTTTAAACGCCAAAATTTTCCGGCGTGAATTTAAAATTTGTATTTGTTGTTGTTGGCTCTTATTTCAAGGCCATTGTATTCATTATAAATATAATTTGGCAATCGGCCAAACTTGTTCATGTCACGTTGTGCTTTCCTAGTGTTTGAGGTATAAGACGGTTATCCCCAGCCCTTATTTTAAATAATACACACGTGTATTTGGTTGTGGTAATCTAAGGTTAGAGCATGTCAGTAGTGTATTTAAATATGTAATTGTTGTTCCCACATTTCCGTAATTCGTCTTCGCAGTACGGAGTTCGTTCCCGAACCGACTGTTTTGGTCGGAAACGAGCGCCCGTCAAAGTGCTCATTACTTGAACCAATCTTAAAACGCGTGTCGCTCATAAATATTAAATTCTTGTACTATTTTTTTATTTGTTGTTATTTTTGGATCATGTGATCCGTTTTCCTTTGTTACTTTGAATTAAGTGACATTGCAGTCACAACGCTTGTTTGACAGCTGTCATGCCGTGTTATCATGGTACGTCAGACTAGTCAGTGTCAGATCTGTTCACGTGCGAGTGAACTAATTTAAGGGTGGTTTATTGTTAAGTGTTTTATGTTTGATTCAGTTATTAAATTTCATTTGTTAGTAGATCCTGTTGTTTTCTTGGCATTGTAATAATTAGTTAACCTTATGAACCCTGAAAGTTGTTTTGTTAGCATAAAATCTCTAAATCACATTCACAAGAATCCATTACGACCCCGAAACCTCGCATCTTGTCTACATGATATTATCCAAGGGTATATAAGAGTTACTTTGGCTCCCAACGTGGGGAATTTTGTATTTTAGAGTAAAAATAGATCACCGGCATGTGATAAGTTTATTAACGTAAGTTAGGCGAAGATAGTACCGCCAAATGTTTGAAAATATAAGGTCATGGAGTTTGCAGTAATGTAAATGTGGAATAAGTTAAGTGTTTGAACTTGGATTAAAATTAAAACAAACTGTTCCAGGCGCCCAATAAAATTAAATTAGCTTTGTGTAGAAAAGCCAAACTCAAAGAGTTATTTGACAGGAAGGTTAGACCTTAAAAACGAATTAATACTCTATTAATTGGTAAAAATTTGTAAATGAAGTAAGGCCAGGAAGATTATAACTGAATCAAAGGGTTAAAAATTAAATGGAATAATAAGTAAATTATACTCAGTGATCCTATAGTTTGTGGGAGTAATTTAAAGTAAATGAACTGAGTATGTAAAGGGTTAATGTGTGTATATTTAATATATGTGAGCGCGCGTATCCAGGGCTCCGCCCTTATGTCATTTCCCTATGTCTCAAATATATTATTGTTGTGATGGCAACTCTGGGAGAAATCCGCGAAGTGATTGAACTAGCATCCGCTCGTACGCGAGAACAACTTAGTGAGATGAGAAAGGACATAACCAATGAAATACAGACACAGTTAGCGGCGAATAGTGAAGAAACGCAGACACAGTTAACGGCTATAAATAAACAATCGGCAGAAATGCAGACACAGTTAGCGGGGAATATGGAAGAAACGCAGACACAGTTAACGGCTATAAATAAACAATCGGCAGAAATGCAGACACAGTTAGCGGAAAATAGTGTAGAACTGTAGACACAGTTAGCGGTAAATATTATAGATATACAGACACAGTTAAACACAAAACTATCTGAAGTTAACGAGAATATAAATCAGAAAATCGCTACACAAAACATTCTGGTTAGTGAACAATTACATAGGCAGTCTGAGAAAAACAATGAAATGTTAAACGCACAAGACGAAAGGAACACTCAAAATTTAGCTGCGTTAACGGTAGAAATCAAAGAGCACTCAAAAGAACAGCTAATCCAATTAGCAAAGGACGTTAGCACTAACAATACCAAACAATTAGGAATAATAAAAGGGATCGAAGATTCGTTTGAAAAGGAAATAAAAGGAATGGATGAGACTGTTATGGCAAAACTAGCACAAATCGAGCAAGCGTGTTTGACCAACTCATCTGAGATTAAAGAAGCACACACAAACTTAGAAAAAAGGTTTGAGAAGATCGAACGAGGGACACAGGGTATGCAAGATCAGATAATTACAGTAGATAACAATATCACTGGCTTAGTGACGGAACTCAACAAATTAGAAATACGATCAATTGAGAAATGGAAAAGTTAGAAATTGACCAGGAAGAAATTAAACAAACATTAGAGCAGAACAACATTTCTCTGGGAGAAAGGATAGATAAACTCGAAGATAATCAGGAGGCTAGTCAACAGGAAGTCGAAAAACACATTGATAAATTGAAGGATACTATTAGAAGAGATTGGACCAAGATGAGCGCTGATTCGAAAGATGAACGGCTCGCAGTAAGCAAGAAGCTAGGGGAAAATAACGCGAAAATACAGGCGTTAGAAGAAAATATGAAGTTAAGATTTCAAATTCAAGAGGACCGCATGATAAAATCGGAATTGCAGTCACTTGGACATAATACGATGTTTGCGACACTAATGGAAAAGGGGAAAGGGGAGAATACGGAAAGAGAGCACACAGTAGACAGCCACGAGCTTGGGCAAAGTTCAAGAACGATAGACACGCAAGTATTCCAGAATTATGAGGGTCGTAGCTCGACACCTCAAAACACACAACTTCCCACGCAAGTTATACAAGTCATCCGTAGAAACGAATTTAAACCGAATAAATTTTTACCAGAGAGCGGAGGGACACCTAAAGCTTTCTTAAGAGAACTGACAGAATATTTTTCGGACCAAAATGTTAGCTCAACGCGACAATTAAGAATGGTTGAAAAATTTTTGGCGGGCTCAGCACGACGTGGTATCTTGGATTTATGAACACATTTAAATCAATGGAAGGGTTCCAGAAGGCCTTCCTAAGCAAATACTGGAGTGGGTCATATCAACAAAGCTTGCGAATGGACTTATACTAGCGCAAATACCATTCCACGCATCAGACGAAATATGCAGATTTTTTCGCCATGCAACTTGTCAAATTGCAAGATCTTGATAATCCCCCGAGCGAAATGGAGCTAATAACTACTATAGGAAAACAGATGCCTATTAGCGTTCAGCAATTCTTGGTGGCGGCAAATATTACGGCCGTGGTCCAGGCAAAAGTGGTATTGAGGAGGATAGATGAAACCACTAATTACATCAACCCGAGAGAGAAAAGACAGATATAGTTAGTTAATGCAGTCGAAGTAGTCAAGACACCGAACAAAAACACGAGGTGTCAAGCTACAAACACTGGGGATAATCAAAGAAGGCAGAACACAGAAGAATATGAGCCGAGATCTCAACCGAGATATGAAAATAGGGACAAAAATCATTACAATCAGGAAGAGACTAACCGCTACCGGAACACAAACAGTCAGCAGTGGCGAGATAATAGGAGATACCAAACGTCATACAATAGGAATAATAATAATAACGCACCTTATAATCGGGGATGGCGTGGAGGACACTATAATCAACAATACAGGCCCAGGGACAATAGGCGTTACAACCAACAACATAACGCACAAGATAACCAGCTGTTTAACGAGCAATCGGATCCAAGGGAGGACCGAAGAAATTGGAACGAGAGACACGCTGAGTCACAAAAGTACCTAGAAGAACTACATAGCATAGAGGGAAACAATAAGAATAAATGGGAACGAGCGATGGAACACAGAGCAAATCCGGACACCCACACTAACGGGGTGGAAGGTATGCTAATGCAGCAGGAAATACAGGACGGGTGGCACCAAGACCAGGGTGAGGGTCAAGGCGCGAAAAAAAAGTTTGTTGTTGTTTGAGTCTTCAGTCTTTTGACTGGTTTGATGCAGCTCTCCAAGCCTCCCTGTCCTGAGCTAATCGTTTCATCTCTACATAACTACCACACCCCACATCCGAGGCAATCTGTTTAACATATTCTAACCTTGGTCTACCCCTACAATTCCTGTCCTCGACCCTTCCTTCCATAACTAAGCTTGCTATTCCTGGGTGTCTTAGTATGTGTCCTACCAACCTATCTCTTCTCTTCATTAGCAGTCGCCAGAAACATCTCTCCTCTCCCACTCGGCTTAATACCTCTTTGTTTGTAACCCTATCTACCCATCTGATCTTCATCATTCTCCTGTAACACCACATTTCAAATGCTTCAATTATCCTCTTTTCTGCTACACCAATAGTCCAAGTTTCACTTCCATCGTGCGCCACGCTCCAGACAAAGGCTTTCAAAAATGACTTCCTAATACCTAAATCTATATTCGATGTCAGCAGATTCCTTTTTTGCAGAAATGCTTTCTTTGCCTGAGCCAACCTACTTTTTATATCCTCTTTGCTTCGTCCATCACTGGTTATTCTGCTTCCTAAGTAACAGAAGTCTCCTGCTTCCTTCAGCTTTTCACCTGCCAATTTGATCTCCACAGAGGTTTCTGATTTATTTCGGCTGCATTCCAGTATTTTTGTTTTACATTTATTAATTTTCATCATGAATTCTTTCCGTAAGACGGAGTCCATACCATTCAAAAACTCATTCAAATCCTCAGGCTTGTCGGCCAAGATGACGATGTTATCAGCAAATCTCAGAGTTGAAATTATTTCTCCTTGAATCTTCACTCCCACTTTACATTTTTCTCTAATTTCCTTCATTGCTTGTTCAATGTAAAGATTGAAAAGTATGGGTGATAAGTTGCAGCCTTGCCTTACACCTTTCTGAATACCAGCTTCTCTCTCATGTCCTTCAACTCGAATGACTGCTGTCTGGTTTCTGTATAGATTGTATATCACCCTCCTATCCCTGTACTTTATTCCAATCGATTTCAAAATGTCAAACAATTTAGTCCAATCAACGTTATCAAAAGCCTTTTCTAAGTCTACAAAAGCCATGAACGTTCTCTTATCTTTCCTTATTCTACCTTCCAAAATCAGCCTAAGACTTAGTACAGCTTCCCTTGTTCCTACATTTCTCCTGAAACCAAACTGGTCTTCACCCAACTCCGTTTCTATCTGGCTTTCAATCCTCTTGTAAATTATTCTAGACAGGATCTTTGAAGCATGAGTAATCAAGCTGATTGTACGGTAATCTTCACATCTGTCAGCTCCCACTTTCTTTGATATAGGGATGATTACATTCTTCTTGAAATCAGGGGGTACCTCACCTGTCTCATAAATCCTACACACCAAGTGAAATAACCTGATCAGACCTTCATCTCCTATGCAGCGTAGCAACTCAATCGGTATATCATCTATGCCTGGTGCTTTGTTCCTGCTTAAGTCTTCCAAAGCTCTATCAAATTCTGATCTCAATATTAAATCTCCTTTCGCATCCTCATCAATTTCCTCCTCCCTTTCCATTACATGATTCTCAATCTCCTTTCCCTTATACAAACTCTCTATGTAAGCTTTCCATCTATCAACCTTTTCTTCCCTATCTGTTAGAGGCTTTCCATTTGTGTCCTTAATATTACAGCACTTAGTCTTCTTTTCCCCAAAAGTATTCTTAATCCTTCGATAAGCTGTGTCTACTTTTCCTAATTTCAGACAATTTTCTATACCTGCACATTTCTCTTTCAACCATTCTTCTTTCGCTTCCTTGCACTTCTTGTTAACCTCATTTCTCAGACGTCTGTATTCTGCTTTCCCCTTTTCATCTCTTACATTCTTGTGTTTCCGCCTTTCATCCATCAATTCTAGTATATCCTGAGTGATCCACGTTTTTCTACCTATTCTTTCTTTCCTACCAATGTTTTCTTCTGCGGATTTTGTTATTTCATTCTTCAAAAGTGCCCATTCGTCTGCAATTGAAGTTTGTTTTTCATTAGTCCTTCCTTTATACTCTTCTTGAATCTTTCGTTTACATCCTTCTCTTTCAGTCTGTCTATTGCCCACCTTTTTGGCTTTTGACTTTTCTTCAGTTTCTTCAACTTTAATCTGCATTTCATTACAACCAGATTGTGGTCAGAGTTTATGTCAGCACCAGGATATGTTTTACAATCCAAAATCTGGTTTCGAAACCTCTGCTTGACCATAATGAAGTCGATTTGGTAACGCCCTGTATCTCCTGGTCTCATCCATGTGTATATTCTTCTATTGTGGTTATTGAATAAGGTGTTAGCTATGACCAACTTATGCTCGGTGCAGAATTCTACCAGCCTGCTTCCTCGATCATTCCTTTCACCTAATCCGAAATCTCCTACTATCTTCCCTTCTCTCCCTTTTCCTACCACAGCATTCCAATCTCCCATTACTATAACATTTTCATCACCCTTGATATACCTCAGAATTTCGTCTATTTCTTCGTAGACCTTTTCAACATCCTCATCATCAGCTTGACTGGTAGGCATATTGACTTGTACCACTGTGGTGCAGGTAGGTTTAGTATTGATTTTTGCTACAATAATCCGTTCACTATATTGCTCATAATATTCCACCCGCTGTCCAAGTTTCCTACTCAATATGAGGCCAACCCCTGCTTGGCCATTGTTTGATTTAGTGCTAATGACCCTATAGTCTCCTGACCAAAAGTCCTGTTCTTCCTGCCAGCGCATTTCACTAATCCAAACCAAATCCAACCTCAACCTATCCATTTCCCTTTCTAAGTTTTCTAACCTTCCACTTCCTAGCAGACTTCTAACATTCCACGCTCCGATCCGTAGAATGTCAGATTTCCTCTTTGTCACTTCTGTGATGTTAACCCCCTCTCGAGTAGTCCCCACCCGGAGATCCGAACGAGGGACTAGTTTACCTCCGGATTGAAATTTTACAAGGGAGGAGGCCATCATCACATGTAATTATGCATAGAGAGGTGCATATCCTCGGGAATAGCATACGGCTGTAGTTTCCCGTTGCTTTCAGCCGTGCAGCAGGACGCAGTGTAGCCATTATTTGGCTTATATTATCAATATCTTAACCGTCTATAAGACTAGTAAAGAATTGATTTATTCTGAAAGGCTGCTACTCCCTTTCAGAATAAGTAAAGAGCAATTCTACTAACAAAAATACTAACCTTCTACCGTACTAACAATTAAAGTTTAATTGAGGGAAAAGGAGACAGCCTCAGAAGGGAATGGTGTGATGATCATGATGGTTGGGTGACAGCGCACATTACAGATTAGATTGCGAAGCCTGAAGATTGCTTGGAAGAAATCGTGAGGCCACAAAACGAACAATTAAAGCAATTACCAATAATATATGCTAGGAATGATGGATTGGAGGTCAAATGCTTAGTCGATACAGGAAGTCAGGTCAGCCTGGCATCTGAGGCCTTGATCAAAGAAATAGGGCGGAATCATAAACTTCCAATGATACCGGTCCCGCAAATTAAACTACGGTGTATAATTCCTGAACGATCCGTTACCTGTAAACAGCAGGCATATCTCGAATTAGAAATTCTGGAACACACCTTCGCTCAAACTTTCATAGTTATGACGAAAATGAACTTCAATATCATTCTAGGGGCAAACTTCATCTGCGAATATCAGGCCGCCATAGATCTACTCAAAAACACCATAAGCTTCAAAAACATTGAGGGGATGACGAACATAGGACTGCATATGGACGATATAACATCTGGCAAGGAGGCGCATACCTGGATGTTACAGGCAATTGGTGAAGAGGGGGCCGAGATCACGCAGCAGGCTATTTTAAACAAGACGGACAAGGAAGTAATTGAGGCATATAGAAGTGACGCCACTACAGCTGTAATTGAACTTAATGAAGAGGAAGAAACGCAAGATATCTGGGCATTGTTGGCTGAAGAGGGCGACAGCAATAATGAATTTGAAGAGCTACTACAGGAGCGGCTTAAGGAAGTCAGACTAGGGGTTACGGAAAAGAAGCAACTTGAAGATATTTTAAGAAAACACCAACAGGTTTTTGATACAGTACCGGGCAAGATTCTCAACTTTAAATATTCCATGCAGGTGGATGATTGGTCACCATTCAGAAGTAGGTTGTACCCGATTCCAGAAAAACATCATTCACAGGTTAAAGAAATAATTGACGGAATGTTACATGCAGGCTTAATAAAAAAAGATGCCCACACCCTTTTTAAATGCAATTTTGGCCGTTATCAAACCAAATGGATCTATACGGCTATGTCTCGATGCAAGAATGCTCAACCTTCGATTGTTGCCGGAATACGATAAGGCGCCCATAATTAGAGACGTCCTCAAGGGATTTAAAGGAAAAAGCATCTATTCAAGTGTGGACTTAAGGAGTTCCTTTCACCACATCGAATTGGACGAGAAGTCACAATTGTTAACAGGCTTATTTCGACAATCAGACGTACACATTTGGAAGAATGCCGTTCGGCGTGAAAACAGCTGGCTGTGCCCTAATTCGAGCATTAGACCGAAACCTTACTGAGGAGGTTAAGGAGATGACGACTAGGTACATAGATGGTATTTTATTGGCTTCCGACAACATCAATGAACACATAGAAAACTTAGATAAACTGTTAGAAAATTTACGCACCACAAATTTCAAGATAAACCTAAAGAAATCCCACTTCTTTAGGGGTGAAATTTTATATCTAGGCCACATTATCGATCAGGAGGGTGTCAGACCAAACCCTGCCAAAATTGATGCAATCAAAAATTTTTCCCCACTCCTACAAGAATAAAACATGTCCGTGCCTTCCTTGGTGTAACGGGGTTTTTCAAAGAAAACTGTCCCGGGTACACGGAAACTGTAGCCCCTCTGCAAGAATTGCTAAAGAAAAATAATAAATGGTCTTGGAATGACGCATGCAACCAATCTTTCCAAGCTACTAAATTATTGTTACAAAATTGTATCAAACTGGGATACCCAGATTTCGGCCTAAAGATTGTAATTCAGGCAGACGCTTCGATTATTGGGGTCGGAGCAATGTTGTATCAGGAAGATCCAAGCAATCTACAGAAACGATCTTATCTTGCCTTTGTAAGTCGTAAGTTACGGAAACACGAACGTAATTACACTGTTACAGAGTTGGAGCTCCTAGCTATTCTCCACGCCCTCCAAAAATGGAGAAAACTAGTGTTTGGGTATCAAATTATTATCAGGACAGATCATAAGGCCCTCACATTTCTTTTTCAATCTAACATGGTTAGTGAACGTATCACCAGATGGTCGATCTACATTCAACAGTTCGATATAGAAATTGAACACTGCCCAGGAAAACTAAACATCATCCCAGACGCTCTCAGCAGAAACCCGGAAGAAGACGTGGAAGAAGAAGCGTTGGTACAACACATAGAACTGACACCTAAGGATCACGAGTTCTTGAATGAATTAAAGGAATTAAAGAAAGAGCAAGAAGGTGAGCTCTGGATGCTGCAAATGATCATGTATTTCAAAGGAGAACTTCAGCCTGGATCTGCAGCTCATCGTGAGGCCCGGAGCAAAGAAGGAAAATATCAATATGTGAACAACCTGTTACACAAATTCGTTAATGAGGAGCATACCAAAATGCGCATCATGTCACCTGCTTCATTACAACGTGGTTTGACCTGGCATGTCCATGAAAGCCTCGGCCATATCGGAATAGACAAGGCAGAATCGACCATAGCCGAAACTTTCACATGGCCACGCATGCGAACTACCATATGCGAAGTGGTTAAGACTTGTGACGCTTGCCAACGCACTAAGCCTAACAACTATTAAATGAAGCAATACCCAAAACCGATATTACACCCCAGAAACCATTGGAAATAGTGGCGATCGACACGCTTGGTCCAATTCCGAAAGGAAGGAGAGGGTGCAGGTATCTACTTGTGTGTTTGGACGTATTTTCCAAATTCGTGGTTCTATGCCCTATTCAGAATACCACCACTAAACAAATTCTAAGTAGAATAATAAACAAGGTGATACCGACTCTTGGTAAGCCTGAGTTTATTTTATCAGATCATGGCGCGTATTTCACTGGTGCCCAGTTTAGGAAAGGAATAGCAGATTTGGATATAAAACACGTTCTCTCATCAATAAGACATCCTCAAGGAAATTCTAGCGAACGCGTAATCCGTGATATTTCTAAGTTCTTCCGGGTATTTATTCCCAAGGAACATTACAAATGGGTAGACCGAGTGAGTGACATTGAGATATGTATGAATTCCACTCGTCATGAATCTACAGGGCAAATTTCCATGGTTTAACACCACAACCAGTTTCCAGTGAGATCTTGGAACACTATTGTAACGTGTCCTAACGACCCAGTACCAACACACGATCTACGGATCCAGAACACCATTGTGCATATGAGAAGGCAGGCGGACCGTAGATTAAGATGAGTACGTGGAAAGAAGTTTCATCGGGAGTTGATCGAAGGGGAATTGGTCTTGGTTAAGAAGACACCGATATCTGATCCAGCGAACAAGATACTAAACAAATTTTGTGAAAGATACGTGGGACCGTTCAGCATCGTGAGGAATTTAGGTAACAACGCCTACAGAGTCCGGGAGGTGAGCACAGGAAACATGGCAGTGTCTAATATTTCAAACTTAAAATTGTATCAGAGAGAGCCATACGAACCGAGAAATAATGTTACTGCAGCAAATTAAACATTCGCGTGATAACATACAACAAAAGATACGGGTGTACACTAGTCGTGAATGCGCTCGAAAGACAGCCCTGACTTGTTTACAAATTCAGGCGGAAGTTGTAAATGAGCAATGTTGATGTTTTGAAAGTGTGAGAGGGGAGACGAATAGCGAGGAGAGAGGCCGGAGGGCACAAACGTACAGGAATTTCCTAATGAGTTTGGAGCGAGACGGCTACTGAAACAGACAGAGGCGGACAGTCATTATATTTTGAGGGTGACCAGCAACTTCAAATTTGAGCCAGAAAAGTTAAGGGTGTGAAATTCGACTTCATACTGAGTTCGAATTTCATCAACTAGGGGTTAGATGAACCCTTATCATTGTGTCCAATAATAATGTTTCATATTATTAAAATTGCTGGAAATACTAAATACATGATATGCTGGATATCTGAGTAAAATTGATGTAGCAAGCAAACTGGACTTGGCAAGATGGGCTACGTGCTGGGTGGAAGCTACCGACGGTTTCACAACCAATGCTATTCTTATTCTTCTGAGAAAATCAGGTATGACGCTGAGGCGTACGTGACTCTCGACAGGCCACGATGCTTGGTCCACGGCAAGGAGTGAAAGAGAGGAGAAGTGTCGTGACGTCAAAGTAAGGGCGGGATTTGTAATGTCAGAACCCCGACGCCAACTTTACTGACAAATGAGAGGACAGGACGCCAGAACATAGCATCGGTGTGTTTTGGCGCGCCAATCGGTTATAAAAAGATCTAGCGATCGGTTTGCGTGTTCGGCGGCAGATTCGCGACCTGTGAGAAATTATAAGATTTATGAGAGATCACACATAATTATAGGCCCATTATTAAAAATATTGAGGAGATATTTCTCCCTCCATGGAAACTTTTAGGCTTTCTGTATATAAACAAATGTCTGAGATGAAGCGGGGCACTCCTAATTATTCTTCGACAGTCAATTTAAGATGTCCGTATGACGGTCTATTTTTTTTAAATTCTAGTTGTGTGTCGACAACTAAGTTATAAATGTCATAAATTGTGAGATGGCAATTAGCCATAAATAGGGAAAGTCTACGATTCTGCATAGGACTATATGAGGAAATAAAATACTCATAAAGCAGATAGAACAGTTTTAAAACTTTAATTTAATTGTGTTTTAACAGCGGCAAGATGACGACCATGGAAAGAAGACAACAAGTTTCATCCTCCATTACCATGAGTGTTATGGGCTAAAGGCCTAATGGTGGGAGATGACGAGGCGGGAGGCCTCTGGAAAGCGGTTTAAGTGATGAGTATTAAAAATTGATTTATTGATTTTGGACGAGGGGAATCGCGAGAGATTTGTGGAACTTTGTACAGATTTTATTTGTGTGGTTTAATTTAAATTTAGGGTTTTATTTCTTAACTGACATGCGTGTAGTAATTTTGGCATTGCGAGACAATTATGTTGTACAGTAATTTTGTAACTTAAATGTTGTCCTTATGTATACGTAATTTTTATAGCGATATGGCCGCATATGATTAACGTATCAATAAAAAGTGTAGCCATGAATGAGAACCTAGGAACGACAATGATAAATGGACTGGATTCATGATAATGTAAAACAAAACTAGACGTGGGGGAAAATTAGTGTTTTAGTTGCCTTTTATAACTCGGGCTAATTCTGATTCCAGTAATTAATTCTTTATTGTCATTTGGACAAGTTGTGTGTCATTTATCTGAAGGGTGTGCTGGTTCATATGCTGCGTCGAGATCTTCGAGAGTGTGCCACGTATTCTTGGGTGTAAGTGTGATGGCGAGGAAAGGTAAAGCCTGTCCTTGACTGTAATAATCATTCCGGCAAATTAGTTACCTATGGGGCTAAATTTGACCTGGAGATGTGTTCTTGAAAATCCCTGAGAGGATGTTTTGAGATAATGTGATATTTTGTATTTACGCGTTTAACAGGTGACGATTGGCAAAGGTCGTTGGACACTGGCTGCGGGCCAGAATCTATATTTAGCGTGGCACACATTACTACGTTGGGGGATGGAATCAGCCACTTACTCAGATATGCGATAACAGACCCGGCTGTCTCCTGCTCTGTTATGACACGTAAATGTTTGCTTTAAAGCCTGATGAGTTAAGGTTATTTTATTTGGTTTAATTTGGGGAGTTGCCATGTTGTGAATCCGAGGGTTTTATCATGACTACGCCTTAGTTGTTCATTGTTTAAACGCCAAAATTTTCCGGCGTGAATTTAAAATTTGTATTTGTTGTTGTTGGCTCTTATTTCAAGGCCATTGCATTCATTATAAATATAATTTGGCAATCGGCCAAACTTGTTCATGTCACGTTGTGCTTTCCTAGTGTTTGAGGTATAAGACGGTTATTCCGCAGCTCTTATTTTAAATAATACACACGTGTATTTGGTTGTGGTAATCTAAGGTTAGAGCATGTCAGTAGTGTATGTAAATATGTAATTGTTGTTCCCATATTTCCTTAATTCGTCTTCGCAGTACGGAGTTCGTTCCCGAACCGACTGTTTTGGTCGGAAACGAGCGCCCGTCAAAGTGCTCATTACTTGAACTAGTCTTAAAACGCGTGTCGCTCATAAATATTAAATTCTTGTACTATTGTTTTATTTGTTGTTTTTTTTTGATCCTGTGATCTGTTTTCCTTTGTTACTTTGAATTAAGTGACATTGCAGTCACAACGCTTGTTTGACAGCTGTCATGCCGTGTTATCATGGTACGTCGGACTAGTCAGTGTCAGATCTGTTCACGTGCGAGTGAACTAATTTAAGGGTGGTTTATTGTTAAGTGTTTTATGTTTGATTCAGTTATTAAATTTCATTTGTTAGTAGATCCTGTTGTTGTCTTGGCTTTGTAATAATTAGTTAACCTTATGAACCCTGGAAGTTCTTTTGATAGCATAAAATCTCTAAATCACATTCACAAGAATCCATTACGAGCCCGAAACCTCGAATCTTGTCTACTTGCTATTATCCAAGGGTATAATATGAAGATGATAATGATGATAATTGTTGTTTTAAGGGGCCTAACATCTAGGTTCTCGGTCCGAATCGATATATCTCGGAAACGGTTGGTCGTATTGAAAAACATTAAACGTACAGGTGTAAGATCTCCGCGGTATACAACTTTCTTACTCATAACGATTTTTTTATATCTCTCACCGTTTTCTTTTTTTGGGGAGGGGCTGAAGATGTACGTATGTGCGTGACGTTTATGCGTTTAGCAAAGGACAGGTCGCACGTTTCAAGATATAGAGCTGAAATTTGGTACGGCGAAAGGATTGTGACCTGTGAGGAACCCTGTTGTTGGGCGTTAAAGTCGGTGCAGGGCCGGACCTTTTTTTTGGGGGGGGGGGCTCAATATCATCCTTTTCTGGAATCGATATATCTCGGAAACAGTTGGTCGCATCGGAAAAGTTAAATGTACAGCTGTATGATCCGCGGTATGCAACTTTCGTACCCTTAATGATTTTGCGATATCTCTCACCGTTTTCTTTTTTGGGGCCCTGAAAATGTACGTATGTGTGTGACTTTCAATTATTAATGAAATCACTAGCGTTCTTCAAAATAACAAGACAACTGTCACGAATGCATTCCTTATTAACGGTGCTGGGGGCACAGGAAAAACATTTATTTACCGATGCTTAATACAAAAGTTCTGCGGTTTAGGGCTTCATGTTATATCAGTAGCATGGACCGGATTAGCCGCTGTTTTGCTACGCTACAGTCGAACAGTACACAGTATTTTTAAATTCCTCTAAATTTAAATGAGAGTTCAGTGTCTGGATTAAAATTAAATTCCAAAGCAGCTGACGATATTCGATTAGCACGGCTCATAATATGGGATGAAGCCCCAATGACAAATATTCATTCATTAATGTGTGTGAATCGTCTTCTAAAAGATATTATGGGTAATGACATTCCATTTGGTGGGAAAATTACTGTTCTTGGAGGAGACTTTAGGCAAGTTTTGTCTGTTGTGCCCCACGCTTCTCGCCAAACAATTATTCAAAACTGTATTAAACACTCTCCTCTCTGGCCCTTCTTCAAAATACGCCACTTACATAAAAACATGCGGTTGAAACCAGAAGAAATTGAATTTTCTATTTTTTTTGCTACAAATTGGTAACGGTGACTACCCCTCTGTAGATGGTGAGGAATCAAATTTTATTGAACTACCACCCAGAATTTTAGCGCATGATGACATCGTGACTGAGATTTACGGCGAAACATTAATTTCTACGAAAGATATGATCAATTTCTCGAAAGTATGCATTCTAACACCAAAAGATTAACACTGAAATGAAATTAATTTGAAAGTCATCGAACTTATACCCGGTAGTTCTAAAACATACACCAGCGTTAACAGATTAATTACTGAAGATGAAAGCCAGCTACTATAATTTCCTGCTTAATTCTTGAATTCCATGGAATTAAGTGGTTTGCCTCCACATATTCTTACTCTAAAAGCTGGAGCCATAGTTATGCTCCTCAGAAATCTGAAGTTTCCCGAGGGGTCCTGAATGGAACCAGATTATTTTTAAAGAATATGTATTAAAATTGTTTGGATTTGGAAATAATCAGTGGAGATAAAATTGGGCAGAGAGCTTTAATCCATCGAGTTGATTTAACACCATCCGACAAAACCCTTCCATTTTCTTTTAAGAGACGCCAATTTCCAATTCGCTTGGCCTTCTGTATCACAATCAATAAAGCTCAAGGGGAAACTCTCGAACGTGTAAGTCTCTATTTACCTCAGCAAGTTTTCAGTCATGGCCAGTTATATGTTGCAATGTCAAGAGTGCGATCTTTCGACGCCCTTAAAGTTTCAATAGTGCCAAAAAGTAGTCGTACAAAGAATGTCGTATATAAGGAAATTTTTCGGTAATTACTTTACCATTGACCATCATGTTTTGACTTCGTTAAGCACTCTGACAAAAGCTCTTGGCCTGTAGATTTGCAGAGTGTCTTTAAGAGAAAAGAAATATGTTACCGACCTGTGTTATTGTGATGGTTGTATTAATGTGTGTATCTGTAACTAAAGTGAGGATTGGGAAGGAGAGGTCGAGGCCTTAAGTAAGGAACCATCCCGGTATTTGCCTGGAGTGGAAGTGGGAAACAAAAGAGAAACACATCCAAGATAGTTTAGGTTGGAATCGATCTTACCTCTCCTCAGTTTTACCTCACGAGGCTGAGTGCGCACCGTTCCAGCCTTTAGGCCAGAATTAAATTTCTTGGCAGAGCAGGGAAATGAATCCTAATCTCCGGGGCGATGGCCAAGAATATAGTCTTATTAGTGGGCTTCCCTCTGTTAATGCATTTTTTGACATGAACGGGACATACAATTCTAAAACTGCCTCGATTACGGTGGCTGGCAAAGTGAATCTGTGCTCATCCAGTAATTGGTGAAGTGATTCTATGCTCCCCTTCATAGTTTGCTGTCATAGAAACCCAAAAGATTTTACCTATAACAGGCGATAGAAATTTCTTATTTAGAGATGTTTCGTACTGTTTATATCAAAATGAAGAACATCGCCCTGAGCTGCATTTGCAAAATATTGCAAACATTGTTGCTGGCAATTATAAAGATTTTATTATTGGCGATCAGCCTCATTGCCTTCTCCTCAGCAACACAACGTGAGTATGAAAGTGTCTGGACGGTGAATACACTGGTCATGTGGAACTGCATTGTATAAGCCAATTGTTTATTGATTTTATTTGTTTAGAGTACATGGCAATGAGTCTTGTTTTTGCAATGGAAATATTATTTGCCATCTAATATTTAACGGCTCCATTGATGCAGGGCACTATAGTGTTATCGAATAAGACGTCAATTTTGGGAGAAATACTACTATAAAACACCGTTGGACAAAAAGGAACATTGTCCGGTAGTATGTAAACTACGAATTGACGCAATAAAGTGAGAAATCGGACAAAATACGAAGCCACTTTTAAAATCCAATGATTAATCTATATGAACCTATCTAGAATAATGAGGAAATTAAGTTGGTAATATCGACATTTCTAATTAATTCGAAATATACCAGCCATAATGTAGCTTAATAGAGAACTACAATTGGCAGCCCTGGTGACTGCACATATTCCTAGTTCCATCTCTTAAGGTACAAAATACAAAATTTTGTCGAAGTCCAATGGATATCATGGTCGTTTCATGCAGTGAGACATTGGAACTATGAGCGCGCGAAAAATCATGTTGGCAACAATGTCGTGCATGTGTTGGTCAGAAATACTCTAAAATATTATGATCTATTGTTGTGCCAAGTTTGAATGAAATCCATTTGTTAGTACAAAAGATACATGTATTTTAAAATTAGGCCTATCAGCAGGCCTAGAATAATGTTGGCAGCACCTACGTATATAAGTTACCCCAAATTAATCTAGAATGACAGGCCTTATACGTGTGCAAAGTTTAGAGCTGTTGGCTTGCATACTTTCAGATATATTGATATTATAAAAACAAATTTATTAACAGTTGGCAGCCCTGGTTGCTCTTAAGAATACGCATAGTCATATATGTTATGGTACATATTGCACATACAAAAGTTGGTAGAAATCTAATTGAGAGTATGGAAGTTACATGTATTTAAAAGTTGGTCCTATCAGCAGGCCTAGAATCATGTTGGTAGCACTGACGTCTATTAGTTACACAAAATTCATCTAGAATATCAGGTACTATACGTGTGTATAGTTTAGAGCTTTCGCCTTGCATACTTTCTTATATATTACTGTTGGGATGAAAAAAAAGAGAGAGCATTTATTATCAGTTGGCAGCCCTGATGGCTCTTACGAATCCGCTCAGTCATATACGTTTACGTACACATAGTACATACGAAATTTGGTTGAAATCCAACTGATAGTGTAGAAGTTATATGTATTTAAAAATTGGACTTATCTGTAGGCTTAGAATCATTTTGGCAACACTATCATATATGGCCTCCTAGAAATTAAACCGACGTATTATTATCTATATGTGTGCCAATTTTGGAATAGTTGACATGTATACCTTCCAAGATATCCAACATGGAGCTTAAATTTCAATTGCGGTTTTTCAGCAGTTGGTAGTACTGACATTATTTTCAAGTATGGCATTGAGATGTTCCGGTATACATCTTTATTAATACCAAATTTGGTTTCGATTGCTGCAGCCGTTTAGGAGTTGATGGGGGGCGACACACATACAGCCAGACAGACAGAAGGACAGACAGACATTTTCCCGGATCGATCTCATAAGTCTACTTTTCCTCATTTTTGCAAAATGTGAAAAGTAGGCTAAAAATGCTCGAAATACAAGGGGGGTCACAAAATGCAGACTTTTCACAATCACCCTGTAGTTCGAAAACAAGAGGGCAGCGATGATTTCGATTTCACCATCGGTTTGTTTCACAAAAAGTGGCACGGAATTGCGAAATCCGTTTTGCTCTATCTTGATTCGTTTCCAAGATACCCGCCAAATACATCGAAAAGGCGCCATCCTGTACAGCCGTGATCAATGAAAAACCGTACACGTAATACAATGAGCCACAAATTTTGACATACAAATTATTTTTAAATGTTACCATATGTCATAGTTTAAACAAATCTTTCTTCTTCTTCTTTTTCGGAATCTCGGCATCTCGAAACGGAAAAAGCTAGATACAGTGCCGGATTAAATCAGCGCGGGGCCTGTACCATAGGGCAGCCGGGGGCTCTTTAATTTAGGGTAAAATAATATACAGGGTTGGGCGGCCTATTCGAGGCGGACGAGTGCAAGAAAACTATTACAGATATTTCATAACTATGTGATGGTTTAAGCATTGCCAATGAATTCTCAAATGTATTTACAGCTGTAAGATATTTTCCATTTCCGAGGACGTCCGGCTTTCACAACCACGTGATGGTGTCAGCATTGCCTGGGATAGCATTTTATAATTTTCCTACATTTCCATGCAATAGGGCTGAAGGTCCGCAGGCCTTGCCACTAACGAAGTTGTTGTTTGATATTATTACCCCTCCACAATGTGTATAAACATATACCGTACCAAGTTTTATTGCGTTTGGTTGGTTAAATCGCGAGAAACGTCTATTTAAAAGTCGCAAATTCGCGTGGCCGCCATGTTGGTTTGGAAGTTACCAGTTTTTCACAAGTCACATAGGTGAACTTCTAGTAGTTTCGGATATATTGAATGCTGGTGAAATATTTCGCACAGCCGCCATGTTGGATTGGTGAGACGTAACAAAATTTGAAGGGCACGGTCGGGGTCGTCCGGAATAGTGCTATGAACTTACCGATTTCATTGAAATCGCTCCAGCCGTTTAGAAGTTATTGGGGACACACACACACCTCTCTCACTCTCTCACACACAAGCACACACACACGGACAAAAGGTGATCACATAAGCCTATTTTTTCGAAAAATAATGCAAACATTTCAAAAAATTATAGCACCGAAACCCTTTATGTTAAACGTGTAATTCTTTCACTGAACGCCAGCTGGTTAAAGTAAGTTTTGTTTTGGAGGGGACGTGCCCTTGCTATGCGCACACTAGATGCGCAGTATCCAAGGTCGGCCGCGGGCGCGCAATGACTGCACCGCCCTACAAACTACACCTGATTACAAAGCTGTCATTTGATGGTTTAATCAGTTTAAGGAAACAAGGGACTGAAGAGAAAAATCTAGGCCAGGCCGACCACCAACATCAGCATTGAACGCACGCTTTCCCAATGGCTTGATTGGTACGTGCAATCATTTCAGGAGTAACTGTCAAGATGGCGGCAGAAATTCGCTCCCGCAGGTGCTCCAAATCCCGAATTGTTTCTGCATACACAATGTTTTTAATGTGCCCCCAGAAAAAAAATCCATAGGCCTGAGGTCAGGACTTCATTGGCGCGCGCGCCCCCGGCCAACCTTGGCTACTGCGCATCAAGTGTGCGCATAGCAAGGTCACGTCCCCTCCGAAACAAAACTTACTTGACCCAGCTGGCGTTCAGTGACAGAATTACACGTTTAACATAAAGGGTTTCGGTGCTATAATTTGTTGAAATGTTGGCATTATTTTTCGATGACCCTGTATTGTTAAGTGGTTTACAGAACCTTCAACAATGTACTAGCTATAGATTGTATGTACCTTGTTGAAGTAGCCTATGTTTTTGTGGCATCCTAACGAGATCAGTTTTGGACACCATTTGAGCTAATGCGGCAGGAAATTATTACTATTAATGATTTCGAATCGATGATTTGCTGTGAAATAACTCCTTCTATTTAAGATAATACGCTACTCAGAAGAGAAGAAGAAATGGCGACAGATTTCATTTTAGATCCTACGGCAGACATTTTGCTTTCTTTAAGGTTGGCCTTTTAATGCCTATTTATTAGAAAATAAAATAAGATAAAGACTTTTAAATTTTAAATGAGTAAATTCATACAATGTTGGTTCGTAAAATAGTTATTGTAGCATACTTGGTGAATACATAACGAAATACAACCAAGAAATGTCTTGCAACGGCGACTCGGACTAAAACAAAATCTTCTATTTTAATGCTATGTATCAATTTGCAATAACAAATTTGGCTCCAAACAGCTTTCCCATAATAATTTGGCCACTTCAGTAGTTCAGCTTGCTACCGACTACGCCACTGAAGTCGCAATCACTGGAATATGTGAAAAATATGTGGAATAAAATGCATGTGATTAAGATTTATATTGATACGGACTATTAAGGACATGTTTCGGTCGTTAAGCGACCATCATCAGATCCAAATATGCAAGACATGATGATGATGATTAGGGCCCGGATGTTGATGACATGTCATCTTTTTACTAAGCTGTCTGAAACAATGCTGAAGTACATAGAAACTCCGGACGGCCCACACCGTCTTCAAATATGTCATTTTTATTTTGCATCTTTTTGCTTTTTTTTTTGCTATTTTTCCATTTCAAGAGCATATTTTTAAGTTTGCTAGATTTTTTTGGGTCTAATTTTGGAGAAATCGGCCTTTAAAGTATTTTTTTTTTCGTCAATTTAGTCATGTCACAGCTTTATATGAGGGAGTTACGTCTCTCACAGTTAGCAGCTAATGACCTTCCTAACTTCAAGTACGCTCCGATCACATCAGTTGATGTTGAACGCAGCTTTTCAAGATATAAAAATGTGTTGGCTGATAACCGCAGATCATTTACATTTGACAACATCAGAATGACATTCGTAGTGCAGTGCAACTGAGACAAGTGAACATCAATCTTTTGTTAAGTGCTAGAAATAAATTTTGATTGACTCTTCAGTTTGAGCATAAGATGTCATTTTTGAATTATTGGTGAGTTTATTAAAAGATAATATTCTCCATTTTATAGTGCTTTTTTTCGAATTTTTGAAATATTGGTGAGTTTATTATTATGAGATCATTTTCTCCATTTTATAGTGCATTTTTCGAATTTTTAGGCAATTTATTACAGTCTTTTTTGAAAATTTTAAGTGCATTTTTTTAACTTTTTTGCACCATTAACATCCGGGCCCTAATGATGATAATTGTTCTTTTAAGGGGCCTAACATCTAGGTTATCGGCCCCTAATGGTCTGGGTGATAGGAAAAATGACAATGAAGTGGAAACCAGAACGAAAACTAAGCGAGGAGGAAAATACTTACAAAAAGGAACTCAGATTGAAACTACGCACAAAATGGAGGGCGGTAATACTTACCAAAGGGAATTTAGAACGAAAATACTCACAAAAGGAATAGATTGAAAAATACACACAAAATGTAGGTTATGTTCAAAATACATACAAAATGCAATATAGAGTCGAAATACTTACAAAGTGCAATTGATATTCAAAATACTTACAAAATGCAATTGAAATTGAAAATGCTTACAAATTGCACGGTAGATTAAAACTACTCAATTGGATGGACAATACTTACAAAATGCAATTTAGATTGAAAATACTTACAAAATGCGGTTTATGTTGGAAATACAAAATGCAAGTGAGATTCAAAATATTCACAAAAGTCCCTTCTCCTATCTTGAAAGACTTAGGCCTACTAAAAAGCAATTTAGATTGTCAATCCTTTCAAAATGCAATTGAGGTTGATAACACTCGCAAAATGCAATTTAGATCGAAAAGACTTACAAAATAGAACGTAGATTGAAAATATCTACAAAATGGAGTGGAGATGCAAAAAAATCACTAAATGGAATTTAGATACACGGGGAGCCAATGAACAAAACCAGTGCAGGAATCGTAAAGAGAAAAGAAAACAAGAGGTCTGACCTCTCGAAGAAGGAGGGATCAGGAAAGATGAGACAAAGGCTAATTAAGGCGGGAAATTGAAAGACTCCCTAGGCCTCGGATACCCTTATACCGTCGGGGTCGGAAAAGAACAAGAGTTGACCAAGGGAGGTCGACAGGAAAGAAGACGGAGAGGAGCCCGGCACAAGTAAGTGGAAGCAATGCCGGACTCAGCTGGGGTCCCGTGGTCGCCAACCCACGACCCATTTGATGTGAGTCGCTGGGGACTACAAATAGCTCTACGAAACACTACCAATCCTACAGGGACACCCATAGATAGTCTCTGCCCTACAAAAACAAAATACAGGAAAACCTGTCAGAAAACTTCGGCAAATATTAATGATAATTATTAAAGCATCAACACCCGAAAACAGAACTATTTATTTGAATGTTGCCAAACCTAGAAATGACGATCCTTTCAAAGAATTAATATTATAACTTTCAGTCGGTCAACAGAATTATCATTCCAATCACAGTACTAGAATATGTGAAAAATAACCTAAAATAAATAAATGTGATCAAGATTTATTATATTGTTACGAACTATTGAAGAAGACGAATACGAAGACGAAAAAGAATAAGAAAGAGAAGAAAAGAAGAAGAATAAAGAGAAGAAGAAGAATAGAAAGAGAAGAAAAGAAGGAGAAGAAGACGAAGTAGGAGAAGGAGAAGAAGAAGAAGAAGGAGAAAAAGACGAAGACGAAGAAGAAGAAGATGAAGACGAAGACCAAGGAGAAGACGAAGGAGAAGAAGAATAGAAGGAGAAGATAAGAAGGAGAAGAAGACGACAAAGGAGAAGAAGAAGAAGGAGAAAAGAAGGAGAAGAAGACGAAGAAGAATAGAAGGAGAAGAAAAGAAGGAGAAAAAGACGAAGAAGGAGAAGAAGGAGGAGACAAAGACGAAGACGAAGAATAAGAAGACGATGAAGACGAAGAAGAAGAAGAAGAAGACGAAGAACAAGGAGAAGAAGAAGACGAAGCACAAGGAGAATAAGGAGACGACGAAGGAGAAGAAGAAGACGAAGAAGAATAACAAGAAGACGAATAAGAAGGAGAAGAAGGAGGATAAGAGGAAGAAGAGGGAGAAGAAGGAGAAGAAGAAGACTAATGACATATTTCGCTCGTCAAGCGAGCATCATCGGAAACAAATCTAGAAGACAAATAGCTCTACCAAACCTACAGTGACACCCACAGACAGTCTCTGCCCTCCAAAAACAAAATACAAGGAAACCCGTCAGTAAACTTAGTAAGTGTGATAATTATTAGTGATAAATATTAAGGCTTTTTTATGTTGCAAAACTTAGAAATGACGATCCCATTAACACACAGTGTTCCTCTCCCAAACTAATGTATAAAGGTGTAGCTACTGTTGCTGTGATAAGCCCTCAACTACAGTAAATTGTAAACTAACATGTGGGAATGAACTACGAGTAGGCTGCCCTGTGGTGATCATTAAAGGCTATAACTAAAACATTCAGTACTATTTGTCTACTGCTAATATGATCAAAAACCCATTGTTGATACTTATCTGAAGTTGTGGATTGTGGGTAGATTATTGGCTGAGGAATAACCTAACCACCAAGGGAAGATGATAAATAAAAAGAGGTGGGTTTCGGACTGGAGAAAAAGGATAGAAAAATAGGATGAGAGTTCCACAAAAGTTATAAATTTAACCTTTAATGCACTTAGAGGCGGTTGCCACTGCAAATCCGCTCTCTGATACCTAAAATGGGTACGGGCTTGGTCGAAGCTGACGGGAACCGCAGCTAAGACTTGGGCGGTTTGCCAGAGAAAGGCTTTAGTGTATTTCCTCCCAAGCATGCATAAGACTACTATGGGGAAGGGTGATGGTCTGACAAGACAAATAGTAGCAGATTTGTTCTGTATTAACGATGGCATGAACTTGGGAAGAGTCAGGGAAGACAGGATCTTGCCTAACCGTTGTATTTGCGAAATGATAAATCCAAAAACAAATATTTAATTTATTTAACAATTCAAAGAAGTTTAATGAATTTAACAAGTATGTAATATCTTTTTGACAAATAAAGATCATTTAAACTTTTTAACAAATGAGGTCGCAGACCTCCTAACATTTAGAGATTGCTCCAGGTAAATAACAATCCTTTAGGTTTCAAACCTTATATATGTACTAAAATCTTAGTAAGATTTTAAAAAGACAAATGAAGTGATCAAAGATAAACATTAAATTGAGTACAAGGTATGTACTTTAAGGAATTTACAAGTATCTATCTTAGAAAAAAGTTACAACTTCAAAAATAACAAAAAAGAAAGAAAACAAGTATAATGAAAGAGAAGATCCTATAACTTGTTATGTTTGTGCAGAATTAATTTTATGACAATTATACAAAAGAGGGCAGGTCACTTACTGTGAAACCTGAAGAGAAAGTCAAAAGGAAGGTTCTAGACTTCCTATGTTTAATTAGGAATCACGAGACAAATGGGGTAGTTTCCATTTCGTGAGACCTAGAAATAACTCACTCAAGAGTTGAAAGAATTGTTTTCCCTGATTATAAGGTAGAAACAATATAAGCTTGAACCGTGTATAAAACACGTAGTTATACAGGAGTTAATTTATGATAAACAAGCAAAAGTGGAAGGGCACTTCGTTATAGTGACACCTTATAGAAAAGTTACAATTTTATTAATATGGTGTGTTAGTAGAAGGTTTAGGGAAGATCAATTGGGATTGAGGAGAAATGTTCATGGCCTTATTTAATGTAAACGGACGATCGCGACGCGGTAGAAAAGTGGAACAAGCACTAGTTTTCACTATAGTCTGTAAAATGGATGCAAAGTTCACTGTAGAAACACGAAAGTTTATGGGAAAGAAAGTTATTGCTATGATGAAAATAACAGGTTGCACTAGGTAGGCGAGAGTCTATTTCTTGAGAAGTTTGTGAATTACAATTAAATGCGCCATAGCACATTCCAGCGGTGGAAGAAAATTCGCTATTGCAGTAATTTATAATGAAGATTCCTCATTTTAAATAGTACTCCCACAAGTGAGTGAAAAATACATGACGGCAAGACTTGTAGATAGAGCACAGAATCTGGAAGGTTCCAGAACGATCATAATAGAAGAATGGGGTCAAAGATAATCCAGCGGAGGAACTAGCTTGGTGAATTATAGACAGCGGGTATTAGATAATATCCCACGTAGTGAGAAGATTTCCCAATTAAATAGCTTAAGAAAAGCTACTTTCTATTAAGGTTGGCTTAGACAGACAAAAGTTCAACATCCCAAATCCCACGAAGAATGATTTTTGCCCCAAATAAGTAATCTCACGCTGTCTATAAAATATCGTTAAAAGCATGTAGAAGTTAAAACCGATGAAGATGAAGTTAAAACTTGAAGTAGGTACTTATCTTTGTTGCATGGCGAAGGTGAAGTTCCCGTTGACGGATACTTAATGTGCCAACATGGCGTAGAACGTAGAAAGTGTCTCTTGGTTTGAGGAGACTGGCTCGAGTTGAGCCTTCACTGACCGAGTCAACTGCCGACTTAGAAGTGAGACCTGCTCAGCGAAGCGTGGAGGGACCAAGGAAGGGAAAGAGTGGGGGTAGGAGACAAAAGGAATACATATCAGAATAACCAACATAAGAAATTAAATTCTCTTGAGGAGATGGTCTTCAAAGAGTTGATAGCAGGCGATACTAGCACAGCATGGTGAGTGAAAAAGTAAACGAAGTTCTCTTGCTCATGGAGATAATAGCTGGCGATGGTAACGAGATCTGGTGGCCAGATGGAAAAGGAAGTCCTCTTGCACCAGGAAGAGTTGAAGAGCTTCAGAGATTCGCTGCTAGATGACGCTAGGAGGGTCATGGAAGATATATATCTAGAACAGACTCACAAAAGATATAAGCGACATGATCACCAAAGAGAAAATAAAAGATCACTGTTGGTATTTGACAAAGAGGAAGGAATGAACATGCAAAGAGCATTAAACTTTATTCTCTCGTACCGTGTATTCCAAGAATACACCATACTGGGAGGTTTAACACCAACAGAGAACAAATAAACAGTTAAACATTTAAACGTAATGGAGCGATCAAAGACAGTGGTCTTGTGATCGGACCATTAGTGGTCAAGATTTAGGCCACCCTGACTCTCCCATCCCTTCCAGGATAACACTCGGTCACTCTACCAGAAGTCCAGTCTAGGGGGGGTGAAACATCCCTAACCAAGACCAAGTCCCCCACTTTAATGTCGGGACTGGAAAGAAACCACTTCTGTCTCCGTTGCAAGGAAGTTAAATATTCCAAGTTCCACCTCTTCCAAAAAGAATTACGGAGGGCTTCAAGTTTACGCCAAACAATAGGTAGATTAGAATCCCTGTAAGAATTGGGAAGAGGAGGAGGGGCAGAAAGAGAAGTGCCGATAAGGAAGTGACCAGGTGTGGTTGGAAGCAGGTCATCAGGGTCATTGGAAAGCGGAGTTAAAAAACGAGAATTAACAACACCTTCAATCACAAAATAGCTAGAAGCTGAGGGAAATAAAGCACTAGTAAAGATTGCGATAAGATGCGAAAGAAGAATTGACAAGTTTAAACAAAGCGTATAGAAACAAGTACATTTATTAAGGATAAGAATATACCAAATAAACAAAGGAACTATGCGAGTAGAAAGCAAGAACGCCATTGGTAACAATCTAGTAGCCATAAACAATAACCTTAAGTTATAAGAAGTATCAAAGGGGTTACTCAGAAAAATACTTAAGTCAGCGAGAAACGTCATGTGGCAAGTATAAATACAAAAACACATCGAATGTAACGACAAGAAAAAACAAGTTTGTTCATCAATGAATATTAAAGGTGCAAAATATGTAAGCAAAGTGCAATACATGAACGCGTGAAAAATACGCAACGATGTTATGAAACAAGATTCGAAGCAGTTGTAGGATACGAGCGTGAGTAAGTGGGAGACATAAGCATGAACGACCTTGACCCACATAATACAGCGAGATAAGGAATATAAATATCTGAAAGAGTCCTTGAGCGGAACAAGTTTATTTTGGTAATGAGGAGAGCAGCTTCTGAACTTACAGAAGCGACTCGCAAGACAATGGTTGGCAGTCAGCCAGAGTTGAGATACGGGAAACTTGCTCTGACCTTTGGCAAGCATACAGGAAATAAACGATAACTTGGCCTTACCCAAACTTGTATACAAACAAGATTGAAAAACAAGCAGTTCGGAATAAACAAACAACACAAGTGAAATCAGCTGAGATTTAAAGCAGATATTCAGGTTGGACGGCATGCAGTCAATCGTAACTTGGACGTGAAAAAACAATTTGGAGACATAAGAAATAAAGTAAGAAATCAATTTCGCATAATTTTGAGGATTACGGAATCCGACAATTTTCGACAGAAAAAAGCTTGATTCTTCCGAAAAAGGAAGAGAAGCCGGGACATTGATAAGGAGTTTATGCGTAAGAATAGTTATTCTAGATGCTAGAGAATTCAGATTTTCAAGCGGTTTCAAAAGCGGCTTCCAATTGTGAGGAAGGAGGAGGGAGCCGGCCGTGGCCATCCTTCTAAATAGCGAAAGAAGTGAAACATAGCTTACAGCGAAGTGATGGTGACTGATAGCCATGGTTTTACACAAGGGGAAGATAGTTTTCAATAGAGAGTTTAAGCAATTACCTGCTATAAAAAATGACATGAGAAGGTAAACAAAGTAACCCAAGGCAAGGCGAACTTGAATTGCCATCTTGTGCGGGAAGAAGGCAAAATCATTTAAACAACTTACAAAGGTGGCGTAGTTGTTCACGATAAGACATCGTTTCGGCAAGTGTTTTTCAAAAGTATCGAGAGCGAAAACATGAGCGTTCTCTTTTTCAGAAATGGGATTTATGTCAGCTGTAACAAAAGGACATTGCGCTTTGGCTTGAACACTGGGATGTTGGAATTCACCAGTAATAACCCAACCAAATCGGTGTATCTAGCGACCACGTTTGAGGATAACTTGCGAACCTGTTTACGGAGGCAATACCAAAAAACATTGGCACTGAAAAGTACATCAATGGGACCTTGAGCATTAAACTGAGGATCAGCTAACCTTAAGTGCGAAGGAATCTTTAAACCGGAAGTATTAATAGAGCTGCTAGGAGTGTCCTTGCCAATACTGGTAAGAATGAGGCAGTTTAAGTTAAGATTGGTGTTTCTTTGGCAAACGTCTCTGATTTTCAATTTTGAAGACTGCAAGACTTGAGTTTTCAAATTGTCAATGCCGGATACATTGATGGAAATAGGTGATGATGAAAGACCTAGTTTTTTAATTAACGATTGCGAAACAAAGTTGTGCGTTGAAGCGGAATCGAGAAGACCGCGGGTTCGAAACCAATTTCCAAATTTATCTTGGATTTCGAATTGTACAGTGGACAAAAGAACTTGCGCACTGTAAGAAGTTTCGGCGTTAGAAATGCAGGAAGAAGCATTAGTTTGTTCGGAGCTGCTCTGCATGGAGCTTGAAGAAGCGGGTACTGGTGACCTCGATTTATCATGAACGTGCAATAAAGAATGGTGCGGTTTTTTACAATGGAAACAGAGGTTGGATGACGTGCAGTTTGAAGAAGAATGCTTAGGTGACAAGCAGTTGAAGCAATGTTTGCTATTGAAGACAAACTTCCTTCGATCTTCGACAGACAATTCTTTAAAAGATTTGCACAAATACAAAATGTGCAACTTTTTGCAGGGCATGCATTTTAAAGATTTTTTGAGTGGCCTGATATGTTCTCTTGGATGGTTGAAAGAAGCGGAACGAGTTTGCTTGTTCTCGACAGATGGGGGCTGATGACCCTTTGAAAAAGCAAGGTTTTTCTCAAAAATGTGACACTGATTACTCTTTTCGACATTTTCGCACTGAAATGAGAGTGCTGTAAGGACTTGGCACCGGCTGTTGAGAAACGAGATGAGGTGTTCAAACGAATGTTCCTCCTTGCGAGCGAGTTCGATCTCCCAAGCCTTAAGTGTCGAAAAATCGAATCTGGATGTAGCTAAATGAATAAGAATAGTGTCCCACGTTTGGACTGGTTGCTTGAGTTGATATAATGCTCTAACATTCAATTGAATAGAGTCTAACAGGTCTCATAAAGAGGTGACGTCATTAGGTTTGACAACTGGCAGGTTGAACAAACAGCGGATATGGCGAGCTATACACAAACGTAAATTGCCATATCTCTCTTTAAGGAGATTAAAGGCGATGAGGTAGTTATCTGCGCTTAAAGGCAGTGACTGAACCAAGGCCAAGGCCTCGCCTTCCAAAGACGTACGTAAGAAGTAGAATTTATGAATGTCGGGAATTTCCTTATTGTCATGAACGAGTGAGCAGTAAAGTTCATAAAAAGAATACCATTCACCTTCCTGGCCTGAGAAGTGAGGTAGGCTTATCTTAGGAAGTAACGGTTTCGGTTTGTTCTTATGAACTGAAGCGGGTGCGAACTGGGCCGGATTGATGACCCTAGTGTCCGGTTCTGAGATACTGCGGATCAGTTGGTGGGCCTTGGCAATCCCTTCAAAGTACAAGGGTTCGACCTCGTCCCGATCCGATTGAAGTTCTGGGCAAGCGGATTCAATCTCGGTTTGAGTTTGATCGTAATAATCATAGGACCGTTCGTACAACTTAAGGCGTTGTGTCAAGATATCTAGATCACACTCGGCGGGATTTAATTTGTTGATGAAATTTCTGAATCTGGTGAGTTGCCCTTTATAGGAAGAACGTCTGGCAATGAGAGTTTCATCCCTTTCAGTAGGAGCCATGACAAAAAAAATAGATTGAAATGTAACTCACGAAACTGTGGAACCTTGGAGATGCTGTCAAGCTGGCAGCAGCGAATAAGTAGAAAGAACGGGACACACCAAAGGAGACAGGAGCGGCCTCTTTCCACTTCGCAGGCTTTGCACGATGTGGTTATAGCTGAAATATTCAAAGCAGATATTAATAATTTGCAAGGTATTGTCAATTAGTCTATTAAACAGAAAAAATGACAAGTGGACTCTCCCGGGATTCTGGTACCAAATTTTGGGTAGATTATTGGCTGAGGAATAACCTAACCACCAAGGGAAGATGATAAATAAAAAGAGGTGGGTTTCGGACTGGAGAAAAGGGATAGAAAAATAGGATGAGAGTTCCACAAACGTTATAAATTTAACCTTTAATGCACTTAGAGGCGGTAGCCACTGCAAATCCGCTCTCTGATACCTAAAATGGGTACGGGCTTGGTCGAAGCTGACGGGAACCGCAGCTAAGACTTGGGCGGTTTGCCAGAGAAAGGCTTTAGTGTATTTCCTCCCAAGCATGCATAAGACTACTATGGGGAAGGGTGATGGTCTGACAAGACAAATAGTAGCAGATTTGTTCTGTATTAACGATGGCATGAACTTGGGAAGAGTCAGGGTAGACAGGATCTTGCCTAACCGTTGTATTTGCGTAATGATAAATCCAAAAACAAATATTTAATTTATTTAACAATTCAAAGAAGTTTAATGAATTTAACAAGTATGTAATATCTTTTTGACAAATATAGATCATTTAAACTTTTTAACAAATGAGGTCGCCGACCTCCTAACATTTAGAGATTGCTCCAGGCAAATAACAATCCTTTAGGTTTCAAACCTTATATATGTACTAAAATCTTAGTAAGATTTTAAAAAGACAAATGAAGTGATCAAAGATAAACATTAAATTGAGTACAAGGTATGTACTTTAAGGAATTTACAAGTATCTATCTTAGAAAAAAGTTACAACTTCAAAAATAACAAAAAAGAAAGAAAACAAGTATAATGAAAGAGAAGATCCTATAACTTGTTATGTTTGTGCAGAATTAATTTTATGACAATTATACAAAAGAGGGCAGGTCACTTACTGTGAAACCTGAAGAGAAAGTCAAAAGGAAGGTTCTAGACTTCCTATGTTTAATTAGGAATCACGAGACAAATGGGGTAGTTTCCATTTCGTGAGACCTAGAAATAACTCACTCAAGAGTTGAAGGAATTGTTTTCCCTGATTATAAGGTAGAAACAATATAAGCTTGAACCGTGTATAAAACACGTAGTTATACAGGAGTTAATTTATGATAAACAAGCAAAAATGGAAGGGCACTTCGTTATAGTGACACCTTATAGAAAAGTTACAATTTTATTAATATGGTGTGTTAGTAGAAGGTTTAGGGAAGATCAATTGGGATTGAGGAGAAATGTTCATGGCCTTATTTAATGTAAACGGACGATCGCGACGCGGTAGAAAAGTGGAACAAGCACTAGTTTTCACTATAGTCTGTAAAATGGATGCAAAGTTCACTGTAGAAACACGAAAGTGTATGGGAAAGAAAGTTATTGCAATGATGAAAATAACTGGTTGCACTAGGTAGGCGAGAGTCTATTTCTTGAGAAGTTTGTGAATTACAATTAAATGCGCCATAGAACATTCCAGCGGTGGAAGAAAATTCGCTATTGCAGTAATTTATAATGAAGATTCCTCATTTTAAATAGTACTCCCACAAGTGAGTGAAAAATACATGACGGCAAGACTTGTAGATAGAGCACAGAATCTGGAAGGTTCCAGAACGATCTTAATAGAAGAATGGGGTCAAAGATAATCCAGCGGAGGAACTAGCTTGGTGAATTATAGACAGCGGGTATTAGATAATATCCCACGAAGTGAGAAGATTTCCCAATTAAATAGCTTAAGAAAAGCTACTTTCTATTAAGGTTGGCTTCGACAGACAAAAGCTCAACATGGCAAATCCCACGAAGAATAATTTTTGCCCCAAATAAGTAATCTCACGCAGTCTATAAAATATCGTTAAAAGCATGTAGAAGTTAAAACCGATGAAGATGAAGTTAAAACTTGAAGTAGGTACTTATCTTTGTTGCATGGCGAAGGTGAAGTTCCCGTTGACGGATACTTAATGTGCCAACATGGCGTAGAACGTAGAGAGTGTCTCTTGGTTTGAGGAGACTGGCTCGAGTTGAGCCTCGACTGACCGAGTCAACTGCCGACTTAGAAGTGAGACCTGCTCAGCGAAGCGCGGAGGGACCAAGGAAGGGAAAGAGTGCGGGTAGGAGACAAAAGGAATACATATCAGAATAACCAACATAAGAAATTAAATTCTCTTGAGGAGATGGTCTTCAAAGAGTTGATAGCAGGCGATACTAGCACAGCATGGTGAGTGAAAAAGTAAACGAAGTTCTCTTGCTCATGGAGATAATAGCTGGCGATGGTAACGAGATCTGGTGGCCAGATGGAAAAGGAAGTCCTCTTGCACCAGGAAGAGTTGAAAAGCTTCAGAGATTCGCTGCTAGATGACGCTAGGAGGGTCATGGAAGATATATATCTAGAACAGACTCACAAAAGATATAAGCGACATGATCACCAAAGAGAAAATAAAAGATCACTGTTGGTATTTGACAAAGAGGAAGGAATGAACATGCAAAGAGCATTAAACTTTATTCTCTCGTACCGTGTATTCCAAGAATACACCAGATTGTCTGCAGACCGCTCATTCAACCAGTTTTGGTGTAGGTTTTAATAAAATCTGTACGGGTAAACAATAATCTGAGTTGATTGCCACGGTGGGTGAGTGGTTATCGTATCGGACTACCAACCCCAAGCATGAACGTTCGCTCCTGGCCGTGGTATGTGATTTTTAACCTATTTTCATTTTATGAAAAAATAGGCTTATAAGATCACGTTTTGTCCATGTGTGTGTGCGTGTACGTGTGTGAGGTGTGTGTGTGTGTCCCTTAATAACTTCTAAACGGCTAGAGCGATTACAATGAAACTCGGTAAGATCATAGCACTATTCTGGCCGACTCCGACTGGGTCTTTCAAATTTTATTGTGTCTCAGCAATCCTACTATATGGTTGCCAAACTTGGGCATTAACATCGAAACAAAGACAAATGATCCAGAGATGTCAACGGAAAATGGAAAGGAAGATACTTCATGTCTCATTGAGAGATAGAATACGGAACGAAGATTTAAGAAGGAGAACCGGCATGAAAGACGCTATGACATCAGCAGACCAACTCAAATGGAGATGGGGTGGACATGTAGCGAGATTAGATCCTAACCGATGGACGTACAAAATGACGATGTGGGACCCAAGAACAGGAAGACGAAACGTTGGGAGACAAAGAATCAGATGGGCAGACTGGTTCGTAAAATGGGGAGGAAAACAATGGACAAGAACAGCGAAGATGAGGCAGGAGTGGAAAGACCTAGGGAGACTCGCAATCAGTGACCAATAAAACAATGCATCAACTAGAAAGACACCGTTCAGTGGGCATGCAGCAAAGCGGTACATATCTCTGGTGTGCAATAAAGGCTTCTCACAGAGCGGTGACCTCAAGAAGCACACTGTTGTTCATACTGGAGTGAAGTAATACACTTGTAGCACATGTGAGAAGTCATTTTCATGGCGGACAGAACTAATGGAACATTGTCTCGCACTCTAATTTGAGGAAACATCATCGTGTTCACTAGGGATTATAACCTTACTGCATCACAAGGAATTCAAAAGGTTCAACTATCTTGCGAAACACTTGTTAATTCGTTCCGGGACCACATGTGCACAACATAGTGAATGATTTCTGGGATGTTAAAGAACGTGTATAGGTATCTGCATCCAAACTAGATGTTAAAACTCCACCGGTAAGGTTTTGTATTGCATTTTAAAAAGACCTATTTGAAACGGTTCAATATACGTAGATTTTACTGAAGAGTGAAGACTTGGCAGTTTCTGTCATTGTTCAAGTGCTTAGACAGGGTAAGCTTTGTGCTTAGTGGCAATGGGAAGCTCCCAGATATTGGTTGATGGCTATTATGATTTCCGTAATACTAATGGATATTTGAGGCCTTGATATCGCCAGACTCAGAAATGAAGATTGTTCTAGCGAATGTTATGCCATCGTATTATATAGTTTACTTAATCTTTAATCAGCTGCACGTCTATATAGAAGGCCCAATCAGAAAGAATAACCCCGAATGCTCCTCAGGACTTGCTCACCTGATGAGTTAAAACTGAGCAATTCCCTGCAAAGCAGGAGGCCATAGCCCTTATGGGATTTGTAAGGCTATTTATTTATTTATTTATTTAATCCTACATGGCGGCTGTGCGAAATATTTCACCAGCATTCAGTATCTCCGAAACTATTACCGATATCGCCCTGGAATTGTCTACGGTGATGAAAGGCACTACTAGAAGTTCATTTATGAGAGTTTCAAAAACCTGGTGACTACAAAACCCACATGGTGGCCAAGCGAAGTTGAGATATTTAAATAGACTTTTCTCGCGATTTAACCATCCAAACGTAATGAAACTTGGTACAGCAAATGTTTATATACATTGTAATGCACTGGAGTCTAATTTAGTTCAATTGTTTGCATAACCTGAAGATGGCGGCTGTGCGAAATATTTCACTGACATTCTATATCTCCGAAACAATTACAGGTATCACCCTGAAATTTCGTACGGTGATAAAGGGTACTGATACAAGTTTATCTATGTAACTTTCATAAACCTGTAAAGTACAAAACGAACATGGCGGCCAAGCGAAGTTGAAACATTTTAATTGACTTTTCTCGTGATTTAACTCTCTGAGCGCAGTGAAATGTGGTACAGTGTATGATTTTACATATTGTAAAGCACTGGCATCTAATTAAGTTCAATTGTTTACATAACCTCAAGATGGCGGCTGTGCGAAATTTTAAAATTAAGTTTTTATTTCTTGTGTCGTAATCATGCGATCGAAGTGAAAGTTAGAATAATGAACCTAGGCAATAATTGTCCTAGAATGGTACTTAACTCTATGGCCTATACATATAACAATCCAAAATGACGAGCATCCGAAATATTTAGACGGTTCTCAACAACTATGAATCTTTTACAGCAATCAAACTGATTTTTTTATGTTCATAGAGGCTATGAAAATATGTTCACCTATAGGACTTTCAGAGACCTGGTGAGTTCAAATCCAACATATTTAAATCCATATTTAAATGGACGATTCTCACGAATTAACTATCCGAGTGCTTATACAAATGTTAATCCACTGGCATCTGATTTATTTCAATTGTTTGCATAATCACAAGATGGCAGCTGTGCGAAATTTTTAAAATCTCGTTTTTACTTCTTGTGTTCTAGTCATGCGATTGAAGTTTGAATACCACACGCACACAATAATCTTAATGTACTGTAATAGTACAAAAATAAAAATCCAACCTGGCGACCATCAAAAATATTTAGACGTTTCTCAATATCTACGAATCTATCACAACCTTTAAACTGATAGGCTGTTCAGTTGAAAGGTGACATTCACCGGCATTCTATATCTGTGAAACTATTACCGGTACCACCCTGAAATTTTGTACGGAGATAAAGGGTATTGCTGAAAGTTCATCTATGAGAATTTCAAAAACCGGTTAACTACAAAACGAACATGGCGGCCAAGCGAAGTTGAAAGCTTTAAATAGAAATTTCTCGCGATTAAATAATCCAAACGCAATGAAACTTGGCACAGCAAATGTTTATACACATTGTAATGCTATGGTATTTAATTTAGTTCAATTGTTAACATAACCTCAAGATGACGGCTGTGCGAATTTTAAAATTAAGTTTCTATTTCGTGTGTCGTAATCATGCGATCGAAGTGAACGTTTGCATAAAAAACCTACGCAATAATTTTCCTTTCATGGTGCATGACTCGATGGCCTATACAACAATCCAACATGGCGACCATCCGAAATATTTAGACGGATCTAAATATCTACGAATCGATTACAGCCATCAAACTGAATTGTTTTTTGTTTGTAGGGGCTATGAACATAAGTTCACCTATATGATTTTTAATAACCTGGTGATAAAACAAGATGTTCAGTAAATAACATATAGCCTACTTTCTCATAATGCATGGGTATTGTCATAACTCTTTGTCCTTTTCAAGGAGTATAATTGAATGTTGGTTGTAGTAGCTTGTTGAAATACAACGTGCTATAGGGATATTAAACATGAATATGAGGTGCCCTTTGCTAGTGCTACCTCTGTACCAAATTTCGTTCAATTCGGTTTCACCGTGTTTGAATTGATCTGGGGAATGGATTTGCACACATACATGGCCGCTATTTGCAAACTATTGGACTGATGACCTTGTAGTCAGTCATAAGATGCTTTCCACAAAAAGGCATGTTGTTGCAAAATCCGGTAGAGATCAAATTATTAGGATGGTCGAAATTTGATTTAAGCTTTTAACATTTGGGTGGCCGTCATTCCGTTTCCGTCAAGAGGATGGCGATATAAAACATGACACTGAGGTGCCTTTTGCTAGTGCTACCTCTGTACCAAATTTCGTTCAATTCGGTTTCACCGTGTTTGAATTGATAGGGGGAATTGATTTGCACACATACTTGGCCACCATATGCAAACTATTAGGCTGATGATCTAGCAGTTTGGTCAGAATATGCTTCCCACATAAAGATTTGTTGTTGCAAAATTTGGTAGAGACTAGATTATTAGGTTGGTCGTAATTACATTTTAGCCTTTAACATTTGGGTGGCCGCGATTACGTTTCCGTCAAGATAGCGGTGATATAAAACATGACACTGAGGTGGCCTTTTCTAGTACTACCTCTGTACCAAATTTCGTTCCCTTCGGTTTCACCGTGTTCGAATTAATAGGGGGAATCAATTTTCACACAAAGATGGCCGCCATCCGCAAAATATTAGGCTAATGACCTATTAGTTTGGTCAAAGGATGCTCCCTCCATAATGGTATGTTGATGCAAAATTTGGTAGAGATCGGATGATTAGGTTAATCGTAATTTGATTTAAGCTTTGTATATTTGTGTGGCCGCCATTACGTTTCCGTCAAGATGGCGGCGATATAAAACATGACACTGAGGTGCCCTTTGCTAGTGCTACCTCTGTACCAAATTGCATTCCATTCGGTTTCACCGTGTTCGAATTAATAGGGTAATCGATTTTGACACAAAGATGGCCGCCATCCGCAAACTATTAGGCTAATGACCTATTAGATTGGTCAAAGGATGCTCCCTCCACAACGGTATGTTGTTGCAAAATTTGGTAGAGATCGGATGATTAGGTTAGTCGTAATTTGATTTAAGCTTTAAACATTTGTGTGGCCGCCATTACGTTTTCGTCAAGATGGCGGCGACGTAAAACATGACACTGAGTTTCTCCTTGCTAGTACTACCTCTGTACCAAATTTCGTTCCATTCGGTTTCACCGTGTTCGAATTAATAGGGGCAATCGATTTTCACACAAAGATGGCCGCCATCCGCAAACTATTAGGCTGATGACCTATTAGTTTGGTCAAAGGATGCTGCCCCCATAAAGGAATGTTGTTGCAAAATTTGGTAGAGATCGGATGATTAGGTTAGTCGTAATTTGATTTAAGCTTTGAACATTTGTGTGGCCGCCATTACGTTTCCGTCAAGATGGCGGCGATATAAAGCATGACACTGAGGTGTCCTTTGCTAGTGCTACCTTTGTACCAAATTTCGTTCAATTTGCGCTCACCGTGTTCGAATTGATAGGGGGGACAGACATTCAGAGTACACACACTCACACACACACACACACACATACACACACAGACAGACACACTTTTTTTCGCCCTGTAGTGATCTCATAAGTCTACTTTCATTTTTTGCAAAAATCGAAAGTAGGCTAAAATCCAACATGGTGGCAACGTGAAGTATAATTTTTCACATGAACGTTTCTCGCAATTTAACCATCCGAGCGCAGTGACACTTGGTACAGTAAATCCTTATTCAAATGTTAATCCACTAGCATCTAATTTAGTTCAATTGTTTCCATAACCACAAGACGGCAGCTGTGCGAAATTTCAAAATATCATTTTTACTTCTTGTATCCAAATCATGCGATTGAAGTTTGAATACTACACGTACACGATAATCTTCATGTAACAGTTGTACATATCTGTAAGACCTACATATATCAAAATCCAACATGGTGTCCATCCGCAATATTTAGTCGGTTCTCAATATCTACGAATCAATTACAGCAATCAAAACGAAATGTTGTATGTTGATAGTGGCAATTAACATAGGTTGGTTGGTTGGTTCCTCAGTTTAGGGGCTGCGACAACGCGGTCATGTAGCCCCGTATACTTTGCGCGTGTGTAGAATCTGTCTAATAACCGGTGTTAATTGTGATAACTGTATTAGTGTGTGTTATCTGTTTTTAATTCTTGTAAGGACTGAAGACATTGAATTTTTCAAGTAGTTCCTACTTTGCCGCCAAACGCCACCTTCAACGACTACTAGTTCAGAACTTGGCTACTAGACGCGAACGCAGTCGGCTCCTGGCGACGAACGTAGGAACCTAAGAGCGTTGTTTAAACTTAACCTGTAATTTAGCTTCACATAAGTGTAATTAGTGGAAGGTTCTTTAACATGCCTATAATCCATGACATGGGACCTCCGGCTTTACTTCCCCTACGACGACTTCGGCCGGGTTTGAACCCGCAATCTTGGGCATAGAACTCAGCATGCTACCTACTACGCCACCGAAGCCGCCGACTTCAATAGTACTGCGGTTTATTTGACATGTAGATAACGCTCGTGCTGAAGGAACTTACTTAGTGTTGACAGCTTTAAGTTCGCTCTCTTTGATCGGTTAAGGTGCTAGATTTTAGGGTCAGTTTGTTTATTGAAATTTCTTAGTTTAATGTTAGTAAATGGTGTAGCTAAGCGACCATGTACATAATGGATGCTTCTTCAAGTGTCGTGTCCTCTCAGGACGTTGGCGATCAGTAGCATGATGTGTTCTTTTGTCCATAGCTCTTCTGAACAGTTCGAGTCTTGTCACCTCAAACCACTGGCTTAAGTTGTGGAGCCACGATAACTTTCTTCGTCCTGGAATAACGTCTTCAATTAATTTTCCCTTGGAGTATTAATTGAAGGAGTTGGTATAACTGTTTTTCTTGATATACCTGAATGGTGCTGAAAGCGTATTTGTCACTTGAAGAATTACAGAATCATAACATTTTTATACCAAATAATATTAATAATTAATGCGTAAGGCCTATCAACGACTTCAAGATTAAGTCGTTTGGAGAGGATTTGATTTCTTTGACTCTTGCTGCGGGTGACTTTGCGGCTTACAGGGATTTGCGAGCTAACTGGATACGAGTAGGTTACTTTCAGCTGTAGCGCGAGAATATAAGTTCCGCGTGACGGATATGTTCCTGTGTTCACTTTCGTCGTTCTGCAACCAAAGGTGCAAAGTCATAAATATTTATTGCACGTGAGATATTTCGCACATATCAGTGTTTCACTTTACACTGTCAATAAAAACCAGAATTTTGCATTATGAGATTAACGAATATATTTTTACGCGAACATATGGACGGTGCACTTTCGGTAATTTATATAGACATGTTGGATTTTGAGAGCATGCGCGAAGGTATCCTTATCTAATTGGTCAAACAACTGTTTCTTGAGCTGTGATTGGTGGGAGAAACTGTTTCATAATGAATAATAGTGTTATAATGACCATCATTATGATACAGTTTTCAGACACATAATAGTCAGGGTCGAACATAAAGAATATTAATCTTCTTGAGTATACTTACATATTATTTGCTTGAAATGTATTTTCAATATGGTGTACTGATTATGTCCTGTCGCTGTGGTGTGTTTTGTAGAGGTTCTCTTAGTCCCCGGCAGGTGAGTGGCATGCTGGTGGTTGAGGTACGTTATCCGCATCCGCCCCGTATCCGCACGTATGTTATCCAAATCCACTGACATTACAATTATATTTTTAGGATGAAAGTAGACTTAAGAGATCGATCCGGAAAATGTGTGTCTGTCTGTCTGTCCTACTGTCTGTCTGGCTGTGTGTGTGTCCCCACCTATCAACTCCTAAACGGCTGCAGCAATCGAAACCAAATATAGTATGATTAAAGATGTATACCGGAATATCTCCAGCCCATATTTGAAAATGATGTCAGTGCTACCAACTGTTGAAAAAACGCAATAGAAATTTGAGCTCCATGCTGGATATCATGGAAGGTGTGCAGGGGAGCTATTCCAAAATTGGCACACATGTAGATAATACTATTTCAGTTAAATTTCCAGGAGGCCATACATGGCAGTGTTGCCAAAATAAATTTAAGCCTTCCGATAGGTCCAATTTTGAAATGCATATAACTTCTACACTATTAATTGGATTTCAACCAAATTTCGTATGTAATGTGTGTACATAAACAGATATGACTGAGTATATTCTTAAGAGCCACCAGGGCTGCCAACTGTTAATAATTGCTCTCTCTCTTTTCTTCATCCAAATACCAATATATCTGAGAGTATGCAAGCTGACAACTCTAAACTATGCACACGTATAGTACCTGGCATTTTAGATTAATTTGGAGTAACTTATGTACTTCAGTTCTACCAACATGATTCTAAGCCTGCTGATCGGACCAATTTTTAAATACATGTAACTTCTATACTATCAGTTGGATTTCAAACAAATTTCGTATGTGATATGTGTAACATAACAGATATGACTATAAGTATTCTTAAGAGCAATCAGGGCTGCCAACTGTTAAGAAATGCTGTCTATTTTTTTACCCTAATATCAATATATCAGAAAGTATGCAAGCCAACAGCTCTATACTTTGCACACGTAGGGCACCTGACATTCAAGATTAATTTGGAGTAATTAATATAAGTCAATGCTGCCAACATGATTCTATGCTTGCTCATAAGTCCAATTTTAAAATGCATGTAACTTCTATACTAACTAATGGATTTCATTCGAAATTGACACAATAGATCATATTATTTCAGATTATTTCTGACCAATACATGTTTGTCATTGTTGCCAATATGATTTTACGCGCGCTGTTAGATCCAATGTCTAACTGCATGTAACGTCCATGCTATCCATTGGACATCAACCAAATTTTGTATTCTGTGCCTTAAGAGATGGACCTAAGAATATATTCAGTCACCAGGGCCGCCAACTGAAGTTCTCTATTAGGCTACATTATGCCAGGTATACAGCATTTCGAACTAAATCGAAATTTCGATATTACCAACTTAATTTCGTCATTATTCTAGATAGATCCATATAGATTAATCATTGGCATGAATCTTAAATTTTAAGAAAAGTAGTCTCTTTAGTTCGTCACGGAACTACTTGTTAATTTATTAGATAATGTATCCAAGCAACACATTTAAACATTTGTTGACGATGTTGACTGAGGTTTGTCCCTCTGAGTGACGGCGAGTGCTAATTATAGCACTTACTTAGTCATCGGATATAACCACGCAGGCAAGCGCGGGTATAAAGGAGTTTCTCTTTTGGCAAAAGTCAACAATAATTGAGGGTATTGGCTTCTCTCACTCCTCTAGTATTCTCATACAATCCAAGCGAAAGCAATTAGGGAATTAGCAAGACACGTGAGAGACGTAAAAACTACAATTATTTTATAGAATCCAGTTCAAGATTGTATTTAAGATCGTGGGTTCTAGCCCGGCCGAAGTCGTTGGACTTTTTAAGAGCATTAAAAATCCCTCGGTAAGCCATCCTTCGGAGGGGAAGTAAAGCCGGCGGTCCCATGTCATTGATTTATGACATGAAAATGAACCTTCCACTAAGTACATTTGTGAGAAGCCAAAATGTGTAGGTTAGAATTGATAACGCTCTATTAGAACCGCCAGGTGCTGACTGCGATACCATCTAGTTGCCAAGTCCGCAAGCATTTAGTAGCATTTGGTAGCAAAAGTAGGAACTGCTTGAAATTATTGTCTGCAGAACCTTACTTGAATTAAAACAGATAACACACATTAATAAAGCCATCACAATTAAACCGGTTATCAGACAGATTCTGGTTGGTTGGTTCTTAAGTTTAGGGGCTGCGACAACGCGGTCATGTAGCCCCGTGTACTTTGGGTGTGTGTAGAATCTGTCTGATAACCGGTGTTAATATTGTGATAACTGTATTAGTGTTATCTGTTTGTAGCCTACTTTTCACATTTTGCAAAAATGAGGAAAAAGTAGACTTATGAGAGCGGGCAAATGTGTGTCTGTCTGTCTGTCCTTCTGTCCGCCTGTCTGCTGGCTGTGTGTGTGTCCCCCCTATCAACTCCTAAACGGCTGGAGCAATCGAAACACAATTTGGTAGGAGTAATGATCTATACCTGAATATCTCACGGCCATATTTGAAAATGATGTCAGTGCTACCAACTGCTAAAAAAATCGTAATTGAAATTTGAGCTCCATGTTGGATATCTTGGAAGGTATGAATGGGAGCTATTTCAAAATTGGCACACGTATAGATAATAATATTGCAGTTTAATTTCCAGGAGGCCATACATGGCAGTGTTGCCAAAATGATTATAAGCCTGCTGATAGGTCCAATTTTTAAATGCATATAACTTCTACACTATCGATTGGAATTCAACCAAATTTCGTATGTTGTATGTGTACATAACCAGATATGATTGAGCGTATTCTTAAGACCCACTGGGGCTGCCAACTGTTAATAAATGCTCCTAAATTATTTTATCCAAATACCAATATATCAGAAAGTATGCAAGCCGACAGCTTTAAACTATGCACACGTATAGTACCTGACATTCTATATTAATTTGGGGTAACTTATATACGTCAGTGCTACCAACATGATTCTAAGCCTGCTGACAGGTCCAACTTTAAATACATGTAACTTCCATACTAACATTTGGATTTCAACCAAATTTCGTATGTGCTATGTGTACCATAACAGATATGACTATGCGTATTCTTAATAGCAACCAGGGATGCCAACTGTTAATATGTGCTGTCCCTATTTTTGTTACCCTAATATCAATATATCAGAAAGTTTGCAAGCCAATAGCTCTAAACTTTGCACACGTATAGTACCTGACATTCTAGATGAATTTGGAGTAACTAATATACGTCAGTGCTGCCAACATGATTCTAAGCCTGCTGATAGGTCCAATTTTAAAATGCATGTAACTTCTATACTAACTAATGGATTTCATTCAAAATTGGCACAACAGTAGATCATATTATGTAAGATTATTTCTGACCAATACATGCATGACATTGTTGCCAATATGATTTTACGCACGCTGTTAGATCCAATGTTTAACTGCATGTAACGTCCATGCTATTCACTGGACTTCAATCAAATTTTGTATTCTGTACCTTAAGAGATGGAACTAACAATATATTCAGTCATCAGGGCTGCCAACTGTGGTGCTCTATTAGGCTACATTATGCCAAGTATACAGTATTTCGAACTAATTAGAAAATTGATATTAGCAACTTAATGTCGTCATTATTCTGCATAGGTCGATCGTTGCTTCACGTCCGTAGGTGAAACCTTAAATTACCCTACACGTGACCCCTGGTTGGTGCTAAGAAAGCAACACTGACAAGATGTCGCCGTACTGCCCCATGGGGCCTCACGGCCATGACAGTAAAATTGATACAAAAGGTCCTTGTAAGGACTCGGCATTCAATAACCGGACCCTGGGCCCTCAGCTAACGATCTGTCAACTTAACATTGAGGGAATCAGTAGAGCTAAGTGCGAGTATTTATCTAAGATACTTAGGGACCATTTTGTAGATGTATTGGCACTACAAGAAACACACACTGAAGATGGTACTCAGCTGTCAAACAGGGGGGAAATTCCTGGATACAAAATAGCGACAGAACTTCATCATCCAAAATATGGCATTGCCATCTATGTAAAGAGTGACATTGAAGACTATACGATCTTGCCTTCTGATATATGCCCAAATGCTTACTCAGCTTCTATCAGGATTCAGGGTGTTACCATCACGAACATCTATAAGTCCCCATCAGTCCGCTGGACAGATCAAATTGCACTAGTTTCTGCAGAAGATAGTATAATACTTGGCGATTTCAACAGCCAACATACTTCCTGGGGGTATGTGAAAAATGATGATAATGGTGACAAGTTATTTGAATGGATAGATGTAAATAATCTCACACTGATATATGATGCTAAAGATCGAGGAACCTTCCATTCTGCTCGATGGAACCAGGATTACTCTCCTGATCTATGTTTTGTCTCCAATAGCCTAATGATACCAACACCACGAATACAAAGGCACGTTCTGAATGACTTTCCGCGTAGTCAGCATAGACCAATAATTTATAATATTGGTATTAATATCCCTGTTATTAGATCTACACCCCACCCTCGATGGAACTTCCAGAAAGCTGACTGGGATTTGTTCGCCAGTTACACTGATGCCAACATTAGATGGGCGCAACCAGTCCCTGAGAACTATGACCGGTTTGTTGGATTAATCAAATCTGCTGCTAAACGAAGCATTCCTAGAGGTTTCCGTAAAGATTATGTCCCTGGATGGAATGAAGAAACAACGCGCTTATGCAATGAATTTGAACGGAACAGTAGTCATGAGAAGGCTGTTGGATTACTAACATCCTTGGACAATGCTAGAAGAGAGAAATGGTACAAGACTGTTGAAAACTTGAATTTCACCCACTCAAGCAGGAAAGCATGGTCACTAATACGAAAACTGGATTCAACATCCTTACCCACAAGAAAGCATTCCGCTATCAACGTAGAATCCATAGCTGACCACCTTATTTCTACATCCAGGACAGAGAGAGACAAGAGGTTTAGCAGACAGGTCCGATTGGAATTCAACAAGTTAAAACGTGAAGTCCAACCTAACTTGTTTTATTCACGACCATTCTCATTAGAAGAGATACAACATGGTTTGGATGCCCTCCAGTCTGGAAAAGCAGCGGGATTTGATGGTGTGTATCCGGAGTTTCTCAAGAAATGTGGTCCAGCTACCAAACGATGGCTTGCAAACTTTTTCAGTTCCATTCTACAATCAGGACGTCTTCCACCGTCTTTCAAGAAGACCAAAATAATTGCAGTACTGAAGCCAGGAAAAGATCCAAAGCTACCCCAAAGTTACAGGCCAATTGCCTTACTCAGTGTCACCTACAAATTACTTGAAAGACTGTTACTGAATAGAATTGCTCCTGCAATTGAGCAAGAGATTCCTGTTGAACAAGCTGGATTCCGCCCAAAACGAGACTGCTCTGATCAAGTCCTTGCCTTAACTACATATCTAGAAATTGGCTTTGAGAAGAAACTTAAAAGTGTTTCTGCCTTTCTGGACCTCTCAGCGGCGTACGATACTGTCTGGAGAAAAGGACTTCTCCTCAAACTCATAAAGTCAGTCCCTTGTCTTAAAACAGTGACTCTCATCAGCAACATGTTAAGTAATAGACTATTCCAAGTTCACAATGAAAGTGCCAGAAGCAGGTTCCATACACTCAATAATGGTCTACCTCAGGGTTCAGTTTTATCCCCTATGCTATTTAACTTATACATTCATGATCTGCCAGAAACGGTATCCCGTAAATTCATCTATGCGGACGATATAAATCTTACAGTCCAGTGCACCACTTTTGATGAAGCAGAGGATTTACTGAGTGAAGACCTTAAGAAGATGAATGTTTATTTCAAAAAGTGGCGGCTTCAACCAAGTCCTTCTAAATCTGAGGTAACCACATTTCACCTTAACAACCTTCAGGCGAACTACCAACCTAGAGTGAAGTTCGGGAACCAATATCTGAAGTACAACAGCTCCCCTAAGTACTTAGGAGTGATATTGGACAGGGCATTAACTTTCAGACAGCATATTGCAAAAACAGCAGCAAAATTAAAAAGCCGTAATAACTTACTAAGTAGGTTAGCTGGAACATCATGGGGCGCTGATGCCAACACACTCAGGACTACTGCTTTGGCTGTCGTTTACTCTCCAGCTGAATACTGTGCAGGCGTATGGTTGAACAGCTCCCATTGCCAACTGGTTGATATTCAACTCCGGCAGACAATGCGGATTATCTCTGGCACTCTACATTGCACTCCCTCACAGTGGCTACCTGTACTGTGTAATATTGTTCCTCCTCATATCAGGAGACAGCAAGTTCTTTCCCGCCTGTGGCACAGAATTATGAATAATGAAGTTCTCCCAATCCACCAAGACGTCAATCAACCTTCCACATCCAGGTTGAAATCACGGAAACCAGCCTACAAGACGGCTATGGAACTTACTTCAGCTCCATTCAACCCCCGAAATACATGGAAAGTTGAATGGTCTACCTCTCCACCTCGTGGCCTAATTGAAGTACTTGATCCTACCATCAAACTACCTGGATTCCATCTCCCTCGAGCTGTCTGGTCCCGTCTGAACAGAATTCGATGTGGCACTGCTCGAACTAGAGCAGCCTTACATCAGTGGGGTTGGATAGACTCGCCTCTTTGTGATTGTGGATATGAAGTGCAAACCATCAAGCATGTCGTGCAGGAGTGCCCTCTATATATGTACTCTGGGAACTTAGAAGAGCTCCATGCAGCCACTCCACAAGCCCTTGAATGGATTCAAGACCTGGCAGCCCATATATGAAGGGTCCTAATGCTGTAAATTGTTTATTTGAAAATTTATATTTATTAATTACAGTACTGTCTTGTAAGCATCATACGCTAAATAAATAATAAATAGGTTCATATACTGTAGAATAATCATTGGCATGAAAAGTAGGCTCTTTAGTTCGTCACGGAACTTCTTGTTTAATTTAAGTACAGACTGCAACTTAGAATTTTTCAAATTGTTACTACTTTTGCCGCCAAGCGCCACCGTCAACGACTACTAGGCCAAGTTCAGAACTTAGCTACTAGACGCCACCGCAGTCGGCTCTTGGCAACGAACGTAGAAACCTAAGAGCGTTGTTTACATTCTTAACCTATACAATTTAGCTTCACACAGGTGTAATTAGTGGAAGGTTCTTTAACATGCCATAAATCTATGACATGGGACCGCCGGCTTTACTTCCCCTCCGAAGGAAGGCATACTGAGGGATTTTTAACGCTCTTAAAAAATCCGACGGCTTCGGCCGGGTTTGAACCCGCTATCTTGGGCATAGATGAGACAGATTCTACACACACTCAAGTACACGGGACTACATGACCGCGTTGTCGCAGCCCCTAAACTAAGGGACCAACCAACGAACCTGTATGGCTATGGTGACATAAACTACCAGCAATACTGGGCTAACTATTTAACATTCCATTGCCACATTTGATGATAACAATCTTATCAAGGATTTAGTTTTATCTTCAGCTGATTACTAAATAGCTAAAATGAGAACACTGTTACATCAGTTCACACTGCGATATATAAAGATCACGACATCAAGCAAGACTATTTCTGCTCAGTATTAGGTAGACTAGAAGAAAGTAAGTGTAACAGAACGTGGTTAAGACTTTCAGATCGCACAGGCAGACCTCATCTAACTGGGTAAGTTTTCTAGAGTTTATGAAGGAGAATACACAGTGCAAGTAATTTTTATCCTACTTTTCACATTGCAAAAATGAGGAAAAAGTAGACTTATGAGATCGATCCGGGAAAATCTGTGTCTGTCTGTCTGTCTGTCCTTCTGTATGTCTGTCTGTCTGTCTGTCCGGCTAGCTGGCTGGCTGGCTGTGTGTGTGTTCCCCCCCTATCAACTCCTAAACGGCTGCAAAAGAAACCAAGTTTAGTATGAGTAAAAATTTATACCGGAATATCTCACGCCAAAATTTTAAAATGATGTCAGTGCTACCAACTGATGAAATTTGAGCTCCAAGTTGGATATCTTGGAAGGTATGCATGGGAGCTATTCCAAAATTGGCACACATGTAGATAATACTATTTCAGTTTAATTTCCTGTAGGCCATACATGACTGTGTGGCCTAAATAATTTTAAACCTTCTGATAGGTCCAATTTTTAAAAGCATATAACTTCTACACTATCAATTGTATTTCAACCAAATTTTGTATGTATTATGTGTAGATATACGGATATGACTGAGCGAAATCTTAAGAGCCTCCAGGGCTGCTAACTGTTAATAAATGCACTGTCTATTGTTTTTATCAAAATACCAATATATCAGAAATTGTGCAAGCCGGCAGCTTTAAACTATGCACACGTATAGTATCTGACATTCAAGATTAATTTGGAGTAACTAATGGACCTCAGTACTACCAACATAATTCTAAGCCTGCTGATAGGACCAATTGTAAATACATGTAACTTCTAGACGAATAAAATAATTTCATCCAAAATTGGCACAACAATTAATCATAATAGTTCAAATTATTTCTGACCAACACATGCATGGCATTGTTGCCAACATGATTTGTCGCACGCTGATAAGTCACATGTCCAACTACATGCAACGTCCATGCTATCCATTGGAATTCAACCAAATTTTGTATTCTGTACCTTAACAGATGGAACTAACAATATATTCAGTCACCAGGGCTGCCAACTGTACTGTAGTGCTCTATTGGGCTACAATATGCCATTTATATATCAAATAATTAGAAATGTCGATGTTATTAACTCAATTTTTTCATTATTCTGATAAGGTCCATGTAAATTAATCATTGGAATGAATTTTATACTTCGAGAAAATTAGGCGCTTTAGTTCGTCACGGAACTTCTTGTTATCAAGTGTAAGGGGTATTCTTTGGAACCTAGACGTCCCAAAGAAATGTAAAAGGGTATATTCAACCTATTACGAGTCTATACTAACATATGCAGCTGGAACATGGACTAGTACAAAATGAGAGGAGACTAGAATACAAGCAGTGGAGATGAAATTTCTAATAGGCATAGCGATAGAGTTAGAAATGAAGAGTTATGGAAGAGGACAGGAATCTTGAATCTGCAGGAAAGGATAGAAACAACAAAGTTAACGTGGTATAAGTCCCTCGGAACAAATTGGCCCGTGAGTGAGAAACTGAAGCTGGCCACCGAGCCTACCTCAAGTTCAATGACAGCTTGCAATGCAGAAGAGGGTTGGGAAGGGGCGAAGGAAGAAAGGCTGCTTCTTGGGACAGATTTATAACAGAGAGGTATAGTCAGCCAGTTGTTCCCAACGTGCTACATAAAAGAAGTGAGGACTACCGCAAAGATATGAACAGTGAATATTATATTCGTTGGTTAAAAGAAAAGTTGATCCCTAATTTGGAACGCAACTCAGTGCTTGTTTTTAACACCGCATCGTACCAAAACACACAGAAGGAATGGTTGATTATTAACGGTACATTGCTGAACTATTAGGTCATATTTTCGTTACAATATTATTCCATTACACGTATTAGTGTCATCTAATCATTCAAATCACCTAATACAGTTTGTAACGAGTGATGGTTGTTATTGTGTGAGTGACAATTGCTGCGGGAACAGAGTGTACTTCTGACGACTGACGGGTGACGCAGTGGACAGCACCCAGCAGGCTAAGAACACCAGACTCTCTCTTCAGCTTCCTACTTGATTTTCACAAGGGTCAATTAGTTCTGAGGCAGTTATACGGTCACATGATGAGGATGGAAGAAGAGAGAGCACCAAAGAAAGCTTTTTCCGAAAAGATGACAGGCAAGAGACCGCGAGGAAGACCCCGAAAGAGATGGACGGATACAGTCTGGGAGTGCAAAGAGAAGAGGGGAAGAAAACCTGAAGATGTACTTTAAAAAGGAGAGGATTGGTGGAGAGACAGGCAGCGATGGAGGTCTTTAATTCACAACCCGATTCGGGAAGCTGGAAACGGGAAATGAAGATGATGAATAACAAGTAGTTCTGTGAAGAACTAACTATACAGCCCATTTTCATATATCCTACTCATGTTAATTGCCTCTATCAACATACAAAATTTCAGTTTGAAGGTTGTGATAGATTCGTAGATATTGAGAACCGTCTAAATATTTCAGATGGTCGCCAGGTTGGATTTTTATTTTTGTACTATTACATTAAGATTATTGTGTACGTGTGGTATTCAAACTTCATTCGCATGATTAGAACACAAGAAGTAAAAACGGGATTTTAAAATTTTGCACAGCTGCCATCTTGTGATTATGCAAACAATTGAAATAAATTAGATGCCAGTGGATAAACATTTGTATAATCATTTAACGTGCAACGTTTCACTGCACTCGGATAGCTAATTCGCGAGAAACGTCCATTTAAATATGTATACATCGCGTCGCCGTCATGTTGGATTTGTGCTCACCAGGTTACTGAAAGTCCTATAGGTGAACATATGGAACATAAAAAATTTCAGTTTGATTGCTGTAAAAGATTCATAGATATTGAGAACCGTCTAAATATTTCGGATGCTCGGCATTTTGGATTGTTATATGTATAGGCCATAGAGTTATGTACCATTCAAGGACAATTATTGCCTAGGTTCATTATTCAAACTTTTACTTCGATCGCATAATTACGACACAAGAAATAAAAACGTAATTTTAAAATTTCGCACAGCCACCATCTTGAGGTTATATAAACAATTGAACTAAAATAGATGCCAGATCTTTACAATATGTAAAATCATTTACTGTACCATATTTCACTACGCTCAGAGAGTTAAATCACGAGAAAAGTCTATTAAATGTTTCAAATTCGCTTGGCCGCCATTTTCGTTTTGTACTTTACAGGTTTATGAAAGTTACATAGATAAACCTGTATCAGTACCCTTTATCACCGTACAAAATTTCAGGGTGATATCAGTAATAGTTTCGGATATATAGAAAGTCAGTGAAATATTTCACAAGGCTGCCATTTTGAGGTTATATAAACAATTGAACTGACTCCAGTGCATTACAATGTGTATAAACATTTGCTGTACCAAGTTTCATTACGTTTGGATTGTTAAATCGCGAGAAAAGTCTATTTAAATTCTCAAATTCGCTTGGCCACCATGTTGGTTTTGTAGTCACCAGGTTTTTGAAAGTCTCATAGGTGAACTTCTAGTAGTGCCCTTTATCACCGTACACAATTTCAGGGCGATATCAGTAATAGTTTCGGAGATACTGAATGCTGGTGAAATATTTCGCACAGCCGCCATGTTGGATTGGTGAGACACAATAAAATTTGAAGGGCACGGTCGGGGTTGGCCAGAATAGTGCTATGATCTTACTGAGTTTCATTGTAATCGCTCTAGCCATTCAGAAGTTATTAGGGGGACACACACCTCTCTCTCACACACACACACACGGACAAAAGGTGATCTCATAAGCTTTTTTTTTTTTTCATGAAATGAAAATAGGCAAAAAATATACTACCTTTCAAACGAGAATTTGTTTATCCTTCAGATGTGTGTCGAACGTTCTTCAATCCGGGGATTGTAACTGCTTACAACGAGAACTATACTGGTTTTCAATGAGACGCTGTTTGTCCTTGAGATATATGTCGAGAGCTATCCAATCAGGAGTTTGTAACTGCTTACAACGAGAACTATACTGGTTTTCAATGAGACGCTGTTTGTCCTTGAGATATGTGTCGAGAGCTATCCAATTAGGAGTTTGTAACTGCTTACAACGAGAACTATACTGGTTTTCAATTAGACGCTGTTTGTCCTTGAGATATGTGTCGAGAGCTATCCAATCAGGAGTTTGTAACTGCTTACAACGAGAACTATACTGGTTTTCAATGAGACGCTGTTTGTCCTTGAGATATGTGTCGAGAGCTATCCAATCAGGAGTTTGTAACTCCTTACAACGAGAACTATACCGGTTTTCAATGAGACGCTGTTTGTCCTTGAGATATGTGTCGAGAGCTATCCAATCAGGAGTTTGTAACTGCTTACAACGAGAACTATACTGGTTTTCAATGAGACGCTGTTTGTCCTTGAGATATATGTCGAGAGCTATCCAATCAGGAGTTTGTAACTGCTTACAACGAGAACTATACTGGTTTTCAATGAGACGCTGTTTGTCCTTGAGATATGTGTCGAGAGCTATCCAATCAGGAGTTTGTAACCTCTTACAACGAGAACTATACTGGTTTTCAATGAGACGCTGTTTGTCCTTGAGATATGTGTCGAGAGCTATCCAATCAGGAGTTTGTAACTGTTTACAACGAGAACTATACTGGTTTTCAATGAGACGCTGTTTGTCCTTGAGATATGTGTCGAGAGCTATCCAATCAGGAGTTTGTAACTGCTTACAACGAGAACTATACTGGTTTTCAATGAGACGCTGTTTGTCCTTGAGATATGTGTCGAGAGCTGTCCAATCAGGAGTTTGTAACTGCTTACAACGAGAACTATACTGGTTTTCAATGAGACGCTGTTTGTCCTTGAGATATGTGTCGAGAGCTATCCAATCAGGAGTTTGTAACTGCTTACAACGAGAACTATACTGGTTTTCAATGAGACGCTGTTTGTCCTTGAGATACGTGTCGAGAGCTATCCAATCAGGAGTTTGTAACTGCTTACAACGAGAACTATACTGGTTTTCAATGAGACGCTGTTTGTCCTTGAGATATGTGTCGAGAGCTATCCAATCAGGAGTTTGTAACTGCTTACAACGAGAACTATACTGGTTTTCAATGAGACGCTGTTTGTCCTTGAGATATGTGTCGAGAGCTATCCAATCAGGAGTTTGTAACTGCTTACAACGAGAACTATACCGGTTTTCAATGAGACGCTGTTTGTCCTTGAGATATGTGTCGAGAGCTATCCAATCAGGAGTTTGTAACTGCTTACAACGAGAACTATACTGGTTTTCAATGAGACACTGTTTGTCCTTGAGATATGTGTCGAGAGCTATCTAATCAGGAGTTTGTAACTGCTTGCGACGAAAACTATATTGTTTCCTGGGTTCTCCAACCACTCTAAAACCCTGATGGTCTTTCACAATCCTTCTGAAGCTGTCTCTGTCAATTATCTTATCATTTTGCAATGCCTATCTCTCTCAGATCTTTCTCACACTCTTGGAACCACTTTATCTTAGATGTCTTGGATTTTAGAAAATTCTAGATTTTCTTCGTGAGCCGGTCACTGTCCATACGGAAGATGTGCCCATCTCTCTTAGATTGCTTTTGTTATAGGTTCTATCTTACTCCATACTTCTTTGTTGGATCTCAGTGGAACCTACACGTCAACCCGTCTGTTGCCCAAGATCTCCCGTACCTAGGCCGGACGTTTGTTTTAGACGAGTGGAAAATCCTAATGCAAGCTTGGAGGCAGTAACCTGTGTTGTTGTCACTGGTCCCATGCGGTCAGATGATGGACAAAAATATATCACACTACTGCTGAAGTACTGCCATTGGCAAATATAATGGCATTCTGTTCGTTACTATGTAATGTGTACTTCCACGTCACACAATACTTCGACATGGACTGTACTGTTCTGCACGGTGGTGTCTCTACGTGCTCAAGTCTGGAATTCCATTACATTAGACCAGTGGTGAATTATTTTTTTTCTATCCTCCCTACCTCTTACTGCATGTTTTCTGCCTTGTATTATTGAAATTATCTGTGGGGGTGATTGAAATAATAAACATTGTTAGGCGGAATTGTTCCCTTATCTCACTTTAATTTATAATTCTCTACTTACGGTTCAACGCGACTAGCGTTCTTGTCTGTCTCCCCAGAGGTCCGGGTTCGATTCCCAGCTATGACGAGAAATTTCAAAATCTGGTGTGAGGGCTGCAACGGGGTACACTCAGCCAAAACTGAGTAGAGGTGGGTTCGATTCCCGACTCAGCCATCGTGGAAGTGATTTCCCACAGTTTTCCACTTCTACTCCAGACAATTGCCGAAATTGTTCATTACAAAGCCACGACCGCCTCCTTGCGAATCCACACCTGAATATCAAATACTCACCATACTACAGACACCAAAATAGCACAGTTTATCAAAGATAATTTTTATTATTTATTTACTTATTTATTTATTTATTTACAAGTAACTGGGGCTCAATGACCACGATGTCCAAGTTGCTCAAATGAACAAGAGCAACATCAGCGTCAACTTCTGCAGTGGTCAAGCTGTTTACCTCTCCCCAAGCCGGACAAGCCCTTAATGAGTTACAATGGCGAATCATTTCACATATTTTGGTAAACAAATGTTGGAAGCACAACGAAATTTTTAATAACAAAGCCACGACCGCCTCCTTGTGATTCCCCACCTGAATAACAAATAATCAATACTACAGACACCACAATAACACAGGTTATAGAGAAATGTATTTATTGCATTGTGCTTCCACATTTATTCACCAAACGATGTGATACTATTTGCCATTGTGGCTCATTAAAGGCTGGTCCGCCATGGAGAGAGGCAAGCAGTTTGACCACTGCAGAAGTTGACGCTGATGTTGCTCTAGTTCATTTGAGCAACTTGGACATCGTGGTCATTGAGTCACACCTACTTGTAAATATTTGAATAAATAAATACATTTCTCTGATAACCTGTGTTATTGTGGTGTCTGTTGTATGGTGAGTTATTGATGATGATGATGATGATAATTGTTATTTTAAGGGGCCTAATATCTAGGTTATCGGCCCCTGATGGTTTGGGTGATCGTGAAGATGAAAATAAAATGCAAACTTAAAACTAAAACTAACTACTAACCTACATACTAGAAGAAGAAAGGAAAAACTAAAGGAGAATAAGGCAAATAAAGGACAGGAGGAAAATAAATGCCCTCAAACCTCGAAGAATGCGTATTGAGGGACTTGGAAGGAAGGAGAGCCATGAAAGGCAGATAGGAAAGTGAAAGAGGAGAGGGTCCTCCCCAAAGGTAAGGGACAAAAGGGGAAAACGGACCCAGTTCAGGAATCCCTCGGGGTCACCAACTCCCGAACTCACCAGCCGTAAGCCCCTGAGGGTGTAGCAATGACCAGGGTGCACCAGAAGTGGTGGGGGTACATACACCCTGCCTCCTAGAGGGCCTTGAACCGAAGGCAGGAGATAACATTAAAAGAAAAAGAAGGCTGACCCCTCGCAGAAGGAGGGAATCAGAAAAGATGAGACAAGGGCCAATTAAGGCGGGAAAGGAAGATACTCCCTAGGCCTCAGATACCCTAATACCGTCGGGGTCGGAAGAGAACAAGAGTTGACCAAGTGAGGTCGACAGGAAAGAAGACAGAGAGGAGCGCGGCACAAGTAAGTGGAAGCAATGCCGGACTCAGCTGGGGCCCCGTGATCGCCAACCCACGAGTATGGTGGGTATTTGATATTCAGGTGTGGATTCGCAAGGAGGCAGTCGTGGGTTTGTTATGAACAATTTCGGCAATTGTCTGGAGTAGAAGTGGAAAACTGTATAAAACCACTTCCAAGATGGCTGAGGTGGGAATCGAACGCACCCCTACTCAGTTTTGGCTGATTGTACCCCGTTGCAGCCCTCACACCAGATTTGAAATTTCCTGACAGAGCTGGGAATCGAACCCGGACCTCTGGGGAGACCGCCAAGAACGCTAGCCGCGTTGAACAGTAAGTAGAGAATTATAAATTAAATTGAGATACGGGAACATTTCCGCCTAACAATGTTTATTATTTCAATCACCCCCACAGAAAATTTCAATAATACAATGCAGAGAACATGCAGGAAGAGGTAGGGAGGATAGAATAAAATAATTCAAAAGGAGTAAACATTTCTGTCGTAGGTCAGTCTTGAACCCGGGACATAAAATTACAAAGCTAGCACGTTACCATTCATGCAGATGTGCGATTGCAAGCTAGGCTAATTATCATAAATCTTAATCCTTGTGGTTAAATGTCGAATGATTTCAGTTAGACCTTAAATGTAGATTAAAACGCATTCATTTGCTGCGTGGGATGTTTTAAACTTGACCTAAGGCAAGTTTCATGCCTGTTCTACGTCAATAATGCAATTCAACATCGAATATTATCCACACGTCACTCTATAACCGGGGCCGATAACCTCGATGTTAGGCCCCTTAAAACAACAATTATCATCATCATCATCTCTATAACCTTCCTCCAAGATTGAACGTATTGACCCCCTACCACCATCTACCGTCTCGATTCGGAACCAGAAGAATTGCAGGACAGAACAGCCAATAAGAATCTCGGAAATACCTACTGTGGCTAGGCTGGGGCTGAAAAGAAAATCCCACCCGGTCCCGAGGACATATGATATTATTATTATTATTATTATTATTATTATTATTATTATTATTATTATTATTATTATTATTATTATTATTATTATAACTAAGGAACCAACCAACCTTGTGTGTAAAATAGGCGCCACTAATTCAATGCAATATGATGCAAGATCGAGTTTACTAAAAAGGGGACACAGTTTATAGTTGCTTTTAAAATTATAGATATCTGATTTTTCTAGCATTTCTATCAAATTTACGTAGTTCTATTATAGGACAAAAAATAGGCAAAACACATTTCGACCCGAATTAACTGTTTTTGGACCAAGAAATATTTTCGACTGATATGGCAACAGTGGATTGCTAGAAAATGATAGCGTCCAACAGTACATGTTTCACTCGCAGCAGAAAGAGAGAAGAATATCCCTATTTTAACCAGTGCTTCATTCTAAACGTGGGATGTCTTATTTGAAAATCAGCTTTATGGATAATCGAAACCACACTCGCTACCATTTATTTGCTTATTTTCATCTATGACAAAAGAAAGGCTTATGACATCACCTTTTGTCGGTGTGTGTGTCCCACCGTAATGAAATTTAAACGGCTGGGGCGATTCAACGAATCTCGGTAAATACAGGGCGCCCGAGAATGTTCTCCGCAGTGGATACGTGCAGCTGTGAGTGGTTGAGTCATGCGGTTTAGTTGGCTGCACTGCACTGTGTCCTTCAAAGCGGGACTTCCCCGTTTGAACTGTCGGTGTGTATCGCGATAAGCGCGCAGCCTGCATGTCTTCAGCGTGTGTTAGTCAGCGAGCGTTCAGATCGATTATTGGAAGAGTGCAACAGTATACAGGCGGTAATGTTTACTACTGACGAGGGAGTTTGTTGGTGGAATACGTTTTTCACGAAGGCGATCGGTTTACAGAAAATGTAAAATTAAGATTTCAGGCGCGGTTTCCTAATTCAAAGTGTCCAAATCGTGATACCGTTCGGGATTTGGTAAGTAAATTTATTATGACTGGCTCAGTGCACGATGTACAGGGAACAGGCAGGCCTACGCTTTTAACAGACAAAACAATTGATGAAATCTCCGATATAATGCAGCGTAGACCAAGTAAATCAACACCAAAATTAGCTCAACAAACAGGAATCTCTAAGTCGACAGCACATAAAGCTGTAAGAGACAAGCTTCAGTTGTTCCCTTATAGTGGGTGATGTATGGAAGATAGACATATGCTCTTGCGGACGTTTTTGTAGAACTTTTCATGCTGAACAATTCTTACACTCATAGTATTTAGATACTTTTAACGGTTTGCCCAGCGTAAGCTTACAAAGTGCTCGGACACCAGGTATTTTTATCGTCTTTTCCACTAAAATCGTTACTGCTCGGCTTCCTTTAACCATAAATTAATTATTTTCTACAGAAATCATACTCGATATATCCTTTACAGAATGGTGAAAACCGCATCAAAATCCATCCAGTGGTTCTCGAGTTTACCCGTAACATCCAAGAATCGGGGACTTTGTTTTATACTAAGTAGAGATAGAGATGATGCAAGCGGCAGCCATGCTACCAACGTAACTGCTGTAGCTAGCTCTCGCAGACGCATGTAGGCGTTGCAGAGAACATTCCCGGACTCACTGTACACAGAACTATTTTGTCCGAACACGACCGTGCCCTTCAAATGTTATCACGTTGCACCAATCCAACATGGCGGCTGTGCGAAATATTTCACCGGCATTTGATATCTCCGAGAATATTACCGATATCACTCTGACATTTTCCACGGTGATAAAGGGCACTACTAGAAGTACACCCATGACAATTTCAGTAGCTTGTTAAGTACAAAATCAACATGGTTGCCAAGGGAATTTGATACTTCTAAATAGACCTTTCTCGCGATTTAACCATCCGAGCGCAGTGAAACTTGGTACAGCACATATTTATACACATTGTAATGCACTAACATCTAATTTATTTCAATTGTTCACATAACCTCAAGATGGCGCTGTGTTTAAAATGTTAAAATTAAGTTTTTATTTCTTGTGTCCTAATCATGCATCTGAAGTCAATGTTTGAATTATGAACCTACGCAATAAACATCGTCTAATAAAATGTATCTTATTGTACACTAATCTATGGCCTACATATAAAAATCTAACATGACGACCATCCGAAATATTCTGATGGTTCTCATTATGTACGAATCTATGAAAGTAACGAAACTGAAATTTCGTATGTTGATAGAGGCAATTAGCATTAAGTAGGATATTTGAATACTGGCTATTTAGTTCTTCACGGAACAACTTGTTGAAGTTGGAAGACCCCTGCTCAAGATAGAACGACGTTAATTAGTGTAGGGGCAACAGGTTAGACGGTCATGTGATTATTACGCTAAGCGACTCGGATATATAATGGGTTATCACACAATTAGGGAGAAGAGAGTCCCTGGGATCACGCCCGCACCTGTGTTTCCATGACAACTGTAGCACCCCCAGGACAGCTCAGCTCATTGGTCCGGGCAGCGAGATTGCAAATTCTAGTTCAGTTTTAGCATAGGGAAGATTATGGTTCTCTGATTGGCTGTTGTAAGGGAACATGGTGGCCAAAATCAGTTGCGCGGTGGTTGCAAGGCTGCTTGCTGCTGCAGTTCATTGAAAGTATAAGAATAAACTATGCATTTGGTATTGTTGTTGCGTAGTTAAACTTAATCATAATGTTCGCAATGCGTTGTTAGTAAGAATAATCCACCAGTTAGTCTATTTATGTTGGAAGAAAGTGTTGTAATAAAAACATTAGGCCACAATATTGAGACTTGCCAGTATACACTTAATTATGTGTTTCTGAAATAATAACTCAGGTTTTAAAGACATGGGACACCGTGGTCATCAGTGTATTAAACTTTCTGTCTGATAAATAATCTGTGACTACGGTTCGGATAAAAGCAGCCATAGATTTCTGGAAGGGGCTATCCCAGCATTATTCTGAATACAAAATGTAAGACCACGGAATACCTACCATTTCTGAGAGGGTCAACGGTGGCACTGGAACCTACTTCTATCTTAAGATCAGAATCACACACTTATTTATCATGATTGGCGTGTAAAGTAGGCTTTTGATTCGAAATTTTATATGGATATTTAAAATCTCTTTAGTCCCCTGGTCTGTTTACGAGAATGGGGGACGGATGACCTCATGCTCTGCCCCTTATACAAAAATAGTCATAATTACAAGAATGGTATCTGATTGGTTCCCGGCGTTTACTACACAACCAACGATTTCTTGTGAAAGTCAATTAGGAAGCTTTATTCCTCCTGCTAAAAATGAACTAGAATCTGCAATCACGGAGGCCACTTTAATGGACTAGGACGAATCATACAACGATATTGCTTTTACCCCCGAAATCGTAGTTGGTTGGTTGGTTTCTTAGTTTAAGGGGTGCGACAAAGCAGTCATGTAGCCCCGTGTACTTTGGGTGTGTGTAGAATTTGTCTGATAACCGGTGTTAATTGTGATGGCTGTATTAGTGTGTATTATCTGTGATTCAGGTAGAAGGACTGCAAACGATTAATGTTTTCAAGTAGTTCCTACTTTTGCTTCCAAAAGCAACCGTCCACGACACCTAGCTGTGGACGTTAATACTAAATGCCATCGCAGTCATCACCTGGCGGGGAACGTTGGAACTAATATAGTGTTATCAAACTAACCTACAAATTTTATCTTCCACAAGTGTAGTTAGTGGAAGGTTCTTTTTCATGCCATAAATCTATGACATGGGACCGCCGGCTTTACTTCCCCTCCGAAAGAAGATATACTGAGCGATTCTTAACGCTCTTAAAAATCCGACGACTTCCGCCGGGTTTGAACCCGCGATCTTGGGCATAGAAGCTCAGCATGCTATCAACTACGCCACCGAAGACGCTCCCCCAAATTTTGTCACATATAATATTATCTGTATATTAAAAATATTTATGAAAATTTATCCGTGTTCGTGCGGCCATTCTATCCGGACGATTTCCTTCATTCTTTTTTAAAATGAATGGTATTCATGCACAGATTTGTCATCTAGTATTACAAATCACTTACATTCCACCTTTCTCCAATTATTTGATTTTTTCAACTTTTTCCAACTTTTTTCAACTTTGAAGCAATCATATCTCTGGTTCTAATTGAGGTACGAAGGTCGTTATCGTCTAAGAACACTCAGTGAATCAAGCGCTGTAATTTGAGCTCTTAACTATTCACATCGGATAATTATCAGGAAAGTTATGAGTGAACATTCGATACTATTCTCATTTTTTCAACGTCTTTTCTCGTTGTAGCAATCATATCCTTGGTTCAAATTTAGTTACACAGTTCGTTTTGGTCTAAGAACACTCATAGGATTGAGCTCTATCGTTTGAGGTATTATATATGTAAATTGGTTGATTCTGAGGAATGTTATGAGTGCCGAAGCGAATATCTAATATATAAAAGTGAAAGTCTGTATGTATGTATGTATGTATGTATGTATGTGGGTTGGTTCCGTATACAAATCTTCACCGTTCCACCAATCTCAAACATATTTTGCATATACATAGTTTAGGACCCAGAAGGAACCGCTGGCTACATGAATTTTCGATAGTCTTTCTCATTCTTCTGATTTCGGCCCTTTTGCACTCAAGCACAGGCTAATCAAATCATAAAATATACTCATGAAGGAATGGCAAGGCAGATAGTTTCCATGGCAACATAGCTCAAGTCGAGACACGGCCGACTGGATGCCAGTTGCGCTCAGCACTACCGGTATAGAAAATGAGGATATTTACTTGAAATCCCGTTAGTTACTCAACTGCTCACACAGCACTGTCAACCGGGTATAGCATAACAAAGACTCGACACTATCTACTATATATTTGTCAAATACCACTCACTCACTCACTCACTCATTCATTCATCACGAAATCTCAGAAACCACCGAACGTATTAGAATGAAATTTGGTATGAAGCTTCCACAAGAGCCGCAAACGCCCACTAAGAAAGGATATTTGGATATGCAGGTTCTAAAGGGGTGTTAAGGGGGTAGACCTGCATTTCATTGAATAGCAATATCTCCCGATTGGTTTCATTGGGGATGTGATACTCGGCATATAAACTCATCATTAAAAATAAGAAGACACGTGTCTGAGGGTTTTTCGATGTGGTGTACATTATGAGGTGAAAGGGGTGAAAGATGGGGGTTTAAGGATTCCTAACGGAGCGTGTATCTCTTTAACGACATAGGCGAGGAGTTTAAAACTCAAAGGAAAAAAATCAACTTAAAAATAAGTAAATAGGTGTTAGACCTTTTTTTTCATAAATCCAATTTAAGGGGCCCTTGTGGAGGGGTCAAATTCTGGGGGAAGGGGGAACTGGAAAGAAAGTGTCCTAACCGATTGACTCACTCACTCTTCAAACTCAGGGGGGAAAACTGCTTAAAAATAAGTGAATATGTGTTCGACAGTTTAAGGGGTTCATCGGGAGGGGTGAAAACCTGAAGAAAAACAAGTAGTTCCGTGAAGAACTATACAGCCTATTTTCATATATCCTACTTACGTTAATTGCCACTATCAACATACAGAATTTCAGTTTGATTGCTGTAATAGATTCGTAGATATTGAGAACCGACTAAATATTTCGGATGGTCGCCATGTTGGACTTTATATATGTAGGTCCTGGAGTTATGTACTGATACATGAAGATTATTGTGTACGTGTAGCATTCAAACTTCAATCGCATGATTGGGACACAAGAAGTAACAACGAGATTTTAAAATTTCGCACAGCTGCCATCTTGTGGTTATGGAAACAATTGAAATAAATTAGATGCCAGTGGATTAACATTCGTATAAGGATTTACTGTACCAAGTTTCACTGCACTCGGATGGTTAAATTGCGAGAAACGTCCATGTGAATATTTATACTTCGCGTCGCCATGTTGGATTTGTGATCACCAGGTTATTGAAAGTCCTATAGGTGAACTTATGTTCATAGCCCCTATGAACATAAAAATATTCAGTTTGATTGCTATAATATATTCGTAGATATTCAGAGCCGTCTAAATATTTCGGATGGTCGCCATGTTGGATTGTTAAACGTATAGGCCATGGAGTGATGTACCATTAAAGGAAAATTATTGCGTAGGTTCATTATTCAAACTTTCACTTCGATCGCATGATTACGACAAAGGAAATAAGAAACTTAATTTTAAAATTCGCACAGCCGCCATCTTGAGGTTATGTAAACAATTGAAATAAATTAGATACCAGTGCATTACAATGTGTACAAACATTTCCTGTACGAAGTTTCATTGCGTTTGGAACATTAAATCGCGAGAAAGGTCTATTTAAATTTTCAAATTCGCTTGGCCGCCATGTTCGTTTTGTAGTTAACCGGTTTTTGAAAATCTTATAGATGAACTTCCAGTAGTGCCCCTTATCTCCGTACAAAATGTCAGGGTGATACCGCTAATAGTTTCAGAGACATAGCCTGCCGGTGAAATATTTCGCACTGCCGCCATCTTGTGGTTATGTAAACAATTAAACGAAGTTAGATGTCGGTGCATTACAATGTGTATAAACATATACTGTACCAAGTTTTATTGCGTTTGGTTCGTTAAATCGCGGTAAACGTCTATGTAAACGTCGCAACTTCGCTTGGCCGCCATGTTGGTTTTGTAGTTACCAGTTTTTCAGGAGTCACATAGGTGAACTTCTAGTAGTTTCCTTTATCACCGTAAAGAATTCCAGGGTGATATCGGTAATAGTTTCGGAGATATTGAATGCTGGTGTAATATTTCGCACAGCCGCCATGTTGGATTGGTGAGACGTAATAACATTTGAAGGGCACGGTCGGGGTCGCCCAGAATAGTGCTATGAACTTACCGAGTTTCATTGAAATCGCTCCAGCCGTTTAGAATTTATTAGGGGGACAAACACACACACACCTCACACACAAACACACACACGCGCACACACACAGGGACAAAAGGTTATCTCACAAGGTTATTTTTTCAAAATTGAAAATAGGCTAAAAATGAAAGAATATATCCTTACTCACTCACTCACTCATCATCGTCCAGCCAAAAATATTGAAGTTGGAAACATGGCATTTTGGGTGTATGCTCGTTGTATGTCAAAACCGTACACTAAGGGAGGATTTTTGGATATTCAGGTTCTAAAGGGGTCTTAAGGGGGTTAATGCTGCACGAGTGGTTTCATTTGTGGATGTGAAACTCGGCATATAAACTAATCATTAGACATAAGCAGTCATGTGTCTAAGGGTTTTTCGATGTGGTGTATTATTATGAGGTGAAAGGGGTGAAAAGTGGGGGGTTGAAGGATTCCAATCGGAGCGTGTAGGCCTATCTCTTAAACGACATAGGTGAGAAATTTGAAAATCAGCGAAAAAAATCAGCTTAAAAAATAAGTAAATCGGTGTTCAACCGTTATTTCATATATTAATTTAAGGGGCCAATGGGGTGTGGTGAAATTCTGGGGAAAAAAAAAACAGAAAGTTTCCTAACTGACTGACTAACTCTCCCACTCATCAAGCTCAGGGGAAAAAGATAGCTTAAAAAATAAGTTCATTGGTGTTCAAGCGTTTTTTCATCAAACCAATTTAAGGGGCCCATGGGGAGGGGTGAAATTCTGGTAAAAATAATTGAAAGAAAATGTCCTCTCTGACTCACTCACTCATCACGCCCAGCGAAAACTATTAAAGTTGGAAATATGAAATTTTGGGAATATGTTCGCTCTAAGTCGAAAACGTCAACTAAGGAATGATTTTTGTTTATTCGGGTTTTAAAGAGGTGATAAGGGGGTAAACGTGCATTTCATTGAATAACGATATCTCATGAGTTGTTTCTTTGGGGATGTGATATTCGGTATATAAACTAATCATTAAAAATAATCAGATATGTCTCAGGGTTTATCGATGTGGTGTATATTATGAGGTGAAAGGGGTGAAAATTGGGGGTTAAGGGATTCTGAACGGAGCGTGTATCTCTTCATAAATTCAATTTAAGGGGCACATGGAGAGGGGTGAAATTCTGGGGAAAGAACAGGCAAGAAAGTGTCCTAACTGATTGACTCACTCACTCACTCTTCAAACTCAGGGGGAAAGAACTGCTTAAAAATAAGTAAATAAGTGTTCAACATTTTTTTTTTCATAAATCAAATTTAAGGGGTTTATGGGGAGGGGTGAAATTCTGAAAAAAAATGAAAGAAAATTTCCTGACTCACTCACTCACTCAACATCGCCCAGAGAAAATTATTGAAGTTAGAAACATGACATTTTGGGGATATGTTCGTTGTATGTCAAAACCTTACACTTAGGGAGGATTTTTGGATATTCAGGTTCTAAAGGGGTCTTAAGGGGGTTAAACCTGATTTTCATTGAATAACAATATCTCAAGAGTGGTTTCATCTGTGGATGTGATATTCAGCATATAAACTAATCATTAAACATAAGCAGACATGTGTCTAAGGGTTTTTCGATGTGGTGTATATTATAAGGTGAAAGGGGTTACATGTGAGGGTTGAAGGATTCTTAACGGAGCGTGTATCTCTTCAACGACATAGGCGAGAAGTTTGAAACTCAGCGGAAAAAACAGCTTGATAAATAAGTAAATCGGTGCTCGACTCTTTTTTCACGAATTCAATATAAGGGGCCAATGGGGTGGGGTGAAATTCTGGAAGAGAAAAGGAGAGAAAGTGTCCTAACTGACTGGCAAACTCACTCACTCATCAAACTCAGGGGAAAAAGACAGCTTAAAAATAAGTTAATAGATGTTCGAGCGTTTTTTCATTAATCCAATTTAAGCGGCCCATGGGGAGGAGTGAAATTCTGGTAAAGAATATGTCCTGACTGACTCACCCACTAATCATCGCCCAGCGAAAACTATTGAAGTTGAAAACATGAAATGTTGGGAATATGTTCGCTGTATGTCGAAAACGTCAAGTAAGGAAGGATTTTTGTTTATTAGGGTTCTAAAGAGGTGTTAAGGGGGTAAACGTGCAATTCATTGAATAACTATATCTCATGAGTTGTTTCTTTGGGGATGTGATATTAGGCATATAAACTAATCATTAAAAATAAGCAGACATATGTCTAAGGGTTTATCGATGTGGTATATATTGTGAGGTGAAAGGGGTGAAAATTGGGTGTTGAAGGATTCTTAACGGAGCGCGTATCTCTTAAATGACATAGGCGAGAAGTTCACCGGAAAAAACAGCTTAAAATATAAGTAAATAGGTGTTCGACCTTTTTTTCATAAATCCAATTTACGGGGCCCATGGAGAGGGGTGAAATTCTGGGGGAACAAAACAGGAAAGAAAGTGTTCTAACTGATTAGTAGACTCACTCATAAAACTCAGGGGGGAAGAACAGCTTAAAAATAAGTAAATAGGTGTTCGACCGGTTGTTTTTTTTTTCATAAATCCAATTTAAGGGGTTCATAAGAGGGGTGAAATTCTGAAAAATAAATGAAAGAAAATGTCCTGACTTACTCAGTCACTCATCATCACCCAGCCAAAATTATTGAAGTTAGAAACATAAAATTTTTGGGTTATGTTCATTGTATGTCGAAAACGTCCCTTAAGGAAAGAATTTTGGATATTCAGGTTCTAAAGGGGTGTTAAGGGGGGTAGACCTGCACTTAATTGAATAACATTATCTCCCGATTGGTTTCCTTGGGGGATGTAATACTCGGCATAAAACTCACCATTAAGAATAAGAAGACATATGTTTGAGGGTTTTTCGATGTGGTGTATATTATGAGGTGAAAGGGGTGAAATGTGGGGGTTGAAGGATTCCTAACGGAGCAAGTATTTCTTAAAAGACAGAGGCAAAAAGTGTTGAACTCAGGGGGGAAAATCAGCTTGAAAAATAAGTAAATAGGTGTTCGACCGCTTTTTCGTAAATCCAATTTAAGGGGCCAATGGGGAGGGGTGAATTTCTGGGAAAGAAGTCCAATAAGGAAGGATTTTTGAATATTCACTCATCATCCCCCAGCCAAACCTATATCAGTTAGAAACTTGAAATTTTGGGGATATGATTGTTGTATGTCGAAAACGTCCACTAAGGATGGATTTTTGAATATTCATGTTCTGAAGGGGTGTTAAGGGTGTTAAACTTGCATTTCATTGAATAACAATATCTCACGAGTTGTTTCATTTGGGGATGTGATATTCGGCATATAAACTAATCATTAAAAATATGCAGACATATGTCTAAGGGTTTATCGATATGGTGTATATTATGAGGTGAAAGGGGTGAAAATTGGGGGTTGAAGGATTCTTAACGGAGCATGTATCTCTTAAACGACATAGGCCATAAGTTTGAAATTCAGCGGGGAAAAAATCAGCTAAAAATAAGTAAATAGGTGTTCGACAGTTTTTTCATAAATCCAATTTAAGGGGCCCATGGGGAGGGGTGAAATTCTGGGGGAAAAGCAGGAAAGAAAGTGTCCTAACAGATTGACTCACTCATCAAATTCAGTGGGGAAAACAGCTTACAAATAAGTAAATATTTGTTTGACCGTTTTTTTTTCATAATTCAAATTTAAGGGGTTCATGGGGAGGGGTGAAATTCTCAAAAATAAAATTAAAGAAAATTTCCTGACTGACTCACGTTCTCATCATCGCCCAGCCAAAATTATTGAAGTTAGAAACATGAAATTTTGAGGATATGTTATTTGTATATCGAATACGTCCACTAAGGAAAGGTTTTTGGATATTCAGGTTCTAAACGGGTGGTACGGGGGGGTAAACGTGTATTTCATTGAATAACAATATCTCACGAGTGGTTTCATTTGGTGATGTGATACTTGGCATATAAACTAATCATTAAATATAAGCTGACACATGTCTAATGGTTTTTCGATGTGGTGTATATTATGAGGTGAAAGGGATGAAAAGTGGGGGTTTAAAGATTCCTAATGGAGCGTGAATCTCTTAAACGACTTAGGCGAGAAGTTTCAATCTCACCGAAAAAAAATCAGATTAAAAATAAATGAATAAATAATTAAATAAATAGGTGATCGACCGTTTTTCATAAATCCAATGTAAGGGGCCCATGGGGAGGGTGAAATTCTGGAAGAAAAACGTCCACTAAGGAAGGTTTTTTGGATATTCACTCTCATCAACCAACCGAAACTATTAAAGTTAGAAGAATGATATTTTGGGGATAGGTTTGTTGTGAGTCGAAAACGTCTACTAAGGAGGGATTTTTGGATATTCATGTTCTAAAGGGGTGTTAACGGGGTTAAACCTGTATTTCATTGAATAACAATATGACACGACAACGACGCGAGCGAAGCCGCGGGTACCTGCTAGTAAGAAATATTTATGAAACTTAACCGAGTCCGTCCGGCCATTCTATCCGGTCGATTTCCTTCATTCCATTTTTAAATGAAAGGTATTCAAGCACGGATTTGTTATCAAGTATTACAAATCACTTAACTTCCGCCTTCCTCAAATTATTTGATTTCTTGAACCTTTTCCAACCTTTTTTCACATTGAAGCAATCTATTCTATAAGTAAGGTAATTAAGTGATAATTTTATATTATAGCAATATTAAGTATAAATATACATAATTTATTTACTTTAAATTCAATGTATCATATAGAACAGACCGTTAGCTACAGGTTTTGATCATCAATCTCTTCTTGTAATTATTTTTTATTGAAATCTATGACATTTTGAACAACTCACTTGATTAAGGTTATTTGGTGATACATATATGTAATTTGGTGACAGTAGGAAGATAATTTGGTGATAGTTGTCAAAACATGTTTTTACTTTCTAGAGTTGTATAACTACATTCCACAGGAGTTTTTGTCTTATGATGAGTTTTCACAACACACGTCACACATGTACACGATTACATCGTCATCAATATCAGGCTTTCGTTTCATGTTGTCTTTTTTCCGGCATTTTACCGTAAGGTAATTTGGTGATAGTCTATTTTCTGAAAATAATTACGAAATTTGTTAATTTACACTACTTACAACTCTAATATCTATTAAATTCTCATTTCTTTAAACATTTAAAGAAATCAGACACGAAATCTGATATAAAAATATAAAATAACAATATTGTGGCTTACCATCAGCTGAGTAGAAAATGCTTAAATATATCGGTATTATCTTAAGGTTTGTGCCGAAAATGTCTAAGGTATCCAACTTTTCTCTCACTGTTAAAAATAACTCACTTTCTTAGGAACAGATTGACAGAAAGACTAACTAAAATAAACGATATATTGACACACTAAATTTCACTTGAAGAGCACACTGTATTTAAGATGGCAGCACTTGTCAATTCACTGCCACTAAGTGTTACAAAATCGCATAACTCAGTAAGTGGAAGGGTCTAAGGATTATATGTGAGCTCAGAGCAAAGGGAAAACCCAAGACTTCCTTCAGACAACAGGCGAGCTCAAGAATAGAATAGGTTTTGTGGTGGCATTCTTTTAAAAGTTTATCACCAAATTACCTGCCTCGCCAAATAACCTTACTTCACCCTATTAAAAATATTTATGAAAACTTATCCGAGTCCGTGCGGCCATTCTATCCGGTCGATTTCCTTCATTCGTTTTTTTAAATGAAAGGTATTCATGCACAGATTTTTCATCAAGTATTACAAATCACTTAAAATCCGCCTTTCTCAAATTATTTGATTTTTTCTACTTTTTCCAACTTTTAAGCAATCATATATCTGGTTCTAATTGAGGTACGATGGTCGTTTTCATCTACGAACACTCCGTGAATCAAGCGTTGCCATTTGAGCTCTTAACTAATCACATCGGATGCTTCTGAGGAAAGTTATGAGTGAACATTCGATATTAACCTCTTTTTTTCAACATTTTTTTTCTCATTGTAGCAATCATATCCTAGGTTCTAATTGAGTTACACAGTTCGTTTTGGTCTAAGAACACTCAGTGGATCACGCTCTATCGTTTGACGTGTTACATATGTAAATTGGTTGACTCTGAGGAATGTTATGAGTGCCGAAGCGAATATTAGAAATATTTATGGAAACTTAACCGACTCCATCCGGCCATTCTATCCGGTCGATTTCCTTCATTCCTTTTTTAAATGAAATCAAGTACTATAAATCACTTAACTTCCACCTTACTCAAATTATTTGATTTCTTGAACTTTTTCCAATTTTTGTCTCATTGATGCAATCATCTTATATATAAAAAATATTTATGAAAACTTATCCGAGCCCGTCCGGCCATTTTATCAGGTCGATTTCCTTAATTCTTTTTTTAAATGAATGGTATTTATGCACAGATTTGTTATCAAGAATTTCAAATCACTTACGTTCCGGTTTTTTCAATTTATTTGATTCTTTCAACTTTTTCCAACTTTTTATCTCTTTGAAGCAATCATATCTTTGGTGCTGTTTGAGCTACGTAGGTCGTTTTGGTCTAAAAACACTCAGTGACTCAAGCGCTTTCATTTGAGAATCTTCAAACTATTCAAATCGGATGATTCTGAGGAAAGTTATGGGTGAACATTCGATATTACACCTCATTATTTCAACCTTTTTTCTCATTGTAGCAATCATATCCTTGGTTGTAATTGAGTTACACAGTTCGTTTTGGTCTAAGAGCACTCAGTGGATCATGTTCTATCTTTTTAGTTGTTAAATACTTCAAAAGGTTGATTCTGAGGAATGTTATGAGTGCCGAAGCGAATATTAGAAATAATTATGAAAACTTAACCGAGTCCGTCCGGCCATTCAATCCAGTCGATTTCCTACATTCGTTTTTTAAATTGAAAAGTATTCATGCACGGATTTGTTATCAAGTATTACAAATCACTTAACTTCCGCCTTCCTCAAATAATTTGATTTCATTAACATTTTTCAACTATTTTTTCTCATTGAAGCAATCATCTTATATATTAACAAGTAGTTCCGTGAAGAACTATACAGCCTATTTTCATATATCCTACTTATGTTAATTGCCTCTATCAACATACAAAAATTCAGTTTGATTGCTGTAATAGATTCGTATTTGTCGAGAACCGACTAAATATTGCGGATGGTCGCCATGTTGGATTTTTATATATGTGCGTCTTAGATTTATGTACTGTTACATGAAGATTATTGTGTACGTGTAGTATTCAAACTTCAATCGCATGATTAGGACACAAGAAGTAAAAACGAGGTTTTAAAATTTCGCTCAGCTGCCATCTTGTGGTTATGGAAACAATTGAAAAAAATTAGATGCAAGTGGATTAACATTTGTATAAGGATTTACTGTACCAAGTGTCACTGCACTCGGATGGTTAATTTGCGAGAAATGCCCATGTGAATATTTATACTTCGCGTCACCGCCATGTTGGATTTGTGATCACCAGGTTATTGAAGGTCCTATAGGTGAACTTATGTTCTTTGCCCCTATGAACATTTAAAAAATCAGTTTGATTGCTGTAATAGATTCGTAGATATTGAGATCCACCTAAATATTTCGGATGGTCACCATGTTGGATTGTTATATGTATAGGCCATAGAGTCATGTACAATTAAAGGAAAATTATTGCGTAGGTTCTTTATTCAAACTTTCACTTCGATCGCATGGTTACGACACAAGAAATAAAAACTTAATTTTAAAATTCCCACAGCCGCCATCTTGAGGTTATGTAAACAACTGAACTAAATTAGATACCTGTGCATATCAATGTGTATAAATATTTCCTGTACCAAGTTTCATTTCGTTTGGATCATTAAATCGCAAGAAAGGTGTATTTAAAATGTTTCAACTTCGCTTGGCTGTCATATTCGTTTTGTAGTTAATCGGTTTTTGAAAGTCTTATAGATGAACTTCCAGTAGTGCCCTTTATCTCCGTAAAAAAATTTCAGGGTGATACCGCTAATAGTTTCAGAGATATAGAATGCCGGTGAAATATTTCGCACAGCCGTCATCTTGAGGGTATGAAAAAAGTTGAACGAAGTTAGATGTCGGTGCATTACAATGTGTATAAGCATATACTGTACCAAGTTTTATTGCGTTTGGCTGGTCAAATTGCGAGAAACGTCTATTTAAATGTCGCAATTTCAATTAGCCGCCATGTTCGTATTGTAGTTACCAGGTTTTCAAAAGTCACATAGGTGAACTTTTAGTAGTTCGCTTTATCACTGTAAAATATTCCAGGGTGATATCAGTAATAGCTTCGGAGATATTGAATGTTGGTGAAATATTTCGCACAGCCGCCATGTTGGATTGGAGAGACTTAACAAAATTTGAAGGGCACGGTCGGGGTCATCCAGAATAGTGCTATAAACTTACCGAGTTTCATTGAAATCGCTCCAGCCGTTTGAAAGTTATTAGGGGGGACACATACCATCACACACGCACCATCACACACACCATGAACACACACACACGCGCGCACACAGACAGACACACGGACAAGAGGTGATCTCATAAGCCTATTTTTTCAAAAATGAAAATAGGCTAAAAATATTTATGTAATCTTAAGCCAGTCCGTCCGGCCATTCTAACCGGTCGATTTCCTTCATTCTTTTTTTAAATGAAAGGTATTCATGCACAGATTTGTTATCAAGTATTACAAATCACTTAACCTCCTCCTTTCTCAATTTTTTCCCAACTTTTTCCAACTTTTTATCACTTTGAAGCAATCATATATTTGGTTCTAATAGAGGTACGCAGGTCGTTTTTGTCTAAGAACACTCGGTGGATCACGTTCTTTCATTCGAGCTCTTAACTATTCAAGTCGGCTGATTCTGAGGAAAGTTATGAGTGGACATTTAATATTACTTCTAATTTTTCATTTTCTTGCACCGAAAAATGAACATTGCCATGAAATTAATAGGGTAGTTTCATATCTACTTCCAGGAACTTCTAGATTTTACACGAGTGTGAATACATTAGTAACTGAAGAAGAAAATTGAAGTTTTGCATTTTCGCACTGAATTTTTGAACAGGCTTGAGATGAGTGGTCTACCTCCCCATGTGCTGACTTTGAAATACGGTGCTATTGCAATGTTCATTAGGAATTTCAATGCAACTAAGATATTACTGAACGGGACGAGACCAATAGTTAGAAAAATGTACGACAATATCATAGATTTCTAAGTTCTAACTAGTGTGAATAGTGGGGAGCGAATACTGCTACCTCACGTAGATTGTCACCATCTGACACTAGAATGACGGCAATTTCCTATTACACTAGCGTTTTGTATTACAATCAACAAAGCGCAGGGTCAAACGCTTTATCGAGTTGGAATCTACTTGCCTGATCCAGTTTTAGGGCATGGAATGTTGTATGTTGCCTTATCCGGAGGAAAATCATTTAAAGATGTAAACGTAGAAATTAAACCTAAGTGTCGACGCACAGCGAACATTGTCTGGAAATAAGTATTGTGAATTTCTTTTATAAACTATTACATAATGTCGTAATTTTTAAATTCCAATACTGAAAGATAATGCTGCAGAGCAGGACGGGCGCCCTAGATGTTTATGAATTAAAACATTAACAAGTAGTTCCGTGAAGAACTAAAGAGCCTACTTTTCTTACAATAAGAGAGAACATATATCAACATTTGGCAGACCTGGCGACTCTAAATTCTTAGTTCCATCTCTTAAGGTACACAACGCACAAGCAAAAATTGGTTGAGGTCCAATACATAGATGCACGTTACATGTATTTAAATATTGAATTTATCAGCATGCGTAAAATCAGTTTGGCGACACTGCCATAAATGGGATGCTGGTGTATTCTTTGGAATACACGGTAAGTCAGAGTAAGCTTTTGCTTCTCTTTGCTTTAGTTTATCCCTTCCTTTTTTTTTCGCAAACACCAACAGTGATCTTCTGGCTTCTCTTTGTTGGTATATTTTGCTTACACTACCTGTGAGTCTGTTCTAGATATATATCTTCCATGACCCAGCTAGCGTCATCTAGCAGTTAATCTCTGAAGTTTCTCAATTTTTCCCTGTGCAAGAGGACTTCCTTACCAATCTGGCCACCAGATCTCGTCGCTATAGCCAGCTATCTTCTCCGCGATCAAGAGGACTTCGTCTTCTTTTTAATCCACCAGTCTTCGCTAGTGACGCCTGCTATCAACTCTTTGAAGACCATTTCATCAAAAGAATGTATTGTTACAATGTTGGTTATTCTTATGTGTATTCCTTTTGTCTCATACCCCCACTCTTTTCCCTTCCCTGGTCTCTCCGCGCTTCGTTGATCTGGCCTCATTTGTGCTACAGCCGTCTCCAGTTGGAGCCTAACTAGAGTCCGTCCCCTCTACTTGAGAGACATAATTCAAATCTTCGCCATGTTGTGAATTCCTGACTAATGGTCAACAAGGAATCGCCGATCATCAGAAATGAGCTAAGTACTACTTCAACGTTCTTCAACTAATTTTAATTGATATTAAATAGCTCCATGCCTTTAACCATCATTTTACAGACAGTGTGATATATCTAAATGTGGGCAATAGCCATCTTCGCGGGATTTTCGAGGTTGGGCTTTGTCTATCTAAGCTAATCTTAATATGAAGCAGCATTTCTTATGCTTTAATTGAGATAATTTCTCGCAACGTGGGACATCTTTAAATTGCCCACTGTCTGTAGAAAACTTAGCTCGTTCCACCGCTGGACTTTTTCTGTCAATTTCAACTGTCATGATTGTTCTGGAATCTTCCATGACAAACAATTCATCTACAAGTTAAACCCTCTAGTACTTTCCACTCACATATGGGAATACCTTTTCAAACTAAGGAATCATCCTTATGAACTGCTAATCAACACCTAGTTTTTCTTCCTCCGTTGGAACTTTTCTGCTGCATTCAACTATAACCTACAAGTTTTTCAACTCAATAGACTCTCGCAAATCTAGTGCAATTAGTTATTTTTCACCATCGCAATAACTTTCCTTGCTATAAACTTTCTGTGGTACAATAGTGAACCTTTCAGCCACGTCAATAGACTATAGTGAAACAGTGCTCGTTCGATTTCTCATCCGCGTCGCGCTCGTCCGAAATGAATTAAATAGGCCAAAAACTTTCTCTACAAAGTTCCTATTTCCTCTTCCCCAACCCCTCTTTACTAACAAATTAGGTTAATCTTTAAATTTATGTATTTTGCAACGAGGCCTCGCCAAACCATAGGCGCCCTCCCAATTTTCTCCACGTATCACTTATTCAATCTGTAAAAATATCAGCAGTTAGAAACTGCTTATTAATCTATTTCTTTTCTTGCTAGTACAAGAATTGGTTATTGTCTACCAAACCTTTCAATAATCTCTTTAATCCAGGTTTCACGAAAGGGTAACTTGCCCATTTTTTCCTCGTGATCCTGTTTAAATATAGAAGTTCTAGAAACTTTCTTTTAATTTTTCTCTTCAGGTTTCACAATAAGTGACCTGCCCTATTTTGTATAACCTCTAAACGTAATTCTGTATTAATACAAGAAGTTATAGAAACTTCTATTCCATTCTTCTCTGTTTTTTGTTGTTGTTACTTTCGAAGTTGTTATTTGTTCATATTTCTAAGACACCGATCTAGAAATCCTTAAAGTACTCATCTTGTACTTGCTTTATTATTCAACTTTAATTACGATAATTATCTTTAAATTTCCAATTTGTTAATCTTAACACCATTTCAAAATCTTTCGAAGATTTTAGCACTTATAAAAGGTTTAACACCAAAAAAATTTCAATTGCCTGGTGCAAGCTTTAAAAGATTTTAGGAGGTCTGCGACCCCAATTGTTTATGAAATTAAAATTATATATTTGTTGAATTGATTACTCCTTTTTGAACTGTTATATAAATCAAGATTTATTCTTTGCTTTCTCATTTCTCTAAAGTAACTATTAGGCAAGATCCTGTCTTCCCTCACTATTCCTATGGTCTCAACTTTAAAAACCTCACAAATAAAATTAATAACGGCTCCACTTTTTGTTGCATTTGAGCAAGAACTCTTAGTTATAAACTCATTAAAGCCTCTCTTAGCTTTGATAGCTAATTCTAACTGGCCAGTAAGGCAAGCATAGCTCGCTACGCCAGCTTCCTGCTTGTTGAGATTTTATCTACAACTTATGGTTGGTTTTCAAAATTTAAGTGTTTCTCATTGTCTAAACTTTTAGTCGGCACTTTGCTGGGTAAAAGCTTAGTCATTCCTAAATGCAACTATTGGTGCTCTTACCGGATTTATTCCCAAGGGTATAATTGCTTCATCCCTATCCTTCTTGGAAACATTTGGTCGCCTTTTAGAAATTCTACAATTTCAAGAATTAAAACATTACGGCCAATTCACACTATTTGTATTCTTCAAAATATTTCTTTAAAACAAACTCCTTTGAAAAGACACAAAGGAAACTCATTATTTCTTTCTTTGCCAGACTACCACCCTTCCCAATAGTAGCTGAATCTTGGCTTGGAAGGGAAGGTACCTCCTCCTTTCGCCTGCAAATAGCCCAAGCTCTAGCCGCGTTTCCCGTTAGCTGTGTTCGGGTCCCGACTCACTTTAGTGATTTCACGGGCTTTGCGGTGACACTCTTCTTTAAAAATTATTTGTATTTAGTGATGGACTTTCTTCCTATTATCCACACTTGTTCCTCTGTCCGAAACCCACTTCCCTCTTACTTCTTTCTTCATCTTCCCTTGTGGGTAAGGTTAATTCTTAGTAAAAATCTACCCAGATGCTAAAATTAAATTGAAATATTATGACCTATATATGTGCCAATTTTCATAGAATTTCATTTATTAGTATGGAAGTTACATTTGATTCAACATTAAAACTGCCAGCACGCGTAGAATCATGTTGGCAGCGCTGTCGTATATAGGTTAACGTAAATTAACCAACATTTCAGGTCTATATGTAGGCAAAGTTTAGAACTGTTGGTCTGCATACTTTCTAATATATTGAGATTAGGATTAAAAAGTATAGAGTGCATTTTCAACAGTTGGCAGCCCGATTGACACTAAAAAATCACATATTCATATCCACTCCGGTGCGCAAATCACATATCAAATTTGGTTGAAATCCAATAGATAGTACGGAAGTTACATGCATTTAAAGATTGGACCTATCAGCAGGCATAGAATCATGTTGGCAACATTATCATGCATAGGCTCCTGTAAAGTAGTCTGTTGTAATATTATGTGTATGTGTGTCAACTTTGGAACAATTCACATGCATAGCTTTAGAGATATTCAACATAGATCTCAACTTTCAATTGCGATTATCCCTCAGTTGGTAGCACTGACGGCATTTTCAAATATGGCCGTGAGATATTCAGGTATAGGTCTTTACTCATGCCAAATTTGGTTTCGATAGCTGCAGCCGTTTAGGAGTTGATAGGGGAGGGGGTAAACACACATTTGTAGACTTATGAGATTGATCCGGGCAAATGTCTGTCTGTGTCCCCCCCTATCATCTCCTAAACGTTAGTTAGTTATTGTTGTTTTAATGGGCGGAACTACGAGGCCATCTGCCCCTCTCCAAGTAGGTGATAAAGGATGTCATCCGTTGTTCGATAAATTGATTTTCAATAATAAAAAATTTGACTGATTCGAATTATCTATTTGATTCCAATAATATGCACACTTCTGTAGGCTTATCAAACTTTTGGCAGTTTTGCCTGTCTCCATAGCTACCGCCAAACCGAGTTTTCCGAGTTTGAGCAGGCTGAAAACATACTTAATAAATAAAATACTCTACCTAGGCACACTACATTTTGTAGATATTTTCAATCTAAGTTGCATTTTGTAGGGATTGGCAATCTAAATTGCATTTTGCGAGTATTTTCAACCTCAGTTGCATTTTGTAAGGATTGGCAATCGAAATTGCTTTTTATTAAGTCTCTGAATGTAGGAGTGCCATTTTTGTGAGTTTTCAATTGCATTTTGTAAGTATTTTCAACCTGAACCACAATTTGCAAGTATTTTCAATCTAAATTGCATTTTGTGGGATGGGCATTTTGTAATTATTTTGATTCTCAATTGCATTTCGTGAGTATTTCGAACCTAAACTACATTTAATGCGTATTTTTCAATATATTCCTTTTGTGAGTATTTCCCTTCTAAATTACCTTTTGTGAGTATTTCCCTTCTAAATTACCTTTTGTAAGTATTTCCCTTCTAAATTACCTTTTGTGAGTATTTCCCTTCTAAATTACCTTTTGTGAGTATTTCCCTTCTAAATTACCTTTTGTGAGTATTTCCCTTCTAAATTACCTTTTGTAAGTATTTCCCTTCTAAATTACCTTTTGTGAGTATTTCCCTCCTAAATTACCTTTTGTAAGTATTTCCCTTCTCAATTACCTTTTGTAAGTATTTCCCTTCTAAATTACCTTTTGTAAGTATTTCCCTTCTAAATTACATTTTGTAAGTATTTCCCTTCTAAATTACCTTTTGTAAGTATTTCCCTTCTAAATTACCTTTTGTGAGTATTTCCCTTCTAAATTACCTTTTGTGAGTATTTCCCTTCTAAATTACCTTTTGTAAGTATTTCCCTTCTAAATTACATTTTGTAAGTATTTCCCTTCTAAATTACCTTTTGTAAGTATTTCCCTTCTAAATTACCTTTTGTGAGTATTTCCCTTCTAAATTACCTTTTGTAAGTATTTCCCTTCTAAATTACCTTTTGTAAGTATTTCCCTTCTAAATTACCTTTTGTAAGTATTTCCCTTCTAAATTACCTTTTGTAAGTATTTCCCTTCTAAATTACCTTTTGTGAGTATTTCCCTTCTAAATTACCTTTTATAAGTATTTCCCTTCTAAATTACCTTTTATAAGTATTTCCCTTCTAAGTTACCTTTTGTGAGTATTTCCCTTCTAAGTTACCTTTTGTGAGTATTTCCCTTCTAAATTACCTTTTGTAAGTATTTCCCTTCTAAATTACCTTTTGTAAGTATTTCCCTTCTAAATTACCTTTTGTAAGTTTTTCCCTTCTAAATTACCTTTTGTGAGTATTTCCCTTCTAAATTACCTTTTGTAAGTATTTCCCTTCTAAATTACCTTTTGTGAGTATTTCCCTTCTAAATTACATTTTGTGAGTATTTCCCTTCTAAATTACCTTTTGTGAGTATTTCCCTTCTAAATTACCTTTTGTAAGTATTTCCCTTCTAAATTACATTTTGTAAGTATTTCCCTTCTAAATTACCTTTTGTAAGTATTTCCCTTCTAAATTACCTTTTGTGAGTATTTCCCTTCTAAATTACCTTTTGTAAGTATTTCCCTTCTAAATTACCTTTTGTAAGTATTTCCCTTCTAAATTACCTTTTGTAAGTATTTCCCTTCTAAATTACCTTTTGTAAGTATTTCCCTTCTAAATTACCTTTTGTGAGTATTTCCCTTCTAAATTACCTTTTATAAGTATTTCCCTTCTAAATTACCTTTTATAAGTATTTCCCTTCTAAGTTACCTTTTGTGAGTATTTCCCTTCTAAGTTACCTTTTGTGAGTATTTCCCTTCTAAATTACCTTTTGTAAGTATTTCCCTTCTAAATTACCTTTTGTAAGTATTTCCCTTCTAAATTACCTTTTGTAAGTTTTTCCCTTCTAAATTACCTTTTGTGAGTATTTCCCTTCTAAATTACCTTTTGTAAGTATTTCCCTTCTAAATTACCTTTTGTGAGTATTTCCCTTCTAAATTACATTTTGTAAGTATTTTCAGTCTAACGTAATTTTCGTTATGCTTCCCATTCATTGTCATTTTCGACCTCACCCAGACCATTAGGGGCCGATAACCTAGATGTTAGACCCCGTAAAATAACAATTATCATCCCATCTCACTCTCTCTCGTACTGCCTTGGCTGTGTTGTGCTTGATCAATCGAACGTCAAACGGTATTTATAGGTGCATTGTAAATATGGAAACAAATTAAAACAAAACGAGAACAAGGAGAAAAAATACGAGCCTTACAGTAGTCGCATATGATGTGTAACATGTGACATGTTATCCTACTATGTGTCTGCTGGGAGCGCAAATCCCTTGTTATCAGTGAACTCTGTTGGTTATTGAAATAACTACTTGTAATACTCCAGTGTCAATGATTTATTGTAGGAATATATTTAATGGGGCCTCCAAACCTTGGTGCGATATACATTCCACATAGGGCTGTATGTTGGCCGACAGTACCTCGAATAAGAATACTGCGAAAGTGTGAAGATTTATTGAACCATAATTGTTTTCAGCAAATATGATATAATTAATATTTTCACACCAAAGAACGACAAATTGAAGATGATTTATTGTAGGAATATCTTTAAAGGGGCCTCCAAACCTTGACGTAAACCGTAAACCGTACATTCCACATAGCCACATGGCCGACAGTAAGGCGGTGTACCAATCTCCGCCACCACGCGCGCTCGTTGTTTACGTCCCTTTTCCAAAATCACTCCCACAAAACATATCCAGCTACCGAGTGAAAAGATGTTACACATCAATAATCTACTTCTGAAAACAGACTCAGCGGTCTAGCATTGTTATCTATTCCCAGAGACATAGCCCTACTAAATACTGACGAAGTTATAAACCAATTCAGTAATGCTTCAAGAAACCTTGACTTCTTATCAGCTATCTGCTGTCGACCAAAATATTATGTGCACTCGAGTTTGAAGGTTGTTTGTGAAGTAACCAATTGACCCACATAACATCCAGTAACATCATCATTTTCGTCGTTCTATTTTATGTTTGTTCATGTAGGTTTGGAATTTTTAATTTATATTTTAATATTTTTATCGCAGTTGAAACACAAAAAGTGCCCGTTTTTAAGCGTATTTCAACCATGCGTCACATTTAAGAATTATTATCTCAAAAACACGTCATCAGATCGAATCCAAATTTTAACACAATATACATTGGAATATTGTATAACAGGTTTATTAATTTCAAAATTTTGTGTGTTCAAGAACGAAAGTTGTTATAATTTTTGTAAGGTAACTTTTTCTCGGCTCGGGGTCGTTGGAAAATATAGTTCTTGGATGCGTTGTAATCCTTATAATTCAAAAGGTTATGCTGTATGACTGTGAAATACGTAAATTAATTCACTTATTTTATATTGGTTTATATTTGGAATTAAGACATGGTTCGCCAGCTAGTTGCTCCGGAAAATGATGTACGGCGTTGCTGATATGGAGCCCATCACTTCCGAGCGAGGCGCGCCATGACGCGTGATGGAGCCCATCTTGGCAACGTTGTACAGCTTTCACCGGAGCGGCTAACTGGTGAACCATGCCTTAATTCCCCGTACAAATACAAACCGATATAAAATATGTGAATTAATTTACGTATTTCACAATCATACTGCATACCTTCTTGATGTATAAGGATTACAACGCAACCAAGAACTACATTTTCCAACCACCCCGAGCCGAGGAAAAGTTACCTTACAAAAATGATAACAATTTTGTTTCTTGGATACACAATATTTTGAAATTAATAACCCAGTTATACAACATTTCAATGTATATTGTGTTAAAATTTGGATTCGATTTGATGACTGGTTTGTGAGATAATAATTCTTAACTGTGACGCATGGTTGAAACATGCTTAATAACGGGCACTTTTTGTGTTCCAACTGCGATAAAAATATTAAAATATAAATTAAAATTCCAAACCTACATGAACAAACGTAAAATAGAACGACGAAAATGATGATGTTATTGGATTTTATGTAGGTCTATTGGTTAATACATAACAACCTTCAAATATTTTGGTCGACAGTAGTTTCGACTTGGCCGTGATGGTGGTTGTTTTAAGGGGTGGAACAGCGAGGTCATGCTATTTAATATTGTTATGTACAGGGCGCCAGGAAATGTTCTCCGCAATGGCTACGTGCAGTTGCGAGAGATTGCGTCGTCAATTTAGTTGGCAGCACAGTGTCCCTGATAGGGTGAAGGCCACATGTGTGGGCAGTGGGCTGTCAAAATCGTCAGTGCGTATAGTTAGATTATAGGAAGAGTGCAAGAGTATGTAATGAATGGCTGTGGTGAGTAAAAGGTTTACTGTTTGTTTGTTTGTTTGTTTCGATAAAAGTGACAGCCGTGCTGCCAACGTAACTGGTGACGTAATCTCTCGCAGCAGCTTCTAGGCACTGCGGAGAACATTCGTATTTCAAACACACACTATTAAAGGGATGGTGAATTTTCGCAAATGCGATATAGGGCGAAATATTCATAAAGCCTTGTACACTTGTATTTTGAATTTTCATAACCTCTAATCCACATTTAAATGTGTTTCAAAATTCGAAATTAACTCAATGCGAAAATTATACTAAAATGCGATATAAATGCACAATCTACGATTATTTATAAATTGACTTTCTTTCTTTCTTTCTTTCTTTCTTTCTTTCTTTCTCCGTCATGCCCGATTAAGAAGCACGAATGAACTTATTTAGCTGATGGCATTGCCTTTCTCTTCTCCCAAAATCTCTTCATCTTCTCGCTGTGGCTTCTCTTGCGGTCTTCTGACCAGGTTGCGTTGGTTATAGTGCTTGGATGGTCTGCAAAGCGGTAATTATCAACTAATTCTCTGAACTTACCTCTGTCTAGTACAATGCCATCTGTGATGCCTATTTTCTGAAGATCTTTTCCAACATCAAGCAGCCAGGTGTTCTTAACTTTCATTGACAGGGCAAGGTTAATAATCGTCTTGGTCAGTCTCTGATTGCCCATCCTGAGGATATGCCCGTAAAATTTCAATCGTCTTCTCCTAAATGAGTCTGAGAAGTTCTCCGAGTGCTGGTATAAGTCTTGGTATTTTCTTTTCATCCAGATTCCCCCTGTAGAGACTGGTCCAAAAATGTTTCTTAGGATTTTCCTTTCTTGCTTTTCCACATGTTTAATTAATGATCTGCCCCCAATAATCAGCGTTTCAGAAGCATACATTGATTCAGGCTTGATTACAGTTTTGTAATGCCGTAATTTTGCATTTCTGGATATTTTTTAATATTATATCTGTTTCAAGTGAGTCTGTAAGCTCCTTACAGTTTGGAGATCCTTTCTTTGTTCGCTTCACAATTCAGTCCGGAAGGTTGGAAGACATCTCCCAGGTATTTGAATTTAGACACTTGAGATATTTTGCCGAATTTGATTGTCTTTCTTTATTTCTTCTGTTTCTTCTAGAAATTTCATCTCAGGAAAGGTTATGATTTTGATGCACTTGTCCACGGCACCGTTTGGAATGTGTGAACTGTAAACCCCTCATCCCTTCAAGAATCACGTCTAGTCCGTCACACGAGTATTGTCTCTTAAATTCCCATCGCGTAAGTCAGCTAAGATGGTGAGATCGAAAATATGTATAAAATAGCGGGCAGAAAATTATAAACAGGAAAGTTTTTATATCAGAGATGGTTTGAAGGGTTTCCTTATTGGTGTTATAAGAAAATTGAAATACTCTCTTATTATATAATACGCTAAGGTGTATGTTTCACAAAACTCAAGCTCCTAAACCAGAAGGACTTAGAAGGTGTGGTTTGTACCAAAATCTTCCAAATCGTCTCGATAGAACAGGAAATATCTTGCATTTCTTGAAAAGTCAACGGAAATGATTAAATGTATTTGTTTATAAAGTGCTTTTAAATATATAAACTAGACGATAGCCCCTGGCAGAACTGTGCCGCATTGCACTATAGCCGGGCAGGTAGTCTGTACACACGGGGCGAACACAACCCAATTATGCGAGAGTTCTCGCAGCGGCCCCTAATTAGTATCTATTAAGTTGGTACACCTTAGTCAACAATGTTGAAATGGCAATCTAATAAGTATAGCCCGGATTTCTAAGCGACATGCTTATAGATGCTTCTTTCGCTGAAATACGAGTTTGCTTACTTATTTTATGATTTTTTATTTAAATACTTTATTTTACCCAAAACATGTAAATTTAAAAGTAAATTTGCACTCTTAAACATAATTTTATCATTCAAGCAATTCGTCTGCCATTTTATATCTACGAATAAGCAATAGTACAAGTATAAAATGGGGAAGCCCCAGGATGTTGTTTATTTATTTATTTATTAATTTATTTAATAATTATTAGATACAACCATGAAAGGTCATTTTACACTAATATTTAAACAATTTCAAATAATATTAACAAAAACAACAACAACAACAACATTAACATGTAACAATTGGCAGTGATGGCAGCAAGGGACAAATCTCGGGAAAGACGCAGGGATGATTGGGGTAGTGGGTGATTAGGAGGGTGAGGGGGTGTAACGGTTTTACTAGTCCTGCCTTGCACTTTAAAATACTTATATAAGAAGCTCCACAGTTTGGCGGTATGTGTAACGGTTTTACTAGTGTCCCCTCTGTTCGGTGACAAGTGTAACTGTTTTCCTGGGGAGAGTGTGGAAAAAACAAAATAAGTCCCACGTTTAAGGTGATAAATGTAATGTTTACTCTGACTAAGATACGTTGTATTAATGGGCGCCATGACCTCAACGCTATGTTGAAATCTAAATTTATATTTAACAACACCTAGCTCTGGCAGAACACCTTTAAGAATCTTCACACTCAGATCGTGGTATGATTTGATCATTAACCCAACTAACAATTATATCAGGAGAAGGAATTTGGTCTATATCTAATGCTACCTACTGAAAGCAAAGATTGCATAGTATAAGAAATGAATGTATTATATAAAAACAAGTAGTGGTAATTTTAATAATAATAATAAATTTAAATTGGAGCGTAACGATTTGAATTTACCACTAGAGAATTAGGTGAAAGCGGAGTCGGATGAATTACTGATTTTACTATTATTCCCAAGCTAAAAAGTTACTGAAATTCTGAATATGAAACAATGAAGCGAGAGATTATGTAGTTCTGAGTCATTCGCGCTTACCATTGGAAATTGCCGTAGCATTTCCCTCGTACTTAATGCTGAAAAGATCTTCCCTCAGCCTTCTGGACGTCGCCATCTTCTTCGTCAGTTGTAAAGATTGTTGTAGAAAAGTAAAGTTATGGTCCGATCACACCGGAACCAACCAAACGAGCAACCACCTCGGCCAAGTTTTACAATGATAATCGTCCTCCCTTCTCGGCGCACAAACAATATATGCACTCGTCGAAACCCCTCTCCGGAGCCGTCTCCTAGTCTCCACTGATTGGCTGAGCCACCACGCGATACTCCCGACATAAGGGTCAATATACTCGGCGCGACGAAGTCGATTTCCGGTCCAGGCCATTTCGCCTTTTCTTGATACAGCCAGCTGGAAGTGCCCCACGGCTTTCGTCACGCTTCTCGACAAGAATATACCTGTAGCTGAATTCCCAATGACTCATCTCTCTCACAATACACCCTAACTGACTAAAATCCGTTAAATTCCGTAATCATATAATTTTCCGCGATAATGTTGTTCGTAATAATTTGCTTGATAGTGTTTTCTATAACATCGAAAACTTATCTGTATACTTATAATCTTATACAAAACGCTCTAATAATACCTTAATAATAATAATAATAAGTTACATGAAACATATCTTGGCTTAACAATTTGCCGCTTAAATAAACATTGAATGGCTTCCTACTGACTTATGTCAGTGGCGTAAAATACCCTCGATAAACACGTTACATATTCGCCTTGGATCATCGGATGATTTATCGTGACGACGGTACATCATGCGATTATCCCAGACAGGTTAATAAAATCCCCATCCAAAATACATATTACACTAATTAAATCACCCTAAATTACATATATATACACTCATAATTTTCTTTACGCACTTTGCGTCAAAGTCTGTTGTTATATTGGATTGCCCTATGCAATCAGTTCAATGCTTTTCATTTTGATTAATGTTCCACGGATATTTCCGCCTCTCAAATATCTCTATGTTGGGAAAGATATAGTTAAATAATGTGTGAGCACTGTGTATATATGATGTCACATCACACGCATCAAAGGTGTTCTGATATATATATCACCACAGAACTTCCTAATATCACTGGAGGTCGCTTTCTTCTGGTGAAACTTAATCTCACTGATCACACGAGCACACGATCACACTATTGTGGCTGCGCATCGTGACCATAATACTTAATCTCTCTGTGTATTAGATAAAATTAATATTGATTTCTGAAAAAAACAGTAAGTGCGCATTACATATAACACCAAATATTTCTGTGCCGTAATCGCCCTATCTTACTAAGTTCCCGTAGACCATATTCTACTTAATACTAGTTCGCCACCCAGACCAGTTCTCCTCACTCAAATAATACCTTTGTACTAATTACCTTAAATTTCACACCTACAGCTCTTACATGGCGAGGCCGTAAACAGAAATCACGTGTGCTGTTATGTATGAGTTTCACGAAGGACTGTCTCGCCTTCTGGTGGCCCATCTTTTGTCTCGTGCACGCCTTAATCAAAAATACCCTGCACAAGCGCTCACCCATCTCTAGGAGACAAATGGGAATTCATCAGCGCTACCAAATTCTGGCCTTGGTGTACCGAGACATTTTAGTGCTCAAGAGCATCCGACAATCCCGTCCTATTTCCCTGTACCTTAAAAACTCTCAATTACTTATATACTACCCCCCTTTGTGACTTCTAATACGCCTGCCTGGAAGACCAGATCTCCCACGCACCAAATACCACACTTACTCATATGATAGGCTGGCTCGCCAGCTAAACACACTCACTTTATGACACATACTTTCGTAGACTATGTATATTATCCGTTCCGTATAATCAGTTTCCCTTACCATCCTCCAGCACATATGCTGTTTTGCCAATACGTTTGGAAACCAAAAATGGGCCTTCGTAGAGATTAAAAAAAAATTGGACATGACTTTCTCTAGCTTATTTGACTGTTTCGGCACTCTAAGTAAGACTCTGTCTCCCGGCTCGAATAGGTCAAATTTAGTTTCTTTTTGTTGGCGAATTCTCTTTTGTGCTGACTTAGATATATTCTGTTTCGCCAACTGGACAATGTAATCCATCCCCGGTTGTTTTCGCTCATTTAAACCCAACACCCTCGCTAGTTCATTTTGTGGTCTCTTTCCGAAGTGAACTTCGTATGGCGTTAATTTCGTGCTCTCATGCTTGACAGAATTCAGCCAAGTCTCGACTTTGGGAAGATGTCCAACCCAGGCCGAATGCTTGTCATGCACCAGAGTCCGAAAAAGATGGGCCACTTCCCTTAATGGACGCTCTGCAGAATTACCCTGAGGGTACCTTACAGAGGAATGAACGTGTGAAATACCAGCTTCCTGCATACTGGTTCTCCATTTCTTTGCAGTAAACTGTGGTCCACTGTCACATAGTATCCTGAGAGGAAGGCCAAACTCAGGTACATACTTATTAATGATCAGACGGCTACACGCTAGTCCCGTGGCTTTCCTTAGCGGATATAGCTTGACATACTTACTAAAAGCCTCAATAACTATAAAAATGTACTCGTAGCCGTACTGTCCTTTAACGATCGCACCAAATAAATCCACACACAGTAGTTTGCCGGGACTATTGGTGAGAACTGCAGATCTCTCCCCCACTAAATATTTAACTGGATACTTGCTCCTTTGACAGGTGTCACACTTAGCTAAAATCCTCCTAACATCCCTTCCCATTTTACTCCAAATGAAGTCACGACCAATTTCATAGAAGACCTTGGCAGCACCAAAGTGTCCTAATTCCCTATGAATGAACCAAATTAGCTCCTCCCGCAAAGTGACAGGAACACATATTGCCCACCGATTATTCCTACATTTCCGTGCAAGAAGCCCATCCTGCATCTTGTACGTGAACCGCCTTACTTTCACATACTCTTCTTCACTTATTTCCAACCTAGCCAGTGGCTCCCTTAACTTAACGTCATCACGTTGCTCCACTAGCATATTTCTCAGTGTCTGTAACGATGCCCTGTTGCTACTGTCCACACATACACATAATAAAATACCTTCCTCTGCTTTAACCACAGGATAATCCCTACATAAATTTGTGTCCCTTGATAGCATGTCTGCAAGAATGTTATCTTTACCTTTAATATATTTTACTGTGAATTCGTATTCCTGCAGAGCAAGAATCCACCTACTAACTCTTTTAGAACAGAGTTTACAAGTCCTCATATACAGTAATGCATGGTGATATGTATGGATCTCAAATTTCCCCCCTACTAAATACATTCTAAATTTTCCCAAACTGGAAACAATACCTAAAAGCTCCAACTCAGTAATCGTGTATCTTTTCTCTGCTGCTGTTAATCCTCGCGAGGCTAAGGATACAAAGCACAGATTATCCTCATCATCTTTCTGACACAATACTCGAACAATGCCTATATGCGAAGCATCTGTCATAACCACATATTCCTTATCTTTCAAAGGATATTTCAGCACTAAAGCTTTCTCAAAACCTTCCTTCAGCGCTCTAAAAGCCTGATCATGCTTGGACTCCCATCTCCACCGAGTCCCACTTTTAAGCAATTCCTTGAATAATTCTACCAACCCTGAGTATTTAAGAACGAACCTCCTGAAAAAGTTGCAAATTCCCAGGTATGTTTTTAACTGTTTAACATTCCGTGGCACCTCTGCGTTAAGTAACTTATTAACCCTACTTTCTTCTGGTGTTACACCTCTACTCGACACACTATGACCTAAAAATGTCACTTCTGACTGACAGAATGACGACTTAGACAGCTTCAAAGTGAACCCTGCCTGATCTACCTTCTGAAAAACTATATCTAAATGACGTAGATGCTCCTCAAAACTGCGTGAACTAATTACCATATCATCAATGTAAATGGTTACAAACTCTCCTGTGTCATCCCCTAATGCGATGTTTAAAGCCCTAATTAAAGCTGCTGAACTACTCTTTAACCCATAAGGTGTTCTACAAAATTGATAAAGGTTATATTTATGACTAAAAGCTGTAAATGGTCTATCTTCGTACATAAGTGGCACTTGCCAGAAACTGGAACTCAAATCTACACAAATGAAATACTTCTTCCCCTCAAATGTTTGCATTAATTCCTCTAGTGACATGAATTTCAGCTGGTCTGAACTAATTCTACTGTTAACCAAACGAGCGTCTAAAAAAATACGAACTGTGCCATCGGCCTTGGGCACGGTGATCAAAGAATTAACATATGGACTGTTAGAGTGCTCAATAATCCCATCTTCAAGCATCTGGTTAATTTGTGCCTCAACTGCACTCTGATAAGCGAAAGGTACAGGATATCTATGTCCTGTGAATACTGACCTATCAATAACGTTCAATGAATGTGTATAGCAATTGGCCATACCAATGCGATCCTCAAAAACTCTCCTATTACCGAATAACACATCATAGAGCCGAACACACTGTTCTTCCTCTATATTTCCCTGAAATGCAGCATCACGTAACGAGTCCTCTAGACTACCGTTCGTAATCACACTGCCCACAAAGCATGGAGAATCCCGCTCTACGGCTGGCGATATCTCAATTAAAGTACAAATCACACCTACAACACTACTTCTCTGAATATGGTCATTGAACGCTACCTCTACTTCAGAATCACCCCATTTAAACTTCAAACTCCCTACATCATAACATAAGTTACCAGACACACTACTTAGCCACTCTGAACCCAAAATAACACTGAATACTAAATTTGGAATTACAAGACAAATCTGCTTTTCTACATGATTATTAATTTCAATGTCTACTAAAACTTGCTTAGAAATTACTTTAGACCTCTTCCCAACAACTGTGATGACAAAAGTGCTTTTAATTGGCATCTCCTCAAAATTTACTCCAGTTCCTTTCATTTTATCATAAAATGCACTACTTATGCTACTCTTCATACAACCACTATCAATTAAAACATCTGTGTACGCCTCGGACACGTTAAATTTAACTATGGGGCTCATACTAGCCACCTTCTGAATAAACCTTCATCATTTAGTTCACGTAATAATTCACTTCTTACATTTAGGTCATAGGGTTCCTGTATAAGTGTGTGGACAGGGCATGTTACAGACTGAGATTCTGACCTTACATCGCAGCCTGGTTCGTGTTTAAAGTACCGCTACCGCTTGGTGTAGTACTACTCACTACTGCACTGGTCTGGTTGTTCGGGGCTGTGTTAACGGTATTTCTCTGTCCGTTATTACCATTGGGCTGACCCCATCCTTGACCCCTGTTCTGGTTATAATAATTATTGTTATTATTCCTACCTTGGTTACCCCTAAAATCATTATTTCGGCCTTGATTTCCCCTGAAATCATTATTTCTACCTTGGTACTGCGTACCATACCCATTTCCTCTGTACTGATTTTGCTGATTATTATTATTATTATTCTGGTTCCACCTATTTTGGACGTTGGCCCCTTCGCCACTGTTCCCTTGAACTTCCTGATTCATATTCTCATTAGGCCTGTTATTATGGTTACCCTGGTTCCTACCGAAATTCTCCTCGTAACCACCTCTTCCCAGAGCATCGAATGTACTTAATAAATTTTCCACTTGTGAAATTGATTTAACATTTTGGATACAGGCAGCTTCTTTGATTCTATATGGAAAATGTCTTAGTAATAGCCTGAGTACATCACTTTCCTCCCTCAAACCATCCAGATATTTACACGTCAATACCTGTCCTAAAAAGTACTCGGTCATAGTGTAGTTTCCTCTCGGGTTATATTTCCCACACACAATTGCCTCACGATGCTGAGACTGAATTACCTCATTCCAAAATTTCTCACAAAATTTTACTTTAAAATCTGAAACGTTCTCGAAATTGTCTCTGTAGACAGCAAACCAGTTTCTTGTCTCCCCTACAAACGCTTGCTCTAAAATCTCAACTACCTGGCACCACTCAATACTACCATCTTCCAACCTCTCCCTGAATTTATTTTCTATTGCATTCATAAATTCCATTGGACAACCCTGCCGGTTACTGAATTTGCCTAGTTCTATTTCCCTGTGTGTGCTATTCACATAAACTGGCCTACTCTGACTATTTTCCTGCCTAATTCTAGCTTTCAACTTCTGTTCTAATTCAGCAATTTTCTCCTCAGCTTTTCTTTCAATATTAGTTACAGTTAACCTAATGCTCCCTTCCGTTGCTTCAACTTTACCACTTAACTTAGCTTGTTTCTCATTAATGTCATTAATGCTTTCCTTATTCCTCTCCCTTAAATCATTAACTTCAGTGATTATTTCTGCATGAACTTTATCAATTCTTCCCCCCAGCTGTTCTTTAACCTCTTTAGTTGCTACCTGAATTTTGTCAATTTCTCCCCCAATTGCTTTTTGACCTGCTGTGTCTCAAGTTGCACTAGTTCTTTTAAATTTTCAGCCTGTGTACTGATTCTAATTTCTAACTCCTCCTGTACTTTTCCTAATTTTCTGCCTACATCTGCAATAATCTCTTTAGCCTTCTCTTCCATCACCCCTCTGATCTCACCTCTAATCAGCTCAAATTTATCATTAATTTCCCTACTGTTTTGTTCAAGTTTAGCATTTAAAGTTTCAGTACTCACTTTATTTTCCCTACTATTTTGTTCAAGTTTAGCATTCAAACTATCGCTCAATTCCCTATTACTCTCTTTATTTTCCCTACTATTTTGTTCGAGTCTAGCGTTTAAAGCATCTGTGCTAATTTTATTTTGTTGCATAAACTGAAGAAGCAAACTCTCTAACCCTGCTTGACTGTTTTGATTACCCCCCTCAGTATCGGGATTCACTTCCGACATCCCTGTACTGCTTTCATTTTCAAGACTAGCCATACTGCTCGTATCTTCACTATCCAACTGGTGACCACTACGCAACTTCATCTCTTCCTCAACACTACCTATGCTGATACACACCGATAAATGAAAAACCCCCAAAATACAGGCACAGAAATATATACCCTTCTCCTTCCACCAATATTATTAAGTTTTCGACCTCACGTTGGTAGCGACATGTGTAACGGTTTTACTAGTCGTCCATGCACTTTAAAATACTTATATAAGAAGCTCCACAGTTTGGCGGTATGTGTAACGGTTTTACTAGTGTCCCTTCTGTTGGGTGACAAGTGTAACTGTTTCCCTGGGGAGAGTGTGGAAAAACCACAATAAGTCCCACGTTTGAGGTGATAAATGTAATGTTTACTCTGACTAAGATACGTTGTATTAATGGGCGCCATGACCTCAACGCTATGTTGAAATCTAAATTTATATTTAACAACACCTAGCTCTGGCAGAACACCTTTAAGAATCTTCACACTCAGATCGTGGTATGATTTGATCATTAACCCAACTAACAATTGTATCAGGAGAAGGAATTTGTTCTATATCTAATGCTACCTACTGAAAGCAAAGATTGCATAGTATAAGAAATGAATTTATTATATAAAAAACAAGTAGTGGTAATTTTAATAATAATAATAATAATAATAATAATAATAATAAATTTAAATTGGAGCGTAACGATTAGAATTTACTACTAGAGAATTAGGTGAAAACGGAGTCGGATGAATTACTGATTTTACTATTATTCCCAAGCTAAGAAGTTACTGAAATTGTAAATATAATAATGATATTTATTGCAACCAATGGTCAAATACAATAATAATTAAAATTGCGCACAATCAAGTCATGTACAGAATTCTGTTAATGTCACTGTTCTCCTGCTACAAACTTTTGCGTGATATCTTTCACACGACTTTCCACACAACTCACACCTACAGTTCTCGTCTGGGTTGTGGTATACCTTCTTGCAGCACAGCTTGAAATGAAAACCATGAACAGCGAAACGTGTCATGAAATGGCGAAGTTCATACATAGAATTCCTCCACTCTGAGGTCATCATGGCATCTGTTTGGTAGAAATCCATCCAGATGTTGGCTTTCTTCTCTTGAAGTTCTTGCAGTATTAACTGATATTGCTTTGTAGAAGGCAGTAACATTCTTATACGTAACTCTTCTGTGTAAAATGGTTGTCTCGTTAGTTCATGGGTCGTCCTTGACGGTGCATTTTGTCCTAGACACAGAATCTTTTTCATGAATATGGCCTTTACCCTTTCTATCTGAGCAAGATCGTTTTTCGAGAGATGCTCCCATATTAATCCTATTGCATATGTCACGATTGGAAAAAATTTTATGTGAAAGAGTTCTAATGCAGTCTGTATGGAGAGTTGTCTTATTAGTTTTATCTCATTCATGGCTATAACCGCGGTAGCAGCTCTATCTTTTACATGTTTGGAGAAATTCCGTCCAGTCGTTTGGAGTATCAGGCCAAGATACTTGTAGGAGTTTACCCTTGTTAGCTCCACATTGCCATACATGATTTTCACTGATGCTGGTAACCTACCTCCATTCCTGAACGTCATGTGTACTGTCTTATGTGGATTAAGCTTGAGGTCATTACTGTCTGCCCATCTTACAAGTTTATCGAACGCCTCTTGTAACATTTGCTGCGAGATCGACGTTATTGCCATATCATCTGCGTACATATAAATGTTTACTCCTGTTGTTTCTATGGCATCGACAACATCTCGAACTGCGATATTGAACAGCAACGGACTTAATGGATCGCCCTGTAGGACTCCTGTTGTCTGAAGGATAGGCTCCGATCTTGTAAGATTGTTATCAATGATTAGGTAACTTTTCATGAGTATTGTCGTTATTATCCTACTCAGATAATGGTCTCTTCCTATGATCGATTCCAACTTGCCTATTGTTTTTTCCCTGTCAACTGAATCAAACGCCTTAGCGTAGTCTATATATATCACATGTAGTTTACCTATAGAAAATCTTAGGGCATCGCCAATATTATCTAATAGGCACTGAACAGCATGTATCGTTGACCGGCCTTTCCGGAAACCACACTGTTCTTCAGGCAGTTCGCTGTCTATTAATTCTCTTAATCTTTCTGTCAGTATCTTTGACAATAGCTTAAGACCTGTATTTTCCAACGCTATACCACGATATGAATTGGGATCATCCATTTGACCCTTGCCTTTATATAGCATTTTCATTATGGAGTATCTCCATTTCTCTGGTATTGAGGCCTGCGCAAGACATTGATTGAGTAGTACTGTCCAAGCCTCTACCAACATAGGGCTACTTTCTTTGAGATGTTCATTACAGATCCCGTCCGGCCCACAGGCTTTTCCATTTTTTGTTTGTTGAATTACATCCTTGACTTCCTCTCTGGTAATAGGTTTCATTACTGCTGAGTAGTCTACCATTGGAGCAGCGATTGGAGATGTGTACGGTTTCTGTAGTACAGCTTTAAAGTGTATTGTCCATCCTTCCATGGGTATTTCTCTGGAGAATTTTGGTTTCCTTTGTTGAAGAACGCTGTATGGTTTTTCTTTTGCTTGTTCTGATGATTGTGACTGCTGTGATGAATACACTATTTTCGCGAATTTTCCCTTTCCCGGTTTGACAAAAAAAAATTCCGATGGAGCCAATGCAACCAGCAAAACTAATAGATCAACATCTTCGCTTCAGCGATAACGTCTTGTAAAGAATCACGGTTGTTGAAACTTCCAGCGATATCATGTAACTCTTTACTTTTGTTAAATAACTTTACGCACCTAACTTTTCCTTTATTGAAAATCGCTGAAGTAGTGTCGCAGCCACTAAAGGCATGCAAGAAAAGAATGTTGTACGCAAGCCCTGATGATTGTGACTGCTGTGATGAATACACTCTTCTCGCGATTTTTCCCTTTCCCGGTTTGACATTTTTTTTTCCGATGGAGCCAATGCAACCAGCAAAACTAATAGATCAACATCTTCGCCAATAATAGCCACGTTACTTTTTGCTGAAGATAATTGGATTGCAGTGTTCACGATCAAAAAATCTGCATCATCTGTGCTCTGTCGACATCCTATTCCCTGATCGTTTAGCTGGTTGATAGCATGTCAATTAACCTGCTTTTGTTTTTGTCGTTTGAAAGAAATTGATCCTGCCGAACGGTGATACTCGTACTTTCTTCAAAATTGATGTCCATAGACTTTTTAGCAGCAGATCGGCGATTTTGCTCCGTTTTCTTTGTACTGTCATTGGTATAGGAATAACCATCGAATACTACTGTGCAAATTTTTACCGTAATGTCTCTCAATATAAGTAATGTAGCTTGCGCTAATGGTTGAATAAGTTGAGTTTGGTTTCCAAATGACTCAATGTAAGAGGAATCCACCGTCAACAATGTTAACACAGTATTGCAGGGTAATGCCTTCGTTTGATAATGGAAAGATTTCATACATCGCGGATTTTGTTTTTGTTTTTCGCATGCCAGCTTCATTAAAAAGCGACAATTGTTATGGAGCTAATTCGTATTCCAAATGGTCTGCTAGTTCTTCGTCGTTTTTTTGAAATGGCAATTCTTTGAAAAATCAGTAGGGGGTCAAGTGGTACTATCTCTCCAAGAGTTTTCACTGTAGAATTTACAGTAGCAAGAGACAGAACTTTGTCTTTACGGGATAACTTCACTTCGAAAAAATTGTTTCCAATCATCTTTTCCATTGCTATTTTACCAACTTGTAACAGTTTACAGTTGTACCGCCAATTAGTCCGGTTGCTAATGACATAATATCTTTGAGAACTGGGAATGGAGGATGATTCGAGAAGCAATCGGAAATCTTTTAGGTATCGTTCGCGTTTCTTTGTATCCTTGATTCTTGAAAATCAACGTGCTGTTCACCGGTGGTAAAAACCATGCCACAGAAGTCTTCTAATGATGCGCAAACGTTGAGTGTAGCCGTTGTTCCTAAAATCCATTTGCTCAAAACACTGTCTGTAATTCCCCTTCCACGAATAAGACCACCTGAGCTTTTCAAACTTCGCATTAGTGTCTGTTCTATTGTCATATCAGACCAGACTCCAGCCCAAAATGAATCTGTCCTTCTCATCGTAAAATATCCTTCGTGGACAAACTTTTCGAATTGCACAGTTGTCATCGAAGATTGAAGCTTAAACATATCCTGCAGATATAGGTGGCAAGATTTAGCGTATAGTAAATGGCCACTGGCGGGAAAAAATGGGATCATTTGCTGAACGCTACGAAGATGTTTATTCCAATCACCCGACCGTTCTGCGTCAATATATTCCTTCATCAATGTAACCATTTCAAAGTATTGGACCCAGAGGGATGCCGTTGCTCCATTTTTCTTCAATTCCTGTAATTTTTGTTGTACTCTTCTTTTAACTTCTATCAGCATGTCGTTCTGACTAATGTTATCCAATGTTGGAGGATCGATGACGAAATCTCTGAACATTTCTTTAAAACTTTCTTGCTCTTCAATCGTGATACCCAGATTCTCGAAAATTATTTTCGCCTATGCTGTCTGAATTAATAAATGAGCCCGGATGGCTCTAGCATAAGCATGGCCCTGCATAATTTTTTCTGCATAATTTGGAGCATAAATTCTACTTAACATTTCTTTCAATCCACTTTCTGCCATTATATACCCGATGCAACCAAGATAGGATAATAAAAGATGAAATCCACCAAGTCTGACCACAATATTAGACAAGCATGAGTCCTTCGAGGATGGAGCAACAATTTCACGAGCTTTTATATAAGGTGGTTGATCAAAAGTTATGAAACAAGTTCGCTGTTTCAATCTGAGACATTCGTCGGCAGCATAGTTGAGTACCGTATAAACGGTATCGTAATTGCTCGGTGGAGAATTAACAAAAGAAAGCGGAATTACTTGAGTTACTTCATGGGGCAAGTTTTGCGACACACTATGCATGAATCCTTTCCATTCAGGAATGAAGGGGATATCCAGAAATTTTCCGCACATCCATGAAATGTCATGCGATTGAGGAGACGGCACTTCTTCTCAGACCAGATAGATCCTCAACCGTGATGTTTTTCAAAAAATTTCCTCCCATATTTTCGAAAGTTTTCAGTGGAATAACGCCGAGTTCTCCAATTTCCTTCGTAGAAGGAGGCTTTGTTAGTTTTTGTATCTCTTGTCCAGTAATAAGTGATGTTGTAGGTGTTACACACTTGATACCCCCATGCTATGGAAGGTATTCAAACCGTCAATTGTTGAAACGTTGAAGTCGGCATTGTCGAAAACAAATTGCCAAAATGCTCCTGGAAGTAACTTTGGTGCAGGATGATAAATTGCTGACGTTTCAAATATTTGAGCATCGTGATATGAAGAGCAGAAGCCCAAATTCGAGACGAGAGTAACCAAATTTTTACTTCCATATTTCCTGCATAAAAATACGGCGAGACTTATTTGCAAAGACGATAAAAAAAGAACGTGGTCTTACAGCTGAAATAATAGCGTGGGCTATGTCAATACTTTTCCTGTTGGTATTTGTATTACTTTTGTCTTTTTTATGAACGACAACATGGTCTAAGAGTTTCCGGAATGTCAGTACTCGCATTACTAAAAAAATCATCAGTTGAAGGATAAGCAGAATTCTCATAGACTTTTGATTGAATGTCTTCTCTTATAATAGCTGCTGTTCGAAGTCGTTCCTCACGCTCGTCATTTTTTTCATTCCAGGAATCTGTCAATATTTTCATTCCCGTGTCACGGAAACAAACGATCGGAACCTTTCTGTGTGATTATAATTCTGTCCCCATATTTTTGTTTCAACCTACTCTTAACAGTTAATTCATTGGGAGCATATTCTGTACACTGGGACATTAACTCGGATAGTGATACTTGACAATCCTCGTGATTATCAAGGTACGAATACATCTTTTCCATAGCCGTTGTAACATCTTCGACCTCAGGACGTCCACGTTTTGTCTCGGTTGCCGTGGAATGCAAAAAAAATGAGACAAAGCAGGATTGGTGGTATATAGCATCGGCAGCAACTAAATCAACAGTATTTATGACACGATGCTTAACTTCGCCTCCCCATTTGTCGTTTCTTTTGTTCGCCGCTTATTATCTTTTCCCTTAAAGCTAAACTGCGAACGTTATAAACTTTTCTACGTTTAGCAATAGGCTGCTTTTTTTCTTTTGCATAGAATGCCTCATCAATAATCTCGGCGCAATAAAAACATGTTCCTTTAAAATCAAATATAGGCAAAGATGATCGCAAACTTTCAGTAAGCTCCGGGTTGCAAGATGACGTTGTAGCATCGGTAAGATATTTTTTTGCGAGTGCAGATCTTATACTATCCGATCGCGTATAGTTCTTTCGACAAATGACATGAACTGTCACAGTTCTTACACCTTCAAGCACTAAGTGTTTACTATCCTTCCTTTCCACACTAGCTTTTTTCAAAGTAATAATTCCCTTTTCTTTCACTTCCACAATATCGCCACTACAAATATTTTCATCGCAAATGAAACACTTCTCACTTCCAGCCATCGTAACAATGTACGTTCTACTGAATTCCACTGTCATCGTGGCAGGAGTTGGCAGTTGAACACGCTGAGACGGGGTGCGGAGGGGTCTTGCAGTACGCATGCGCGGTCCACCTATTCCAAACTTAAATATATCGGCTCCCCGCATGCCAATGGTTATTATTGCAGCAGACGATACGCAGCCAGTGAAAGAAGGAATGTGATGAGTGAGTGAAGCAAGTAGTGACCAACTGAATGTTTTTGGAATGCGCGATACGCAGTGAGCGGGAAGACCTCTGCAGTTCAAACCCAACTGCCATATCCTGGCGCGATATCAGATACAGCCCTTCCTCCCCCCCCCCCCCCCCCCCCCCCCCCCCCCCCCCGCCAGACCCGAGCAGGTATACAACCGTCAAACACCGTCCTTGGTTGGCATTCTATTACGAAGGAGTTCGTACGCACTGAAATATAGTAATACTGGAATGCTCCAACGCGACCAATGGGGATAAGTATTACTATATTTCAGTGTTTGTATGCCAGAGCTATCCGTTATGTACTTTACAAAAACATACGAATATACTCTCGACTGGCTGTAACAGTAGTATACCTGACCCAAAACTATCGATATCTACACAGGACACACTCTTATGATTCTTAAGCTGTGCGTAGATTGGTTGTTTGGAGCAATTCTCCGATCTGCTTCAAGTTCGTCGTCCATTTACTCGGTTAATGTTGGGTTTATGAAACAAATGAATTGAACCTTTTTTGTAGAGAATTAAATGTTCTAAAAGTTTGATAACTACAACGTTTTCGATAAAGTTAATAAATAAAGAGTTATAGACTAAAAACCACAAAAGTGCACCCTTTTTCCAAGATGGCGGCGATTGCGGACCTTTAATAGGTCAGGACTTTTGACAGGTTCAATAGTAAGCTCTAATAAACATTTTCACCAAATTTCAAAACTTTAGTATTTATTATTTTTATTTGCTGAAATTCGGCCTTCGTTGCCTGGACTATTGGGTGTATTCGTGTTGACCGACTGGGAAGTCAGACTATTCAAATAGAAAGACGGCACCCGAGTTTCCAAAGGATCCTAAAAGGTAAGATTTGAGCTATGGATTTTAGGCTAGTATTATAAAGCTTTTCAAGGAGAGCGTGATGGTGCAGTGGCTTAGCTGCTCGTCAATCACCCGGGCGGCCGGAGTTCCAATCCCGGTGACAGTGGGGAGGAATTTTCACCTGAAAAATTACGTGGCGTCAGGAAGGGCATCTGGCCTTAAATCCCCGGCCAAAACCAAAATGAGCCTGATTGGCTCCGATGACCCCAATTAATTGGGATACGCAGCAGAAAGTATTATAAAGCTTTTCAAACAACGGAACTAGGTCTTTAACTGGTTATAAATCAATAAAAATATTATTGGTTTTAGGTCCCTTTAACTACAGTGGCTTTTAGAGACACCGCGGGGCCGGAATTTTGCCCTGAAGGGGGATCTTTAACGTGTCAGTAAATCTACAGACACGGTTCCCTCGCATTTATGCACCCAGCTGACTGTGCCAGGATCAGATCCTGCAACCTTGGGCACAGCAGATGAGAACGTTACCGCTGAGCCACGGAGCCAGTCGGTTATAAATCTGAAGCATGTCTCGGTAGGATATCTATGCATGGCTTTGGTGGCGTAGTCGGTAGCATGCTCAACTGCTATGCCCAAGTTCGCGGGTTCAAACCCAGTCGAAGTCGTCGGGCCCATGTCATACATTTATGGCACGTAAAACAACTTACAACTACAATTGGTAATGTGTAGCCAAAATTTGTAGGCTACGGTATTGGGTTAGACACGTTCTATCAAGTTCAAACGTTCGCCGTTGGGTTTCAGTGACAGTGGCGTCTGGTAGCTTAAGTTGGAACTACTTGACATTGAAATTGAGGAACCTACGGGCATTCATGTGAAATGCCCTGCTATGGCCATTGGCTGCAAATCAAATATACATATCTATGCATTTTGAAAATTAAGACATGCGGTAGGCTAAGTAAACGTAAAAGATGTAATCTCAAACGCGTGCCGACATTTTAATTTTCAGATGTAGAAAATGGCTTTTTAATAGTCAGAGAGCTGATTTAATGAATAAAGATTTTGTACAATAATATAAACTTATTCTTGAATCCTTTGGAAGCAAGCCAATTTATGTCGTCAGGATAATGCTCACAAACTTAGATGTGGTTTGTTAATTCTCTTATGACATACCTGGTCTCCCACATGGCTGCTGTGAAGGTACGGTACGGTACGGTACACAACTGTTATTGCCGATATTTTGTAAAATTGGCATTGTATTATTTTGTCAAATTCAGGAATGAAAGGTTTCAAATCTACAGAAAAAATACGAAGTACCTACAATTGAGCCATTTAAGACCTTAAGATCTTTTTATACTTTTCGTTTCACAAATCACATTGGTATTTTTACTAATTAACTATACTGTTACTCAATTTTACGGAATAACTAGCTTTTGATAGGGTTAAGAATTTGATATTATATTATACCCATACTATCAACTCACCGCGGCTTCGTCTGGTTTCTTAAAGGAGTTACTCAGCGTAAGCCTAAAAGTCGCATGGACGGTAGGTCTCAGACGCAATTTAGAAAAGCCGAGGTGAACAGCGAAACTCCAAACACTTATAGCCTTCTCTTCTCTGAAGTCTTAACTCGACAGTTAATGCTGGCCGAAGCGGGGCTGATGGGCTCGCTCCGAAGCTAGTAATTTAAGTTTCCACTAAATGGAGATTGTTGGAAGAATTTAAAACGTATAATCACTTATAGTTGGCGATGTATTAAAGATAAAGGTATGCTGTCGCGGAATTCTTTGTAGAACTTTTCATGCTGACCAATTCTTACACTCATAGTATATGGATATTTTTTGTGGTTTACCCAGCGTAAGCTTAAAAGGAGCACGGACGGCAGGTTTTCCTTCGACACAATTCACTGAAATCGTTACTGATCGGCTTCCTTTGGTCATAAATGAATGTTTTCGTACTGAAATATTCCCCGAGAAATTCTTTACTGAATGGTGAAAACCGCATCCAAATCCATTCAGTGGATTTAGAGATTACCCGTAACATCCAGGAATCGTGGACTTGGTTTTATGTAGAGATGCCAGTGACTATCATTAAAACAAATACATGAATTTATAACTAGCATGGACTATGAATTCTACGTAAGACTCATTAAATACGTCATACCTAGGGATACTTATAGAGGACTGAACTAATAAAAACAGAGCATTATTTTTATGTTTCTATGAATTAAAAGTGTACAGTATATCAACATTGTGGCGTTTTTCTGTAGTAGTTGGTGATTTAACGTGACTTATGTTTACAATGGAAATAATCACTCAGGTGAGTTAAAAAATTTTAAAAAAACTTGCAAAAGTGAAATTATCTGTGCCGCGAATAACGTGCTCAAGGCAGTTGCCAGCTTGCTGTCCACCGCGAGCGCTAGTGTTGCTCCACCTATAAAGAGGAAGCAATTTCATAACGCAGCGAGCTTCGCGTCTGTGTACTGTATTTTAGACTGTGGTAATACAACTCAGTCCTTCCAGGGTTGCCAATCTAACTTTGTCCCCCACGAAATAACTTATAGCTTATTTCAAACTTAGGCTAGCGCCAAATAATTTTGAATCCCACACAGCGGGACAATATTAGCTTTTTTTTCTTGGCGGGAGAGAAGTTATATGTAAATTAATCTAGTTTTTATAAAAATTACGAGCTTTATTAAAGACTTAGAAAATTCTATGGATACATTAACACTAATTTTGGGATCATTATTAACATCTTGAGCATGAGATAACTGTCAGCCAAGTTGATTCATATTACGTAAATATATGTCCAGCAATTCCCCCAATTACGGTTATCTCCCAGTTACGAATGAGTGAAATTTATCGCCTGAGTAGTGTAAGCAATTGAACCTTTTTCCGGCTGCATGTAGCATTTGTAAGGTAAGAAGGACCTTGGTAGGTGACAAAAATCTTCGAAAACGATACTTTAAGCATTCAGGGCTAATTGCAATATAAAGCACAGGATCTTTTTGGAAAAACTGAATAAACATAAAAATGAGTACCGGTATAGAATTTCTCATAAATCAACATGATATGTTGTGAGAGGACATGCCCACTTTTGGTGAGACCTATGTAAATAATTTCTCTTGTTGAGAGATACGCAGGCTTCATGTTGGCAACACACATATATTTGCGTTTATTATGTTCCTGTCAGGGGAACAGAAATGTTCTAGATTTACCATTGAGGTGAGACAGTTTAGTCAAAAATTAACTTAATTTTTTTAAAGTACTGATTTGTTTTTGTCTATTGAGCATATTGTATATCTCGAAAAATTCGGAATCAAAATACATGAAACTTTTCTTGTATAATAATATCTCATAGAGGTAGGAGCTGACAGATATGAAGATTACCGTACAATCAGCTTGATTACTCATGCTTCAAAGATCCTGTCTAGAATAATTTACAAGAGGATGGAAAGCCAGATAGAAACGGAGTTGGGTAAAGACCAGTTTGGTTTCAGGAGGAATGTAGGAACAAGGGAAGCTGTATTAAGTCTTCAGTGGATTTTGGAAGGTAGAATAAGGAGAGATAAGAGAACGTTCATGGCATTTGTGGACTTAGAAAAGGCTTTTGATAACGTTGATTGGACTAAATTGTTTGGCATTTTGAAAACGATTGGAATAAAGTACAGGGATAGGAGGGTGATCTACAATCTATACAGAAACCAGACAGCAGTCATTCAAGTTGAGGGACATGAGAGAGAAGCTGGTATTCAGAAAGGTGTAAAGCAAGGCTGCAACTTATCGCCCATACTTTTCAATCTATACATTGAACAAGCAATGAAGGAAATTGGAGAAAAATGTTAAGTGGGAGTGAAGATTCGAGGAGAAATAATTTCAACTCTGAGATTTGCCGATGACATAGTCATCTTGGCCGACACGCCTGAGGATTTGAATGAGTTTTTGAATGGTATGGACTCCGTCTTGAGGAAACAATTCATGATGAAAATTAATAAATGTAAAACAATAATACTGGAATGCAGCCGAAATAAATCAGAAACCTCTATGGACATCAGATTGGCAGGTGAAAAGCTAAAGGAAGTAGGAGAATTCTGTTAGTTAGGAAGCAAAATAACCAGCGATGGACGAAGAAAAGAGTATATAAAAAGTAGGTTAGCTCAGACAAGGAAAGCATTTCTACAGAAAAGGAATATGTTGATATAGAATATAGATTTAGGTATCAGGAAGTCATTTTTGAAGGCCTTTGTCTGGAACGTGGCACTCTATGGAAATGAAACTTGGACTATTGGTGCAGCAGAAAAGAGGAGAATTGAAGCGTTTGAAATGTGGTGTTACAGGAGAATGATGAAGATCAGATGGGTAGATAGAGTTACAAACGAAGAGGTATTGCGACTAGTGGGAGAGGAGAGTTGTTTCTGGCGACTGCTAATGAAGAGAAGAGATAGGTTGGTAGGACACATATTAAGACACCCAGGAATAGCAAGCTTAGGTATGGAAGGAAGGGTTGAGGACAAGTACTGTAGGGGTAGACCAAGGTTAGAATATGTTAAAAATATTGCCTCGGATGTAGGGTGTGGTAGCTATGTAGAGATGAAATGATTAGCTCAGGGCAGGGAGGCATGGAGTACTGCATCAAACCAGTCAAAAGACTGAAGACTCAAACAACAGAGAAATGGAAATACCTCTAGAGTTGTTGTTAATTTTTTGACGGGCTTGAGACACCTTGGTCATCAGCCCCGTGTAGTTGGGAGTGTGTTGAAGATGTCTGGCAACCTGTATTGCTGTGATGATTGTAGTTGTGTGTGTAAATGTATCTGGGACGGGGATGGAGTAGTCGCTCCGGGACTTGAGCAAGACACTATCCCGGCAATTTCCTGTAGGGAGAGAGGCAAAACCCGGGGAAAAACACACTCAGCATAACCGCTGTCAGCACCGGGATTCGAACCTACGATATCCGTACTTACCACAGCTGCCCTCACGACCGTAGTGCACGTTTGACGAGCGCGGCTACGCCGCGGGACGAAATACTTGATGAATTTGGCTTGGGTATCTATGACCTACCCACATTGGTCGATCCTGGCTACGCCACTGGATATGATGTATGGATGGAACGGGCGAAGCCGTTGGCTAAGCGATGCAATGAAAGCTGATTAGAGTACCGGTACACTTATAATGCCTGAGTGCATTAAGAGTATGCCGCCTATAGGCTAAAGTCCATTTGTCGCCCCCTCTATCTACTATAGAAAGCTCAAATACCACTCACTGATTCATTCATCACGAAATCTCAGAAACCACCGAACGGATTGGAATGAAATTTTGTATGCTGCTTCCTCAAGGGTCGCAAACGCGCACTAAGAAAGGATTTTTGGATATCCAGGTTCTAAAGGGGTGTTAAGGGGGTAGACCTGCATTTCATTGAATAGCAGTATCCCCCGATTGGTTTCATTGGGGGATGTGATACTCGGCATATAAACTCATCATTAAAAACAAGATGTTCAGTAAAGAACATATAGCCTACTTTCTCCTAAATGCATGGGTATTGTTATAACTCTTTGCCCTTTTCAAGGAGTATGATTGAATGTTGGTTGTAGTAGCTTGTTGAAATACAACGTGCTATAGGGATATTAAACATGAATATGAGGTGCCCTTTGCTAGTGCTACCTCTGTACCAAATTTCGTTCAATTCGGTTTCACCGTGTTTGAATTGATAGGGGGAATCGATTTGCACACATACTTGGCCACCATCTGCAAACTATTGGGCTGATGTTCATGCAGTTTGGTCTGAATATGTTTCCCTTATAAAGATATGGTGCTGCAAAATTTGGTAGAGACTAGATTATTAGGTTGGTCGTAATTACATTTTAGCTTTTAACATTTGGGTGGCCGCGATTACGTTTCCGTCAAGATAGCGGTGATATAAAACATGACACTGAGGAGCCCTTTGCTAGTGCTACCTCTGTACCAAATTTCGTTCCATTCGGTTTCACTGTGTTTGAATTGACAAGGGGAATCGATTTTCACACAAAGATGGCCGCCATCCGCAAAATATTAGGCTGATGACCTATTAGTATGGTCAAAGGATGTTCCCTCCATAAAGGTATGTTGTTGCTAAATTTGCTAGAGATCGGATGATTAGGCTAATCGTAATTTGATTTAAGCTTTGAACATTTGTGTGGCCGCCATTACGTTTCCGTCAAGATGGCGGCAATATAAAACATGACACTGAGGTGCCCTTTGCTAGTGCTACCTCTGTACCAAATTTCGTTCATTCGGTTCCACCGTGTTCGAATTAATAGGGGGAATCAATTTTGACATAAATATGGCCGCCATCCGCAAACTATTAGGCTAATGGCCTATTAGATTGGTCAAAGGATGCTCCCTCCATAAAGGTATGTAGTTGCAAAGTTTGGTAGAGATCGGATGGTTATGTTAGTCGTAATTTGATTTAAGCTTTAAACATTTGTGTGGCCGCCATTGCGTTTCTGTCAATATGGCGGCGATATAAATCATGACAGTGAGATGCCCTTTGCTAGTGCTATCTCTGTACCAAATTTCGTTCCATTCGGTTTCACCGTGTTTGAATTAATAGGGGGAATAGATTTTGACACAAAGATGGCCGCCATCTGCAAACTATTATGCGAATGACGTATTAGATTGGTCAAAGGATGCTCCCTCCATAAAGGTATGTAGTTGCAACATTTGGTAGAGATCGGATGATTAGGTTAATCGTAATTTGATTTAAGCTTTGAACATTCGTTAGGCCGCCATTACGTTTCAGTCAAGATGGCGGCGATATAAAACATGACACTGAGGTGCCCTTTGCTAGTGCTACCTCTGTACCAAATTTCGTTCCATTCGGTTTCACCGTGTTTGCATTAATAGGGGGAATTGATTTTCACATAAAGATGGCCGCCATCCGCAAACTATTAGGCTAATGACCTAGTCATTTGGTCAAAGGATGCTTCCCCTATAAAGGTATGTTGTTGCAAAATTTGGTAGAGATCGGATGATTAGGTTAATCGTAATTTGATTTAAGCTTTGAACATTTGAGTGGCCGCCATTACGTTTGCGTCAAGATGGCGGCGATATAAAACATGACACTGAGGTGCCTTTTGTTAGTACTACCTCTGTACCAAATTTCGTTCCATTCAGTTGCACCGTGTTCGAATTAATAGGGGGAATCGATTTTCACACAAAGATGGCCGCCATCCGCAAACTATTACGCTGATGACCTATTAGTTTCGTCAAAGGATGCTCCCCCCATAAAGGTATGTTGTTGCAAAATTTGGTAGAGATCGGATGATCAGGTTAGTCGTAATTTGATTTAAGCTTTTAACATTTGGGTGGCCGTCATTCCGTTTCCGTCAAGATGGCGGCGATGTAAAACATGACACTGAGGTGCCCTTTGCTAGTGATACCTCTGTACCAAATTTCGTTCAATTCGGTTTCACCGTGTTTGAATTGATAGGGGGAATCGATTTGCACACATACTTGGCCACCATCTGCAAACTATTGGGCTGATGACTTACTAGTTTGGTCAAAGGATGCTCCCCCCATAAAGGTATATTGTTGCAAAATTTGGTAGACAAGGGATGATTAGGTTAGTCGTAATTTGATTTAAGCTTTGAACATTTGGGTGGCCGCCATTACTTTTCCGTCTAGATGGCGGCGATATAAAATATGACACTGAGGTGTCCTTTGCTAGTGCTAACGTTGTACCAAATTTCGTTCAATTCGGGTTCACCGTGTTCGAATTGATAGGGGGGACAGACATTCAGAGTACACACACTCACACATACACAGACTCACACACACACACAGACACACACACACACACAGACACACAATTTTTCGCCCTGTGTTGATCTCATAAGTCTACTTTCATTTTTTGCAAAAATCGAAAGTAGGCTAAAAATAAGTAAATAGGTGTTTGACCGTTTTTTCATAAATCCAATTTAAGGGGCCCATGGGGAGGGGTGAAATTTTGGCGAAAAAACAGGTAATATGTAAAATTATACATGGCCTATGTTGTAGACAATAACACATCTTTACATCTTTTTTGTCTCTTGCTATTTCATCATACGACGAATACTTAGGGAGTTATTAATGATTTTGTACTTTTTGGCCGGAATTTTTAAGTCGCAGGAATGACATAAAAATTTATTCGAATGAAATTTCAAAAAATAGCTTTTTAACACTTTTATTATATTTTTCACGTCTTTTAGGGTCCGAAACCAACATGATATTTTGATGGTTTTTTTTTCGTCCCATGCATTTTTGGTTTCAGGTGATAGAATTATTTTCCATTAGGACCCATGCTTATCTACTATATAACTAATGTTATAACGGGATTCCAAATGTTATTGCGGGCGAAGCCGCGGGTAGCAGCTAGTAGTTCATATTTGCTTAATACATTTGTTTTATACAACAAAAGGATAGAGTTCATTGGCGTTTTCATCTTTTTTAAATATAAAATTCAATTAGTTTAGATAAAACTACAATTTTAATGGTTTATATAATAAATTATATAATGAAATTAGTTATCTACGTTTTTTTACTGCTTTTAAGATTCGTTAAAAATTAAATGGGTTTCGATATTTATTAATTAATTTGTTCTAGGAGATCAGTGGTCACTATTTTTTTTAATATGTTTAAGGCTAATGACTATCTTTTGCGTAATTGAAGAACTGTGTTCAATTTGAATTAAGTTGTTGTACACGGTGAAATGAAATTACACAAAATGTAGTTAATTACTGGTTTATTTGATGAAAAATATACAAACTGCTCTAAAACAACTCACCCCACGTAATTCTGATTTTCAAATTTACATAGCTTTCTTACGAGATTCCTTAATGGCAAACTCGTTAATAATGTCCTCATATGAAAGTGTTATTGTTGTATTTGCCACAATACAAGTAATGAAAGTGATTTTATCCGTATTTCAGAAATACTAGTTCGCAGATAGTGTTGAACTCTTCTAAGGCAGAATAAACTGTAGAAGGATTAAAACATATTTTTACGTAACTTGTATTCTTGAATTCGTACGGAAAAAATTATTAACGTCTGAAATACTTCATTTTAGGGTTTGAATAAATTGCCAAACTGCCGCCCCTGAAAATTTGCCGCTCTAGGCTGCAGCCTACTTAGCCTATTTAGAAATACGGCCCTGACTGAGTGTTGGAGAACTGTGCAGTTATCAAGGCAGTGAAAGTGGTTGCGAAGACAGCGTGATAATAAATGAATGAATAATGAATGAAATACCGTGCAGTTATACGATAATGAGGTAAAAAAAAGACGAAGAAATGAATGATAAATGTGCGCTGTCTTCAATGGCGTGATGTTCTTCCACGTGGCCAGACGGGTTCACCCAAGTAAGTTCAGGAACTTCCGGCGATGACTTGATGATGACGTGCGATGGCGTGACTTGAAGATGCAGATAATAATTGATGAATATTCGGCAAGAATGACGGCGTTCTGAGTATATACAGAAAATAGGATGGTGAAAACTTTCTTCGGGGTAAATCCGATGTCTATTCCTTGTTTGAAGGTCGTGCAGTAATTTTTAGTGACTTTTGAGTCACTAAATTGTTATGTTGGCCGTCTGTAGTAAGACTTGCAGTGATGTAGAAAGATAGTTATAATTAGTACGTAATTACTAGGGCCCGGATTTTAAAAAAATGCATATGCGCATATGCATATGCATATTTTGACATATTTTGAGGTTTAGTGCATATTCTAGACGTAACAGCATATTCCGGTATATATGTCTGAATTTAAGGACAATTACAAGAACTACTAAAATAAATCTCTTTTGTGCATCCCTAGCTAGTTGCCTATATTATGTGCATCCCTCACTAATTGGTGTTTTCGACTCTCTGTGTAACGGCACTTTACTTTCACAACTGACAATGGCAACAGCTAGCTTAGGTATGGGTAGGCAGGCTGGCTGGACTTCCCGGAATTCCTTTCTCTACCACGGTAGATAATAATCTCAGGGGGTTGGGCAGTTGGTCAGGACAGAAGTATCTTCAGTTCACTAGTTACGTTCCAGTTTAATGCCCTGCATCTCAAGTCTTAGTTTCTAAAAATGCCTAAGGAAAAGAGCAGGAGAAGAGATTTTATAAATCAGTGGGTGTCGGGTAATAGGGACTATTCAACAGATGGTGTCATCGCGTACTGTCAAGTTTGCTCAAAGGAAGTAAACTGTGAAAAGAAATTTCAGCTTGAACAGCATTCAAAAACAACTGCACATATTAAAGCAAAGGAGGAGAAGAACAGCACACCACAACAACTACTTCTTACGCAGGTAAAGCCTAAGTCCGGTATTCTTAATACATTTTCAAATGATCTTTGTAGGGCTTTCGTATGCAGCAACATTCCATGGAATAAATTAAACAATCCAGTTCTGCGATCATTTCTTGAGAAATATTGTGTAAATCAAAAAATACCAGATGAATCAACTCTTAGGAAAAATTCCCTACCTCCGCTATATGAATCTACCTTGGAATTAATCCGTTCTGATATCGGAAGGAACTATGTCTGGATATCGGTGGATGAGACAACGGACTCATGTGGCCGTTACATAGCAAATTTCATGGTTGGTAAATTACATCCAGACGAACCCGGTAAGCCGCATCTTCTTGCTTGTAAAGTACTAGAGAAAACTAACCATAGCACAATAGCAAGATTTGTAAATGATTCTCTGCGACAATTGTGGCGATCTGAAATTGAGGATAATTGTTGTAAAGTGCTTGTACTGCTCACAGATGCAGCTTTGTATATGTTGAAAGCAGCAAAGGCCCTCCAAGTATTTTATCCGAAACTCATACACGTAACCTGTTTAGCGCACGGATTACACCGCATTGCAGAAGAAATACGCACACAGTTTCCAGCTGTTAACGATTTAATTGGATGAGGGAAGAAGCTGTTTCTGAAAGCACCAGCTCGTGTCCAGCTCTACAAAGATTGTCTACCTGAAGTTCCTTTGCCACCTGACCTGTCCTGACTAGGTGGGGGACATGGTTATCTGCAGTATCATTTTATGAGGAGAATTTTAATGATGTGAAAGAAGTGGTTACAAAACTTGAAGATGAGCATATTGCGTGTGTCCGTGATGCAAAAGTTGTGTTTGAAACCGCTGCTGTTTATCAAGATGTGAATTTCATTCATGCATATTTTTCTAAACTTCCAAAAGCCATTGGGAGCTTAGAATCTTCTGGTACTCCCCTCCACGAATCACTTGATCTTCATTGAATTCCGCTCCAGGCGAAATTGGAGAGAAGATTAACTGCAAGTTAGAAAAGGTGTTGAATTCGAACCCAGGACTGAAGAAGATTAAGTTAATTAGTCAATACTTGAGTGGAACTAGGTTATCCTTGCCAGATGTATGCTCCGAAACTTTGGTGCCCGTGTATAAGCACTGTCCAATCACGTCAGTTGATGTAGAACGATCATTCTCAGCCTATAAACTCATTTTGACAGACAATAGACATAGTTTGTCTCCAGAAAACATTGAAAGACTGCTAGTTACCTATTGTGATGCTTCTTTTTGCAACAAATGATACCTGTTTTAAGTGCATATTTCATTATTTTCCGTGCATATTTTCTAACTTTTTAGTGCATATAAATCCGGGCCCTAGTAATTACTCAGTCAGATGACAAATTTATTAATTTTTAGTTATCACAAATATTTACTATTAATTATTGGCATCAATTAGCTCGGATATAATTATTACTTTTGCAATCGTAGGCACGGCCGATTATTTACGAATATTTCTGATAAGAAACACACAATTCAAAGAAACACGGAAGTGTAGTTATTTTGCAATAAAGGTGCAATGTCATAAATATTTATTGCACGTGAGGTATTTGGCACATTCCAGTGTTTCAATTTACTTTGTCAATTAAAACCAGAATTTTGCAATATGAAATTAACGGATATATTTTTCGGACATAAAATATTTTTGTACGGCAAAGAATATTACTCTTCTTGTGTATGCTTACATATTATTGGCTTGAAATGTATTTTGAATATATGTAGACTGATTATGTCCTGTGGCTGTGGTGTGTCTTGTGGAGGTTCTCTTAGTTCCCGATAGGTGAGTGCGGTACGTTCATCGTATCCCCTGCGCGGATAAACAAAACGTTATCCGCATCCGCACGACTGTTAACCGCATCCACCCCGAAACCGCACGACTTGTATCCGTATCCACAGGTGTGTTGTCCAAATCCGCTGACAATACAATTATATTTTTAGCCTATTTTCATTTATGAAAAAATCACCTTTTGTCCGGGTGTGCGTGTGTGATGGTGTGTGCCCCCCTCCTAATAACTTCGAAACGGCTGGAGCGATTTCAATGAAACTCGGTAAGTTCTTAGCACTATTCCGGTCGACTCCAACCGTGCCCATCAAATTTTGTTGCGTCTCACCAATCCAACATGGCGGCTGTGTGAAATATTTCACCAGCATTCAATATCTCCGAAACTATTACCGATATCACCCTGGAATATTTTACGGTGATAAAGGAAACTGATAGAAGTTCACCTATGTGACTTTTGAAAACCTGGTAAATACAAAACCAAAATGGCGGCCAAGCGAATTTGCGACATTTAAATAGACGTTTCTCGCGATTCAACCAACCAAACGCAATGAAACTTGGTAGGTATATGTTTATACACATTGTAATACACCGACATCTAACTTCGTTCAATTGTTTACATAAACTCAAGATGGCGGCTGTACGAAATATTTCACCGGCATTCTTTATCTCTGAAACTATTAGCGGTATCACCCTGAAATTCTATACGGAGATAAAGGTCACTACTGGAGGTTCATCTATTAGACTTTCAAAAACCGGTTAACTACCAAACGAATATGGCGACCAAGCGAAGTTGAAAATTTTAAATAGACCTTCCTCGCGATTTAATGATCCAAACTCAATGAAACTTGGTACAGGAAATGTGTATACACATTGTAATGCACTGGTATCTAATTTAGTTCAATTATTTACATAACCTGAAGATGGCGGCTGTGTGAATTTTAAAATTAAGTTATTATGTCTAGTGTCGTAATCATGCGATAGAAGTGAACGTTTGAATAATGAACCTACGCAATAACTTTCCTTTAATGGTACATGACTCCTTGGCCTATACATATGACAATCCAACATGGCGACCATCCGAAATATATAGACGGATCGCATTATCTACGAATCTATTACAGTAATCAAACTGAATTTTTTAATGTTCATAGGGGCTATGAACATAAGTTCACCTATAGGATTTTCAATAACCTGGTGATCACAAATCCAACATGGCGGCGACGCGAATTATAAATATTCACATGGTCGTTTCTCGCAATTTAACCATCCGAGTGCAGTGACACTTAGTACAGTAAATCCTTATATAAATGTTAATCAACTGGCATCTAATTTTTTTCAATTGTTTCCATAACCACAAGATGGCAGCTGTGCGAAATTTTAAAACCTCGTTTTTACTTTTTGTGTCCTAATCATGCGATTGAAGTTTGAATACTACACGTACAGAATAATCTTCATGTAAGAGTACATAACTCTAAGACCTACATATATAAAGATCCAACATGGCGACCATCCGCTATATTTAGTCGGTTCTCAATATCTACGAATATATTACAGCAATCAAACTGAAATTTTGTATGTTGATATGGCAGTTGGGGACCATGATAAGATCTTGGAATGCGGTGCTGTCACGGATTTGTCATTTGATGTTGTATTATGTTGTTTTAAGGGATCATCGTGTGTTTACAGTGTTACCAGTGTCAGTTCTTGTTATCTCATGAATCTGTGCTCTCATTAAGCTAGTTCACTCAAATGCACCATTCAGTATGTTTGTGCGTCCTAAATTGCAGACTGTTTGTTTATCTTGCGTAGTTCTTTGTATTCAATGAGGAAGAGCTCACGGGCCTCCACCGCCTTCTATATCATGCCCAAGACAACCCGCACGTTTGTGTGAGGTGACAGATCTTTATAGTTGTCAATCAACGTTTACAATTTTAGGTTGTGTACACATTCTTCCCCTTGTAATAGCTGGTGATCCCTACCTTTTGAATTAATATCAATTTTATATGATCCTTTTATTAACTACAGACCCGGACCAATAAGTATGGGTAAGGGAGAAGCGTGGAGAAGGCAACTCGCCTAGAAGAAGATCACTTTGATAACAAACCGGGTGGCTCAGCACCTTAGATGGCAGCCCCATCACTGAGCTCGGGATCGGAAGGTTGATAACCTACCAGTCTTAAATTACAAGATAAAAGAAAAAGGCAAAAGAAAATATCGAACGGATCAAATATGGTTGACGACAATGGATTGATTAAGGGAATGTTTGGTTTGTAATATTGTATACCGTATTTGAAGTGATAGTTATGTTTCTTTGTTTTCTGTCATGGGCCTTAATGGCCTGTTATGTACAATAAATGATGATGATGATGATGATGATGATAGAGGCAATTAACATAAGTAGGATATATGATAAAAGGCTTTAGTTCTTCACGGAACTACTTGTTAATTTATTAGATAAAGTATTTAAGTTTTTTTTAGCGTATGGCTTTTTAGTGCCGGGAGTGCCCGAGGACATGTTCGGCTCGCCAGTTTTGTAGCTGCTTCGAGACGGACACCCAATGGGTGAGCTACAAGTACCGTTGGGGAGGAAATTTGGAAGGGAAGGCCGAGGAGTTGGAAGGTATCGGCTGTGGCCTATAGTTAGGGACCAACCCCGGCATTTGCCTGGAAGGAAGATGGGAAACCACAGAAGACCATCTTCAAGGTTGCCGGCGAGGGGATTCGAACCTCCTCGCCTCCCGGATGTGAGCGACTGCCAGCAGTCATGCCGTAACGACCACGGCTAACTCACCCGGTAGTATTCAAGCAACACATTTAAACATTTGTTGAACAATTCGTTCCCCCAGGCTGTGTAATTCGCAAGACAATGTTGACTGAGTTTTGTCCCTCTGAGAAACGGCAAGTGAAGCTGCGGGTGGCTAATTATAACACTTACATAGTCATCGGATATAACCACGCAGGCAAGCGCGGGTATAAAGGACTTTCTCTTAGGCAAAACTCAACAATAATTGAGGGTATTGGCTTCTCTCCCTCCTCTATTTTTCTCATACAATCCAGGCGAAAGCAATTAGGGAATTAATAAGACACTTGAAAGGCGTAAAAACTAAAATTATTTTAACAGAATCCTGTTCATCATTGTATTAAAAAAAATACGAGCCTTACAGTAGTCGCATATGATGTGTAACATAGAAGAAACCTCACGTGAAGTTTCTGATACACCGGTATTTTATAATATTATTAGCACCAATATAAATCTATTGTAAAAGGGAGTATTTTACAGATATTGTAGTTTATAGTACGGAACTCATTTTATTAGATGATTTGTAGCTTCTACCAGCACTAGCTTAATAAAGAATACGATATGGATCATCTAGATTAATAGACGCGACACCGCTCATAACCTTAAATTCCTTATAAACAGGTCCTCTTGATTCACAGACCAAAGCGTAATTTAATATGGATTCAGTTAAAATTAGTCACATTGATATGATTAGCAGCAGAGTATCAAGAAGGCAGTGCGAGAGTAGAAATATCAAGTAGGCAGTGAATAAAAAAAGAGAGTCTTGGAATTGTTATGTATTATTAGTATGTAAATAAAAAAGATTTTTGTGTATTGAATGTCCAGGAGGAATACGATCCAGCTGGCAGTGCGTCTTACACACTTCAGTCCGATCCACTTCCGTCCCATTTTTCAAAATCACTCCCACAAGAATATCCAGCAACCGGGTGGAAAGATGTTACACATCAAAACTATCGGCGAATTTACACTAAACATTATCCGAAGCGTATCCGCTATCCGCACAACCATGCCAACTATATCCGCAAGGCGAAAACCCGCGGATATCCGCATCTGCGCAGGGCTTTACCGATAGGTGACGATGGTGCTGCTACTAACGCCACAAGTCGGTATGAAGGTCACGGCCGATGGCCTCACGCAGATTACCTTGTTGTTTGAGTCTTCAGTCTTTTGACTGGTTTGATGCAGCTTTCCATGCCTACCCGTCCTGAGCTAATCGTTTCATATCTACATAGCTACCACACTCTACATCCGAGGCAATCTGTTTAACATATTCTAACCTTGGTCTACCCCTACAATTCTTGTCCTCGACCCTTCCTTCCATAACTAAGCCTGCTATACCTGGGTGTCTTAGTATGTGTCCTACCAACCTATTTCTTCTCTTCATTAGCATTCGCCAGGAACATCTCTCCTCTCCCACTCGTCTTAATACCTCTTCGTTTGTAAACCTACCTACCCATCTGCTCTTCATCATTCGCCTGTAACACCACATTTCAAACGCTTCAATTCTCCTCTTCTCTGCTGCACCAATAGCCCAAGTTTCACTTCCATAGAGTGCGACGCTCCAGACAAAGGTTTTCAAAAATGTCTTCCTAATACCTAAATCTATATTCGATGTCAACAGATTCCTTTTCTGTAGAAATGCTTTCCTTGCCTGAGAAAACCTACTTTTTATATCCTCCTTGCTTCGTCCTTCACTGGTTATTTTGCTCCCTAAATAACAGAAGACTCCTACTTCCTTTAGTTTCTCCCCTACCAATTTGATTTCCATAGAGGTTTCTGATTTATTGCGGCTGCATTCCAATATTTTTGTTTTACATTTATTAATTTTCATCATGAATTCTTACCTTCATCACACAAAGGCATAGAGACACTATGCGGCGTAACCAATTATTCCAATTGCTTCCTTCTTTCACACTAATAAAAGCTTTATTTCGTCCTATACTTCCCAATTCATGTCTGGGGTGCCTAAAGACAAAGTGTACCGTTTACGATTGGTGTTTGCCAAAAAGACTGCACTAAAAAATGTAGGAATGCTTTGATTCAATATTGTTAATTCTCCTCAGTGATTCTGTAAGATAACTGCTTTGCTTTCAGCCTCATGTCGTTGGGATTCCTGGGTAAAGTTGGCTGGTTCCTTAGTTTAGGGGCTGCGACAACGCGGTCATGTAGCCCCGTGTACTTTGAATGCGTGTAGAATCTGTCTGATAACCGGTGTTAATTGTGATGGCTGTATTAGTATGAGTATCTGTTTTAATTCAAGTAAGGACTGCAGACAATAATTTCAAGCAGTTGCTACTTTTGCTACCAAATGCTACCGTCCACGACACCTAGTTTGCGGACTTGGCTACTAGATGGCATCGCAGTCAGCACCTGGCGGTGCACGTTGGAACTAATGGATCGTTATCAATTCTAACTTACAAACTTTGGCTTCACACAAGTGTAGTTAGCGGAAAGTTGTTTTTCATGTCATAAATCTATGACATGGGACCGCCGGCTTTACTTCTCCTCCGAAGGAAGGCATACTGAGGGATTTTTAACGCTCTTATTGAATCTGAAGATTCCGGCCAGGTTTGAGCTCACGACCTTGGGCATAGAAGCTCAGGATTCCTGGCTAAAGGGAGAAAGATCTCCCAAATGCAGTGAGGAGTACCGGGAGAGTTTCCATCGAACCTATTACCGTCATTTCGTTCAGGTTGTAGCTTACTTCATCCAGTGATTTTAAAAAATGTAGATTTGTGTGTATTTTTTTTCCTCGATGTTGGCGGCTGTATATTGAGGATAAACTAGTCAAGATCTTATATGACTGGTATTTATTTACTCTATTTAGTGCTCAAATGTAAACATGATTTAACAGTGTATAATAACGGAATAATAACAGCATAACAAATGAGCATTTAGGAACTACAACAGCGCCGTAACCAGAAGTGGAGGGGGAGGGAGAGCTGCAGCCTCCCCCGAAACGCACCCAAAGGAAGCTTGTAGTTAAACGTGACCGTTAATCTTGAGATCATGAGCCACGGGACCTCCTTTTTACGTGGAATCCGAACCACAGGACATGGCATTTCACTTCGAAAATCTCACGTGCATTGACCGGGAATCGAACCCGGACCGCCTTGGTGAGAGGCATACAGCTAGACCGCTGAGCCACCACGCACCTGCCGAAACGCACCCACAGAGACTTTATAAAACATCAGAAAGTTTTAGCATTATTTAACCATAATTTAGATTCAGCCTTTGATTCTATCAGAGGCAATATTTTTATTAATATTAGTAAACCTACTAAACACTAGCTCGTGCCTTGCAGGTATCGAGAGATCGCGGATGCAAATTCCACCTCGGCCGTCCTGAAAATGGTTTTCGAGGTTTCCCATTTTCACTACCAGGCAAATTCAGGGGTGGTTCCTTTCAGCAGGTCCACGGCCGATATCCATTCCTTAAACAGACCCAAGTCTGTCACCATCCCCAGTTGTATCTGCTGACGAAGTGTGTCCAGGACGGTAGAGGAATAATCCCTCGCAGAATGAAGCCCAGCTGGGTGGGTGAGTCCACAACTGGAATGGGTAGATGAGCGAACGGAAATCCAAGGTTCGAATCCCGGTGCTGATAGTTTCTCACATTCACATTCCAGGTACCGTATTCCACCGACCCGAGTCCTACACAAAAACCTATAATAACATATGTTATCAGCTGTAAGGTTGCGGAATCGAATTCTGGTACAATCTGTTGACATTTGAGGGTACTCCAGATATGGGTTTGTTTTAGGAACCCCTCCGAGTGTCAATGCACCCTCAACGGAGATTTCAGACTAAGAATCTAAATGTTGTGTGTGGAGTTTGTGTGATAACCTGTGCTGTTATGATGGCTGTATTAGTGTTTGCATTTGTTAATCAGATGAGGATTGGGAAGTTGGTGGCTGGAATGAAAGTTTGACAGGGAAAACCAGAGTACCCGGAGAAAAACCTGTCTGCCTCCGTTTTGTCCAGCACATATCTCACATGGAGTGACCGGGATTTGAACCACGGACCCAGTGGTGAGAGGCTGGCGTGTTGCCGCCTAAGCCACGGAGGCTGCAATAAATGTTATACACTATTATTTTTTATTTTCTAGTCAATTTTACCCGCCACGGACTCAGTGAGGGAACTCACCACTACCGCCTTTCCAGGCAGTGTCCTAGAGCTGGGAACACTTGGTCGTTTTGGATATAACTGCATGTGAAACAGAAGACGGTATCCCAAAGAAACTGTAAAACTGTTTACGTCGCCTCCGTAGCGTAGCGGTCTGCATGGTTAGCTGCCGCCCCGGAGGTCCTGGGTTCGATAAAACACTAATAATGGGTGTTAATTATGTAAATCTTAATTTTGGGGATAATTTTGTTTAATTTAACATAGAAAATATTCATTTATCTTATTCCTTTCTCACACAGGGTGTTTTTAAACTTTTATCTACGAAATACCGACAGGAGTGGCAAAAGCACAGCGTTAAGCCATGGGGCCAAGCTCTCTGCTGACTCGGTAGACGCGCGGGTTCGAGCCCCACAGTCGGCCGTCCTTGAAATGGTTTTCCGTGATTTCCCATTTTCAACACCAGGCAAATTCTGGGACGGTTCCTTCTGACAGGCCATGGCCGCTTCCTTCCACATCCTTGCCCAGTTTCACTCATCTTCACCCATTCCGTCTCTCATTCCGATGGGCTGGTCGCCCACGGGCGTCGACTAGAAAGATCTGCACTCGGCCTCTCAGGAGGCCACGCGACAATAACAAATCTACGAAATAATTTTGACAGACCACTGTCAACTTGGGATACCATTTTCCACAACAATTATATCACCAGAACAGACATAGCCTATTTGACATATCTATGATTATATTCTGAATGACACAATGAGCGTAATAACTTCTCATGTTTTTAGTATTTTGTATTATTTTAGAATACATTTGCACAAATTACTTTGGCTATAAAATTGAAAAATGTAACGCTGTTTTTGAACTATTATTAAGAAAATCCGAAATATAACTCGCTCACTTTAAAGAGTACATGCAATTTATATTTTACAGAAATTATCAGCTTGATAGCTCAAATAGTTTAGAGAAACAAGATCATCCGCATTATGAACGGTCCACAATTAGCAGGCCTGTGAACATTACAAAAGGAGAAAAATGAATGCAAACGTAGCATGTAAAATCAAGAAAATGTGGTCTAAGGGCGAAAAAAATGAATGCAGCAATCGAATCCAAATTTGGTATGAGTAAAGATCTATATCTGAATATCTCAAGCCCATATTTGAAAATTATCTCAGTGCTACCAACTGCTGAAAAACCGCAATTGAAATTTGAGCTCCAAGCTGGATATCTTGAAAGGTATGCATGGGAGCTATTCCAAAATTGGCACAAATAAATAATGATATTTCAGTTTAATTTCCAGGAGGCCATGCATGGCAGTGTTGCCAAAATGATTCTAAGCTTGCTGATAGGTCCAATTTTTAAATGAATATAACTTCTACACTACCAATTGGATTTCAACCAAATTTCGTATGTGCTATGTGTACCATAACAGATATGACTATGCGTGTTCTTAAGAGCAACCAGGGCTGCTAACTGTTAATAAATGCTGTCTCTATTTTTGTTACCCTAATAGCAATATATCAGAAAGTATGCAAGCCAATAGCTCTAAACTTTGCACACGTATAGTACCTGGCATTCTAGATTAATTTGGAGTAACTAATATACGTCAGTGCTGCCAATATGATTCTAAGCCTGCTGATAGGTCCAATTTTAATATGCATGTAACTTCTATACTAACTAATGGATTTCTTTCAAAATTGGCAAAACAATAGATCACATCATTTCAGATTATTTCTGACCAATACATGCATGACATTGTTGCCAACATGATTTTAGGCGCGCTGTTAGATCCAATGTTTAACTGCATGTAACGTCCATGCTATCCATTGGACCTCAACCAAATTTTGTACTCTGTACCTTAAGAGATGGAACTAAGAATATATTCAGTCACCAGGGCTGACAACTGTAGTGCTCTATTAGGCTACATTAAGCCAGGTATATAGTATTTCGAACTAATTAGAAATTTCGATATTACCAACGTAATTTCCTCATTATTTTAGATAGATTCATATAGATTAATCGTTGGCATTAATATTAGATTTTAAGAAAAGTAGGCTCTTTAGTTCGTCACTGAACTTCTTGTTTAACATAATTTTGGATTAAAATATCGTCCCTTAAAATAAAATTCATATAGGCAAAAGTATTTCGTGTTTGTCAATAATCCTTTTTATTTTTTCAGATAATGATCCAAACAGTAATCCCTGAAAGTTTCAATTTGCTAACCCAATCATATTTTGAGTAAAGTGTACCAACATTTGAAGATTTAACACGGGCGAGATAGGCAGGTCTTTCGTACCTTAAGGGACGGAACAGCGAGGTTATCTGCCCCTTTACTGAGAAGGATTTTTGTATTTCGCTACTAGAGATTCACTGTGACTAATAATCACATGCTCTCCCATTAATCTCTGACTTTCCGAGATTTGGAACAATAATAATATCGTATGGCCTCGGATGCCGGGGGCAAACTTTGTTATTTGATTCCCAGAGGGCAGTTTGCATGTCGAATTTTGTCATTCCTTGGAACGCTATGAAAGTCAAGGAGGTTAGATATCTAAGCTTCTTAACACTATAGCGCTTTCTAGTAGAGAATGGAGGAACTTTGTATTGGCGGAAAATCCCGAGATTAATTTTCCCATTATGAACACGGCCTACTAAATTCAAATGGGTTCTTTAACATGGCAACAACATATGACATGCGTATCGTGATTATTCAAAATTCACTGACCACGGCCAGGAGCGAACCCGCAAGCTTGGAGTTGGTAGTCCAACACGATAACCACTCACCCACCGTGGCATTTGGATCAGAGAGTATTCTATTTTAATATGGATCTACCTCCGTTAACCGGAAACCTATCTTTAACGGAAAATGTGCGAGTTCCGTTCGATTCCGTTAAAGGCAGGTTCATTGTTGATAGGTACGGTAACGATGAAACATGGCTTGACATTTCTATAACCTGAAAATGTTTGTAAATCACTGAACTAATAATTCTTTATTTCTATTTAACAGGTAAATATGGATCTTCACTGGACTCTGGCAACACTCTTGCTGTGTTGGGTGAGCAGCAGCAGAGGTGCCAACATTCTAGCAATACTCAGTGTCGCCTCACGCAGTCACCACATCTGGAACAGTCCTCTAGTCACCGCTTTGGCGGAACAAGGACACAATGTGACAGTTCTCAGTACAATGGCTCTGAAGAAACCAGTGCCCAATTTAACCGACATTGTCTTAGAAGGGATTTATGATTTCGTCAATGATCAAGATGAATTCGTCATAGAAGAATTGAGTGAATTTCCGCCAGAATTTATATTAGGGGCGGTGTTTGACTGGATGAATAAGACATGCGACTTCCTTTTCGAGAATAAAGGAATGAAGACGCTTCTGAATTATCCAGCAAATTTCAAGTTTGATTTAATCATATTTGAGCCCACAAGTGGGGAATGTCTTCTGGGACTTGGAAAGAGATTCGGGTAAGTGTAATTTTCATGGGCGCCCGCTGGATTTCTTCCAGGGGAGGGGGAAGTAATATATTTCATTTCATGACCCACCTGTCACTAGGTGGGGTTGTATGGAACTGCGCCCAAGCTTCACTAATGTCCCTGGTCATTAGCATCAAACTTCTAAAAGTGGCAGTGGAACTGTGCCCAATGAGAGCGGTCAGGTAGGTTCCCTCCCTCCAACCCCTCTACCAAATTACTGTATGTTGTGTCGAGTGGTGTGAATTTGAAGTGACTCATTTCAAATAGGTTGTGTCTTGATTGCGAACAAGTCAAAAACCGTCCAGATTGCGAACAACTAAATATATCCTGTCCAGATTGCGGACAAGAGATTAGTGTTGGCCTGGGATACATAAAACAGGTACAGTTTTCAAAACAGACTAATATTTAATTTTTGTTCTAGCAATATTAGCATTAACTGGTACATTGGGATGTTTTCGACAACCTAACCATATTTTAAAAATAGTTTTGTTATTGCAAATGTTTAATAATCTAGTTTGAGGTAATCTTACCATTTAGAAGATTATTATATTTTTTTTATTGTATAATAAAACTAGAGGGGTAGTTATTTATGGTGGATTAGAGAGAATTGTATTATTATTATTATTATTATTATTATTAGTGTAGCCTCCGTGGCTTAGGCAGCAGCGCGCCGGCCCCTCACCGCTGGGTTCCGTGCTTCAAATCCTTGTCACTCTATGTGAGATTTGTGCTGGGCAAAGCGGAGGCGGGAGAGGTTTTTCTCCGGGTACTCCGGTTTTCCCTGTCATCTTTCATTCCAGAAACACTCTCCAATACCATTTCATTTCACCTGTCATTCATTAATCATTGTCCCAGAGGAGTGCGACAGGCTTCGGAAGCCGGCACTATGCCTATCCTCGCCGCTAGATGGGGGCTTCATTCATTTCAACCCTGACCCGGTCCAATGACTGGAAAAAGGCTGTGGATTTTCATTATTATTATTATTATTATTATTATTATTATTATTATTATTATTCGCCTATGTGGTGTAGTGGTTAGTGTGATTAGCTGCCACCCCCGGAGGACCGTAGTACAGCTGCTTATCGGAATGTGGGACTACCTCTTATTCTCAGCAGTGCAGAAGCTAGTGGTGGGAGACAGTCCGTCACTTCCCCTTAAACCGACCTTGGGCTAACAGCCGACTTGACTATGGGCGCAGTTCAATCGGCCTAATTAAAAGAATCTGGAAATACCACTGATTATGGGCGCAGTTCCATATCTCCCACTAGGTGATGATGAGACGTACACCCTGCCTTCTCCCTCCCCCGCCACTGCCCCCCCCCCCCCCCCTTATCTTCCCTCACCGCAATTTTCGTTTCATTTCTTACTTGCTTCGTAATATTCATTATTAGGCTGCTCTAGAACCGTTGAGTACATTATCTTTATGGTGGCTTCAGTGGCGAAGTTTGTAGCATACCCAAGGTCACGGGTTCAAACCCGGCAGAAGTTGTCGGATTTTTTAAGAGCGTTAAAAATCCCTCAGTATGCCTTCCTTCGGAGGGGAAGTAAAGCCGGCGGTCCCATTTCAGATTTATGGCATCATAAAGAAACTGTCACTAATTACTCTTGTGTGAAGCTAAATTACAGTTATATTTGACCATCACTCTTAGGTTCCAACGTTCGTCGCCAGGAGCCCACTGTGGTGGCATCTAGTAACAAAGTTCAGAACTAGTTGGTCGTTGACGGTGGCGTTTGGTAGCAAAAGTTGAAGTAGAATGTTTGCAGTCATTACTTGAATTAAAAACAGATAAAACACACTAATACAGCAATCACAATTAACACCGGTTATCAGACAGATTCTGCACACACCCAAAGTACACGGGGCTACATGACAGCGTTGTCGCAGCCCCTAAGCTGAGGAACCAACCAACATTATCTTTATGGCATGAATGGCAGGAAAAGTTTCTTTTGGTTCAGAGTTTTTTGTCCATAGAAATTCACTTTTCTTTGTGAATCATCGTTATCAGGTAAAATTAATTGTTTCACCCCGTATTGCCAAAAATAAAAATCAAGCAGTTCTCATTAAAATGTGACAATGAACAATCAACAATCTCGGGATTCCAGGAGGATGGCCACAGTCTCTCCTTGCCCCCACCTGAGGGCGCCCTTAACATTACATGTCAGGTTTTTCGATAGCTCAGAGGTAGTCTGGCGGGGGAATTCCCAGCCGTCCTTAATGAGTGATCTGCCTCTATTGATCAAAGTTTACAAAGCATATAGCGCTTCAGGTTTGATTACTGTGGTGTAGGCCCAATGTCTTCTTCTTCTTCTCCTCTTTCTCCTTCTCATTATTATTATTATTATTATTATTATTATTATTATTTTATAATCGTTTCAGTCTTCCATGGGCCACGTTATTTCAACTGCCTTTTCCCTCGTTCTTTCACATCGCCCCATTATTCGCGCATTCTTCTTCGGCGAGCTTCCTTTCGTTCTACCGTCCACTTCTTGTAGGTTTTCAATATAGGTTTTTGGATGAAAACTCTGTATTTCCCCAAGTTTCTTCTTCAAAGAGTCACGTTCCAAGATGTCCTCATGTTGTGGGGTTTGAAGCCATTTCTTCAGTGTCGCCTTAGTAAACAATAGTTGAGTGCTTTTCAGTCGGTCAACACGAATGTATCAGTTTTGGTCGTTAAGCGATCATTATCAGATCCATTACACTTAGGCTATAAAATCTATGTTTGAAAATAAAGGTGAAAATATTTACAATATGTACAATTATTTAGTTGTAGTATTGGTAATGCAACTGTCGGTGTATGCTAATTGTAGTATATATGATGGTAGGTGAAATGCTAAAATGGTGATAGAAATCCGGAGGTGACTATATGGTTGTAAAAGTCAACTATGGTTACATTGTAATATTACAGGCTACTACTTATCTGGTTGTCTTCCTCACTGGAGCTACGAGCAGTTAAACCAGTTGTGGTCGACTGAAATAGGATGTTATCTCAACGAAACTGGTTTTCCCTTTCTCCCCCTGTCCCTATGTGCTGTCTGAAGTCAGTGCAATGTGTATTTGTGTATTGTTTTTTCCTCATGTGATATCCCCAGTTCTTGAAGGTCTTTTTCCACCTCTGTAAACCAGATCCCTTTGGTTTTCTTTCCCACAAAGTAGGCACAGATTCGATTGGACTATCTTCTGTTCATTCGTGTTAAATGGCCATAAAAGGAGAGTCTTCTTTTGCAAATGATGTCCGTTTTTTTTTTCTTCACATGTAGATATTGTTCATCGTTGTGTCGTCTACTATACTCTCCTCGTTCCTCGTTCCGAGCCCAGGATCTTTCACAGAATCTTCCTCTCATTGGCTTCGAGTTGTTCTGCCAGGCCTTTCTTATTCATCGCCAGACATTCTGATGCTTATTATTAGTATTCTATTCTATTTAATGGTGTTCGGATACTTGGTATGACATGAGGGTGGTGCACACAGTTTAAAACTGGTTGAGCACGCCTGCTTTATAAAGGATCTCTGCAAATTGTAAGGAACCATGGTGGTGCAAGGATGTGGTGAGGCTTCAAGGTCCAGCTGATCACTCTGGGCAGACAGATTTCCAGTCACGTTTAGTATTTACAGAGCTATCCACACAGCGCTCCGGCCGGCGAGATTGTAATTTCTAGTTCACTTTTAGCATTGGAGAGCGATACGGCTTCCTGATTGGCTACTCTGACGGAATACGACTGCAGCAAAGGATGTGATTAGTCAGCGTAGGTAGAGCGTGGAATCTATCAGCGATGTTGTTCCATTACAGTAAGTTAAGGTTTATACGCTAATCAAATTTATGCATGCATAACGAAAAGAAATCTCATACTTCAATAAATGCAACAGCAAAGACTTAGGAGTGATGACTAGGGACATCCAAGCTAATGACATTTTCTTATTGTTGTATTGTGCAATTCTGAAAATTTTATTAAAATCTAGTCTATTTGTAAGATATACAATGATACATTTTTCATGGAACTGTGTTGTTAGAATAATAAACTCCACACAGCCATAGGACCATAAAGTGTCCCCTATAATTATGTAGAATCACCCAAATGGTAGGCTACAAGGGGGGTTAATCGATGAAGAACATTCTAGTAATAATTCTTCTTGATTTAAAAAGATCTGGAGACACTTATGGCGCATTACAATGTATAGGGGTACCAAGAAATTACGAAGTTACAACAGCGGGAGTTCTATATATTTATTTTCAAACCTGGAACGACATCGCTGATAGGTTCTACCCTACAACTACGCTGACAAATCACATCCTTTGCTGCAGACGTGTTTCGTCAGAATAGCCAATCAGGAAGCTGTGTCCTTCTCAAATGCTAAAAGTGAACTAGAAATTGCAATCTGGCCTCCGGCCGCGCTCTAAGCCAACTAGCGCTTAGAGACAGCCCCGCGGGGCTAACGAAGTGACCCGAATGCTCACGAATATAACCGATCAGCCAACCTCTTACACGTACCTTATAAGACAGACCAAGCAGAGCATGATCCTTGGGCAGCCATTTTTCTTTCGTTTATCGACGGGCTCTGTGAATAATCGCTTCATTTGTTGTTTTATGCGTTAATTCTTACAATTAGTCTCAGGCACTCACTGGACAACTAAAGTCCAGCCGCTGACCCTCCAGCAGGGTGTCCATCACTTTATCTTCACTAATATCTTCCCCTGCCTTTTCTCAACAGCTTATGAATTTCTTGGAAAATCCGTTTCATGAACCTGAGTTTCTAGTGAACAAATATATTTTTCTTTTACAGTAAGAGACAGAATATGTAATTTTAAATAAATCAAGTAAAGTTATGTTTAAAAAATGTCATTTTGATCAAATATGTAAAATAAAAACACAGAATATTAATTTTAAAGTAAAAATATCTAAAACAAATGTCATTATGATCAAATATGTAAAATATGTAACAATAAAATGTCATTATATGATAGCTAAGGGTCTCATTCATGGACATTTATCATTTTAGTTATGTACAAGCAAAGGGAAGGACTATGTATTCATTTAAAAATCCTAGCCATAATGATCGGTCTAGGTTGTGAAGTTTCGGGTAGCCTACATTCGGTTTGCCCCGCTGGGCTTGTCTGACTCGGTGCGTGTCAAAAGACCGTGAAGGGGAATGGATGATCGGTTGCGGTCGTGAGTATTCGGGTGGCTTCGTTAGCCCCGCTGGGCTGTCTCTAAGCGCTAGTCTAAGCCAAGGCACCGAGCGCTTTGGTGGAAGGCAGTCAAGGTAAGTAGACTATAAGGTAGGACACTCCGGTGCCTCACGCTCCCATTGGCTGATAAGCTGTGACGCAGCTCGGATGTAGCAGGCGCATGCCAGCTGATATTTACAATGCATTCTTACGGGAAACACAGTCATATTTCGCTTCTCTCTTCCGCGTAGTAAACAATCACAATAATGGCAATATTCACGTTATAAAGATAAAGGTATAAACAATATATTGCAGTGGATTATAATGCAAAATATACTTCATAAACACACACAAAAAAAATTAAATTAACTACGCTACCGCACCTTAGTATCAGCTGAGCTTAAAAGAAGCCTCGCAAAACACAACAAAAGACGTGCAAAGGATGGAAATACGAAATATAGCAGTAGCGATAAGCTACATAATCATGCTTTAGCGATCCTGCGGTGTAGCCAAGTGCGTTATACCGCTCACTACGACCGCGATGGGAAGCTGCAGTAAGTCGGGAGTTCAGAGGTTCAAATCCCGGTGCTGACAGCGGCTTTCCACACTCTCTCCAGTCAAATGCCGAGATAGTACCTTGTTTCAAGTTCCGGAGCACTTACCCCATTTCCGTCCCTAATAATTACGGTCACACACACATTACAACAGTCACCTTAAAAGCACGGATTACAAATTGAAGACAAGTACACGGAGCTGATGATCAAGATGTCCCAGTCCCAACAACATACATTATTAATGTAACATTGGTATGAAAATGATCAGTTTATAAACACTTACCTTTTATGCGACTTGAGCTTTAGATGACGAAGCGACCCAGAGTTTGTTCTTTTTTGCTGCATATTTCTCCAGTAATTTGATCTTGATATGCCTATTCAGGTGACGGATTCTGATAAAAGTCCTTGTCCTCACGTATAAACGAATTATCTTCGCATACACTTCCGGGAATTTTGATTTTATTAAGGTGGTCAGGTAGGCCATTACATTTTTCTTTTTTGATATAGTTCGTCCATGAAAAGAACCAAACAAAACTTCAAATTCAATCATTTTATGGAGCCACTCATGTGTTGGACGAGTAAGTCGTCCCCCCCCCCCCCCCCCCCTTTGAAATGATGGATATCCAATCATCCCTGCTCTCGTCTGTTACACACAAATTTTCCCCCCTTCACACTTAAACTCTCATCAATGAACCTACTCTTGAATGCCACATAACCGGCAAAGTACTTAAGTGCATCTAGCGAAACGTCATCTTCACTGGATACATTTATCCAGTGAAGATGACGATGCAACTGGTAGCAAGTTTTAATTTTCAGCTTCAGCCGAGCACGTTAGATGACTCAATACCAAGATAAGTAGACTATAACTCGGATGCTCACAATATTACAAATACATTTTTATCGGTCTAGCAATAAAGCGGGGACCGGCAAAATGCGCACGTAGCCGGGTGACTAACAGCCGAGAGATTACATTAATGCAGCTGCTATATTGCTAGATAATATAATTAATGTTATTGGATGAACGTCCCTTTTAACTGCTGCTTTTAGAGACGCCGGGGTGCCGGAATTTTGCCTCTAAGGGGATCATTATCGTGCCAGTAAATCTGTTAACACGGCTCCCTCGCATTTGCTTACCCTCAAATGCCAGCCGACTGCACCAGGATTCGATCCAGCAACCTTGGGCATAGCAGGCGAGAACGTTACCGCTGAGCCACGCAGCCAGCCTATATATTACTACACCGATAAGAATGACCCTATAGTTTCGTAAGCGTGAGAGTACTTTTGTAACTGTACCACAACTTCCTGCGAGGGTGTGCTTGATCCTAGAAAATGTTAAGAACTGAGAACTACGATATTTAACCTGTTTAAAATATGTGCATTTGGATGATCTATGCATATTACGAGAGTCCAGAATGCTCTCACGTTTCAAGTTATTTGCACGATGCAATGCCAAAGAATTTAAGTGTCCAATGCAATTAGCTTATTGATTACTTAGCATTTTATTATATTCCTTATTTAAAACTACAGTACTTTTCAAGAATTAGTAAATCAGTTGGTTACAGCCCAAAATATCCATTTGAGGAGTTTGGACATCGTGGCCATTTAGCCCCGTGCACTTGCGTGTGTGTTAAATTTGTCTGGTAACCTGTGTTATTGTGGTGTCGTTGTGTAGTTGTAAATCAGATGAGGATTGAGAAGAAGGCAGCCGTGGCCTAAGTTAGGAACCAACCCGGCAGTGGCAACCCATGGAAAACCACTTCCCGGCTGGCTGAGGTGGGAATCGAACCCACATCTTCTCAGATTTGCCTCACGAGGCTGAGTGTACCCGGACAGCCACGAACACTAACCGCTAAACTACGTGGTGGTCACACAGTAGTCTGACTTGGGACTCCGATAACCGTTTAGCTTTTGGTTCAATGTTGTTTACCTCACTGATTAATTTTCAACACAACCATTTTGGAGTTCTATTTATTAGTTTCACGTAAACGTGAATCTTGGGATTATGAGCCACAGGACCTCCTTTTTTACATGGAATCCGAACCACAGGACATGGCATTTCACTTCGAAAATCTCACATGCATTGACCGGGTTATTTTATCAGTCTCCTGACAGGAGGGTAGCAAGTTTAATGGTACAGACTGTAGTGATACGCCCTTTATAGGGTATTAGTTGACAGCAGAAGGGCATGCGAGGACTACCACATGCATATTTCTCTTCAAAAGCGTCCCTCTTTGTTGCTAGAGACAGCTGAGAACTGTTTGTTATACATGGTCGCCACGACAGTACCCAACCGATGACGTCACGCAGCAGCCTATGCTCTGGCAAGCCGAAGCGCGGAGCCCGGAGTGGCTCCCCCTGGAAGGCAGTCTACTTTCGGTTGTGGTGGGAGGAGCTTGGCTTGCTGAGAGCGCGGTTTGCGCACCGCGCCGAAGAGGCTAAACGTTCATTTGTGAGCGTCTCTTTTCGGTTCTTAAGCTTACCGAAAGTAAACATCGTGCATCGATGAGCGATAGAACCTTGCGCAATTGTTTACGAATAGCTGTGTCCAGAAATATTGTACCGAATTTGGAGAAGATTGTTTCCTCCAAACCTAAAAGCTCGTAAAAACGACGGAACGAAAGTCACCCAAGGTCTGTACTACCTGTCCATATTGGTAAAATGTTGTTGAATTTTCCTCTCTGATATGTTCACATTTCAGTTTGGAATAAATCACAATATTCTTTACTTAACACTTGCGTTCGTTTCCTGCATACTCCATACATCGGTGTGCCATTCGATTTGTATATGCGGTATGATGTCAACAAACCCACGAAAGCCGTCGACCGCACTACTGTACGTACCGTACGTATCTAGTCAGCGCGGTCCGTCTGTCTCAGGTCTCCTCGCACCGACAGTAGTGGTTACGCTGGCTAAAGCGCAGCGTTAGGTCATGGGGCCAAGCTCTCTGCTGACTCGGTAGACGCGTGGGTTCGAGCCCCACCGTCGGCTGTCCTTGAAATGGTTTTCCGTGGTTTCCCATTTTCAACACCAGGCAAATGCTGGGATAGTACCTTCTGACAGGCCACGGCCGCTTCCTTCCACATCCATGCCCACTTTCATCCATTCATCTCATCTCTCATCCCGACGAGCAGGTCGCCCACGGGCGTCAACTAGAAAGACCTGCACTCGGCCTCTCAGGAGGCTACACGAAAAAAAAAAAAAAAAAAAAAGCTCTCCTCGCTGCCACAGTGTAGTGGTGGTAGAAGTAGGAGCGCAATTCTGACTGCCCACTGCTCCCCGAACGCAATGACTGGATGGCCCTGATTTAGACTAATAGAGAGCGACCGGGTGAGTTAGCCGTGGTCGTTACGGCGTGGCTGCAGGCAATTGCTCACATCCGGGAGGCGAAGAGGTTCGAATCCCCCTTGAAGATGGTCTTCTGTTGTTTCCCATCTTCCTTCCAGGCAAATGCCGGGATTGGTCCCTAACTATAGGGCACAGCCGCTACCTTCCTAATCCTCATCCTCACATTCACACTTTCCTCCCCAGACAACATTCCACACGTGATGGTACTTGTAGCTCACCCCATGGGTGTCCGCATAGAAGCAGCTACAAACTCTGGCGAGCCGAACATGTCCTCGGACACTTCCGACACTAAAAGCCATACGCTATTGGTTCCTCAGTTTAGGGGTTGCGACAACGCGGCCATGTAGCCCCGTGTACGTTGGCTGTGTGTAGAATCTGTCTGATAACCGGTGTTAATTGTGATGGCTTTATTAGTGTGTGTTATCTGTTTTTAATTCAAGTAAGGACGGCAGACATTCGATTTCCAGTAGTTCCAACTTTTGCTACCAAACGTCACCGTCAACGACCAAATAGTTCGGAACTTTTTTACTAGATGCCACCGCAGTCGGCTCCTGGCGACGAATGTTGGAACCTAAGAGCGTAAGTCAAATATAACCTATAATTTAGCTTCACACAAGTGTAATTAATGGAAGGTTCATTATCATGCCATAAATCTATGACATGGGACCGCCGGCTTTACTTGTCCTCCGAAGGAAGGCATACTGAGGGATTTCTAACCCTCTCAAAGATCCGACGACTTCGGTCGGGTTTGAACCCGATCCATATACACCTGAATCACCTTAATTAGTCGTAACATTTGAACAAATAATTGGACACATGTGCAACTTTGACAGATGATAATACACAATTCGGAGATTGATAAGAAATAGTTCGGCGAGGGTAGGTCAGGTGATCGGGGAGGCACAAAATGTTTTGGGATTATTCGGTCACCAATGAAACTGGTTACAAGTTAGACGTAGCCTATGGCACGTTGCTTCACCTTCTGTCAGTTGGACGTCATCCAGCTGCTCCACAAATGCTGGACAGAGGAGCGCTTGCGCAGAAACAATCAACAAATTTGCAATGAGCAGTGGTACTGATTCTCCCAGGGCCACTGAGGTCATTAAAACAAATTGCCTGTATCTACGAGCTTTCAGAGGGAAATTATGACCCATTATTATTAGTCGAGCCATCCTTACTTCCGACTTGAAGTTTCACTGACACACTACAGCTATCTAGCGGCCAGAAACGAAATCACATAAACCAGCCAAACAAAGGCAGCCATTCATATCGATATATCACGACAAATCGAGTTTCGTTCACGATGTTGCGATTTAGCGAACGACAATCTATCTTTGTGATATATCGATTTGAATGGCTGCCTGTGATTGGCTAGTTAATGTTCGTTTCTGACCGCTAGATAGCTGTAATAGTCTAAGATCCGGTATAAGAAATGTATACCCTCTTCTGTTATTTATTAGTGATAAGAAATAAATGATAGATAATATACTCATTGACATATCGCGAATAGCTTGCCTAGTTAAATTGCATACGGATAATATTAAATAATTAAATGTTTAATTAAATTTATTAAATCTACTTCTCTCATTAGTTATTTAAAAAAGTCGTACTCTAGTTAAGAGAACATATCCAACAGAATTGAAAAAGTCAAGGTTACCTTCTTCCCTCTCTGCGCAACTGTGGGCTTGCCAGATATAAGCTGGTGAGTAAATGTTATTGATATACTCTCATCAGTTATTTAATCGTATATTATATCAAATGAAAGCTTTTTTTTCTGAATCTAACTCTAGGCCTATTAGGTTGCCTTGTGAAAAATTTGATCCCATCCATGGTTGCCTAGATTTCAGATGTAAATTTTGAACTCGAGCAGTGAGAGTGACAGAGATGCGCGCGCAACTTCATGCGACATTTTAACATTTTAATCGCTGCAAAAGACTCCATCCATTAACTTCCGCTGCACTTCAGATCCTTCATTTCGAGCAGTATTTGTCTGAGCATGAATCAAATCCTGAGATGCTGGATGAGCTTTTACAGAATCTAAAGGACCAAAATTAGATTTTTGTTGGGAACCAAATCGACTTACCTGAAATCCTGAGAAAAATCATTGATGGCTACAAAGAATATCGCGAAGAAACTTCGCTTGTTCAGCATGGCAAGAACGCTCAATACATCTCCAGTATTGTGAGTTCATTACTTTGTTCTTGCGATTTTCAAGAAGCATCCGGTGCAGTGACTTTGAGTTGTATATAGGACTCCATTTAAACCTACAACATGTCCGATTTGTTCTATTCATTGAATCAGCCAAATTATGCCAGATGGTCCATTATGTACCTGAACAATCTTATAAAGGCACAGAACAGCAATTCGCATGTGGTATCTGAATTTCGACGAGGAGCATTTGTTATCAGACGTACAAAATTTAGTTTCTCCCGATCACCGGTTGATTTAACCTTAGAACCGACCATATATCAATTGACACATAATCTGGCCGCAAGGTCTATATCAGCAAAACAAAGATGGGCACTTAGTCACAGCATAAGAACCAAAATTGTATCCTCGGTTAAAGAACGTGTTGGTTTATCGCAAAAATATACTTGTCATGCCTTTCAGAAGAGTCGGACGAAGAAGGATAACGAAAGTCTTCAGATGATCATTGAGACTATAAAAAATACACTGAATCCCTTCATTGGAAGTATTGATAGAAATGATATGTTTAATATTTCAACCGGTAAGGCAGCATCTCCTGAAGTTTTTGATTTTCTGATCAACGTTAAGTCCGTTGGAAATAAAAAAAAATCGACGTTTATTTCAGAATCTAATTCTACTCCCGAAAGGTTCGAAAAACCGGTAAAGCTTAAAAAATCCTGAGTTTCGCTTCACAGTCTACCGTAACATCTCAAACCAGTAAAGATAAAAGTAAACGGGCCGTTCTTAAAATGGAACGAGATATCTTTTGACGATAACTTGCAATTAGTATTGAGAAAAACATCAACATAGACCACTGCTTAACGTTTCCGTTAGCGCCTGTGCCACTTGCTCTTTTCTCCTGTACTGGTGACTTATTAGAAACGGGTAAATCTAAGCTAGCCCAAGTATTGAAGTCCAAAGTCTAAACTGTTGAGCCTACCGGTATCGATATTGAAATAATAGACGGTTTATATTACTTATATTTCATTGGATCTTCTATGCCGCAGTCATTTGATAAGATTGCTGAATCTATCTTAATAAAATTGTGCTTAACTAACGCCTCTCAAATACACATAATTTTTGATAGGCACCTAACACCTTCCATCAAAGACTGTGAACGTCAAAGTCGTCTGGAGTTTGATAGAAAGTACGTCATCCAATGACCTCTTCAACCAAGGCCTAGTGATTTTCTTGGAAGTCTAAAAAATTCCGTTTCAAAGAAGCCCTGGTGAAATTCTTGGCTAATTACTGGAAAAATGACAATCTCGTGTAAATAATCCAAACTAAAAAAAATGTCTATTACAATAAGAGAACAGTGTTTTAGTTATCATACAGTCGAAAATCACGTTGTAAAACGTGAAGAGGAAGAAGAAGAAGATTATTTATGCCAACATGAAGAGGCAGACACGCGGATGATGTTCCATATATCAAAAGCGCCACCTAATTCGAAAATATTGGTCAAAGCGAATGACACCGATGACTTAGTAATTTTACTGGCCACTATCCACAAAATTCCGGAGACTCAAATTTGGTCGGAGGGTTCTTCATCTAAGAAAAGTAAATGGAAAGATCTTGATTGTATTAACTGTACAGAGCTTGCAATGAAATTGGGTCCCACTTTATGCTTGGGTTTCCACGCATTTACGGGCTGTGATTATGCAGCTGCATTTTATAACAAAGGAAAAATCAAGCCTTTTAAAATACTTTCCAAACCAAAGGATTTCCAAGAAATATTCACGTCGTTAACGGACCTAATAGATCTATTCGTCAATGAAAATTGAACGTGTTCAGGAGATTACTGCCCTTCTGTATGGGATCAAAAATTGTTTCAACATTAATGACGCTAGATATCAGCAGTTCCAAAAAAAACATATGCAACATAAAATGATGAAGAAGATTAAAGTATGGACTCCGATCTGATTCCACCATGTTGGAAGTCTCTTCAACAGAAAATTTTACGAACAATCTAAGTAAATTCAATGTGGCTTCATGCAATAGATGCAAGCTGCGTTAAACTAAATCCTGAAGATTGTGGTTGGTTTCTGGATGGCTATTTGAAGCATAGATGATTCGTAGGGGACCCCACACCTTTACAAGTTGAGGATGTACTCAGAGTATCATAAGAAAAAGAAAACTATGAAGAATTAGAATTAGATTTTGAACTAGCCACTTCTAATGAGTCAGAATCCAAATATTTTTTTACTCATCTATTTTAATGATACATTTTTGTATGAATAAAAAATCTTATATAATTATGTAATTTTCTAATAAATAAATATGAGTGAAAATAATTTGATATTGTTGTTAATATGTAATCTGCATTGAATTCAGTATTTTATCTAGAGAACGCGCTTACACTATGGGAAAAAAATCTTCATTAATAACAACTCGCTTCATCATTGTCTGTCGCATGAAGTTGCGCACGCATCTCTGTCAGTCTCACCGCTCGCGTTTAAAATTGTCATCTAAAATCTCGGCAACCATGGATTGGATCAACCTTTTCATTGGGCAACCTAATACAGTCAGATTCAGAAAAAATGCGCTTTCATTTGATATAATATACGATTAAATAACTGATGGGAGTATATCAATAACATTTACTCACCTGCTTATACCTGGCAAGCCCATAGTTGCGCAGAGGGGGAAGAAGGCAACCTTGACTTTTTCAATTCTGTTGGGTATGCTCTCTTAACTGGTGTACGACTTTTTTAAATAACTAATGAGAGAAGTAGATTTAATAAATTTAATTAAACATTTAATTATTTAATATTATCCGTAAGCAATTTAACAAGGCAACCTATTCGCGATATGTCAATGAGTATATTACAGTATCTATCATTTATTTCTTATCACTAATAAATTTCTTATACCGGATCTCGTACCATACGGATGGCTCTACTTTTCTTTCATATACTGTAGAGAGGTTCAGGTTCTGTATAATAGGTTATTAATTAATTTATTTTGTTTATCATAAAGGCTTTTAGAGCCGGGAGTGTCCTAGGACATGTTCGGCTCGCCAGAGGCTGTAGCTGCTTCTAGCGGACACCCATAGGGTGAGCTACAATTTCCGTTCAATTTCAAGTAGTTCCAACTTTCGCTACCAGACGTCAATGATACCTAGTGGTGAACGATGGAACTTCGATAGAGAGTTTCAACGAAATCTAACCTAACAATTTAGCTTCACACAAGTTTAGTCTGTGGAAGGATCTTTTACATGCCATAAATCTATGAGGCGGCTTCGGTGGCGTAGTTGGTAGCATGCTGAGCTTCTATGCCCAAGGTCGCAGGTTCAAACCCGGCTGAAGTCGTCGGATTTTTTAAGAGCGTTAAAAATCTCTCAGTATGCCTTCCTTCGGAGGAGAAGTTAGTTAGTCAGTTAGTTATTGTTGTTTTAAGGGGCGGAACTACGAAGTCATCTGCCCCTTTGGAGGAGAAGTAAAGCCGGTTGTCCTATGTCATAGATTTATAGCATGTAAACGAACCTTCCACTAATTACACTTGTGTGAAGCTAAATTACAGGTTATATTTGACTAACGTTCTTAGGTTCCAACGTTTGTCGCCAGGAGCCGACTGCGGTGGTATCTAGTAACAAGTACAGAACTAGTTGTCGTTGAAGGTGGCGTTTGGCAGTAAAAGTAGGAACTACTTGAAAATTGAATGTATGCAGTCCTTACTTGAATTAAAAACAGATAACACACAGTAATACAGTCATCACAATTAACACCGGTTATCAGACAGATTCTACACACACCCAAAGTAAACGGGGCTACATGACCGCGTTGTCGCAGCCCCTAAACTTAAGAACCAACCAACACCTGTTATCAGACAGATAGTACACACACCCAAAGTGCACGGGGCTACATGCCCGCGTTGTCGCAGCCCCTAAACTTAAGAACCAACCAACCAACACCTGTTATCAGACAGATAGTACACACACCCAAAGTGCACGGGGCTACATGCCCGCGTTGTCGCAGCCCCTAAACTTAAGAACCAACCAATCAACACCGGTTATCAGACAGATTCTACACACACCCAAAGTACACGGGGCTACATGACCGCGTTGTCGCAGCCCCTAAACTTAAGAACCAACCAACACCTGTTATCAGACAGATACTACACACACCCAAAGTGCACGGGGCTACATGCCCGCGTTGTCGCAGCCCCTAAACTGAGGAACCAACCAACCTTTATATGGATCGCTCTGTATAATAGGTAAACCTTTCACCCTGTGGCGGTACCTACACTGTTTATGATCCAGATTGTATTACTGTATTTACAGGTCTCCACCTACCATAGCGGTGAGTGGCTTCAGTCATCCCCAATGGGTCGATTATATTGTTGGAAATCCGAACAATCCTGCTTACGTCACCAATGTAATGCTGCCATACTCTGACCATATGGCTTTTTCTGAGCGGATGCATAATTTTATTTTTAATTTCAAAACGGCGCATATTTGGCATGCAAATTTTCTACCAAGTATTGACGGTAAGTAAAACCTCCGTACAATTAAACAATATCGAAATGATAGAAGCCATGTTTCAGTACACAAGAACCTCGTTTATACGGGCCTCATTAATCCGGATCGAAAATAATAAAAACATCTTTTTATTGTACAGTATTTATTTTACAGGTTCGACTCTTCTTGAATGTCTTTTCCGCCAAGGGTAGTTAAGGACAGGAATTGGAAGTAATTCGGCCATGGTCTATCAAAGGTGCCGTCACGGTATTGGCCTGGAATTGAGAACTGATGTTAGTAAAACGTCTTCGTGATCGTGCTGCGCGCAAACGCTATACAAATGTAAAACCTCTCACATTATTCTAGTGCATAAAACAGTCGTAAACGTAAGAAAAGTGTTCTTGAAAAAAAAAAAGATTACAACGTATGTTAATAGATTATATAACATATATTTGTTTTTTAGTTTTTTCCGTATTATCCGGAATTTCGATAATCCGGATCAGTGCCGGTCCCACTTAATCCGGATAAACGAGGTTCTTGTGTATTGCCCAATTCTATTGGAGAAAGCTTTCCAGTATGTCAACACTAATTGTGCCCACTTACATTAGGCGAAAAAAAATAGTATTTATATGCCCTAACATGAGAAATATTTACTACAAACCTCTATCTCATTTCAATCTTATATTTTTAGAACATTGACATTTTCTACGTCGAGCTTTTTTGAATAAATATTTTTCCATATTAATCAAAATTTGTAACGGATCTAGTTTAAAGAAATAATTTTAAACCTAACCTTTTTATAAATGTAATTATTACTTGTAGACAATTATTAGTAACACTTAGATTTATTGTTTTACCTTTATGACATTATCTCACAAACTTGCAACTTCATTGTTTGTTCCCATCTATAAATGAAGTGTCAGTGCTGGTTTGGACTAAACGGCAGATAGTCCAAAACTTCACGCTTGAATTCTTTGAAAAAGTCTATCGTAACGTTGGCACAGTGCGGTCGTGAATGATTTTCACCTTTATCGAGATTTTAAGGTATTGTTACGAATGCTAGACACCTTCGTCGCCCCGCGCGTGACTCGGGCCGTCCCAGGCTATCCTGACTGTGTGATACCAGCGATTTGCGCAACATTGAAGACAGGCAGTACAAAGAGACCGTCTCGAATATTCGTGGCCCTACTGGTGTTGGAATTCTCGAGAAGGTATGAACCCTGGTCATTTCTGGAAACATCCATCGAGTCACCAGCCTCGCTATATAAAGCGGCCTCACCAGCGAGGGACGTGCAGTGTTCTTGAGCGAGTGCGACAGTAGTTTGTGACGTGACGTGCGAAATTACGAAACCCAAGTGAGGCTGATTCTCTTGACAGCGAAGGAGAGTAAATCATACGGAGGATGATGATGATGATAATTGTTGTTTTAAGGGGCCTAACATCTATCACACGGAGGGACTGTGTATTTGAAGAGTGTGTGTTTTCCAGTGCGACAGAGGTCATTGTGGTGAATTGCTAAACAGTGTGTAGTACGGTATTCAGAAACAGAGAGTGACAGACTGAGTGCAGTTATTTCCAGCCAGCGTACGGGACCACCTCATTAGCGATAGGATTGACAGCAAGACCGAGTGAAAGGGTGAGTTGAGCTCCATAAAGGAGGTAGCTTCTGTAAGACAGCTAATTGTTTCCATTGGCTTATTGTACGGTGTATATTTCTGACCTGCAATAAAGCAAACGTTTCTTTAAAGGAACAATTGTGTTGTGCTTCTACCCACCGTAATCCAGTTAACGAACTTGCCACTAGGGCTAACACGTAACAGTCTGGTTGGGCGCCAACGCCTCGCCAAATAGGAAAAACTCCAGGAGCCTGCCCAGACCTGCCAACCTCAGTGGCGGCAGAATATTTGCCGAGGGCATTGGAAAGCTCGTGTAGCGACACGACAAATGATTCAATCGCTTTGGTGATTATGTTGAGACATAAGAATAAACAGGCAAACATTTAGTAGTAAAATCAGTTTGGTGATGTCAATCTGTTATTTTTATACAGTCCATCGGAACACGAAGAAAAACCAGCCCTCGTATGTACGAAAAATACCGGGAATTCACTGCAAAAATATGTACGGAAAATAAATTCAAACGTATCCAATTTACAGTAGTATCAATTACAGATAAATGTTTGTACTGTAGACTGTATTCTCAATCATCATATATATTATTTCAGTAGTATAGATCCCTCCTGTGGCGTTCACAAGCGTCCGATCGCAACAAATAAGCATTCAAATGAAAAAGAAAAAAAGATACGAGCCTTACAGTAGTCGCATATGATGTGTAACATCTGACATGTTATCCTGCTCGTGTACTACACAGCTTGGACATTCTTAAAATGTTAATTTACACTCCACTTTCATACTGGTACTATGATGAATGTATAGATTGAATTGGAGATATGCTACTGTCACATTTGTGGTGCAGCGGTCAAGCAGTTAGTCTCTCACCAAGGTAGGCCGGGTTTGATTCCGGGTCAATACATGTGAGATTTTCGAATTGAAATGCCATGTCCTGTGGTTCGCATTCCACGGACACGCAAAACTACAAGCTTCCTTCCTTCCTTCCGCATTAATAATTCATAATAACAAAGTGACACACAACGTCGACAGTACTCTCAAATACTGTAAGCACATTCCTCAGTAAATATAACATTCATTATTCTCAAGGCTCTCATACAGTTCGTCGTAAACAATCAAAACGTGGCTTCCTACAATCATGAAATGAAAATACAGCTTTTATTCCACTCATATAACAACATTCTGTTATGCATTTAATATTGTCTGGCTGCGTGGCTCAGGGGTAACGTTCTCGCTTGCTGAGCCCAAGGTTGCAGGTTCGAAACCTGGCGCAGTCAGCTGGCATTTGAGGGTGCGCAAATGCGAGGGAGCCGTGTCAGTAGATTTACTGGCACGTTAAAGATCCCCTTTGGGGCAAAATTCCGGCACCCCGGCGTCTCTAAAAGCCAGTGTAGTTAAAAGGGACGTAAAACCAATAACATTAACATTACATTGCATTTAATATTTGACTACTCACCCACAGCTTGACAAAAATGCCACTTACTTAAATGTCGTTTGTCGTCTTTGTCCTACCCCATGTGATATTCAACCTGGAACGTGAAGCTTCATAAACTGCCCAATGACATATGAAAGTCGGTGAAACATATGCCACTGTGCTCGTCAAACCAGTGCCTGCTAAATGCACTGCCTACTGTATTGCCAAAACATTCTCGCACTACAGAGCACACACTGACTTGTTTCCAATACACACATTTACAATTGTACATCCAGCTGGCAGTGCGTCTTCACTTCCGTCCGATCCACTTCCGTTCGATCCACTTCCGCCCGATTCACTTCCGTCCCATTTTTCTGGAAGTGCGTCTTCACTTCCGTCCGATCCACTTCCGTTCGATCCACTTCCGCCCGATTCACTTCCGTCCCCAATTTTCAAAATCACTCCCACAAAACTATCCAGCAACCGAGCGGAAATATGTTACAAATCAATATACTTTAGCAGAGACGAATTGCACTCTAATTTCATAAATAACTATAATTTCTTTAAAAAATACTTTTGAAAAACTGTGCGAAGTGTGCAATTAGCAGATACTGTTGCTGTAGGAAAATACGCTCCATAACTGCTATCCAGTTCACATTTTGGCCGCTGAGACGCCTGTTACATGTCATTTTAACATTCTGAGGTCTTTCCATTATCATTTTGCATGGATTTCAGAAACAGTAAATTAAAGGAATGACTACTCAAATCGTATAATTTCATAATTTCAAATCGTATAATTTCAAATGACATTAGCAGTGATGAATTGCATTCTAATTTTATAAATATAATTTTTTGTAAAAAGTGTGCGATTGCAAATACTGTTGCTGTAGGAAAATACGCGACCCTTCTTAAGTTGGGGAACGTAGAACTTGGAATTCTAACTGAAATGTAAATAGTGTTCTATAGTCATTTGGTTGAAATAAAAGCATAACAACCTTTCTCCTTAAGTCTCTCATTATAAACCTACTGGGGAAAGTGTAGTTTATTAATATGCGAGATTTATCGCATGGGTCAGCTAGTTATTTTTAATTAGGCGAAGACGTGCACGGTTAATCCGTAAACCGGATAATCCGCTCACGGATAATCAAGAGTATACTGTAGTTGAAGAAAGCGTTAAGGAAAACCGTTCTATGAACTCTCCGCAAATTTCAAGACCACTTCTTCATGAAGTTGTTGACAACACAGGCGGCTCGTTTTATGAAGAGGAAATACAAAACTTGTGCCACGCTATTATTATTATTATTATTATTTATTTACCATAAATCGTACACGAAGTATGGAAGGCCTAGTGAAAAAGGGCAAGCCCCACATACATATTTCATGCTTCACAGGCACAGCTTACATCTACATTTGTTTTAACAATATTTACAAGTTTTACAAATATATTTGCAGTATTTACATATTTAGAATATTGACATAGTACATTTTCCTGTTCACTCACTCTCTCACGCACGCACTTTCATAGCCTCGATCACGCGATACATACATTCATTCCATTCAGATACTCATTCATTCAGCGAGACAATCACTCATACAGACGTTTATTTATACAATGTACCTTTTTACGTACGGCTTGAATTTCCTAAGAGGCAAGATCTTGGCATCCCCTGGCAGCGCGTTCCATAACCGCGCAGAGCGGCCGTAGAAACCTGTCAGGTAAGCATTGCTACTTGCGAAGGGCGGAACGAGGGTTACACCTCGTCCTCTCCGAACTGAGCGGTATGCCAATGACAGTCGGCAAAAAGGGTCAATATTAATGGAACCTGTAAGGGATTTTTTAAGAAAAATTAGATCAATTTGTTTGGCTGTTGCCTCTATAGATGGAAATTTTGACAAAGGGGAAGGGGAATAACGAGCTATTAGCCTTTCTGCGCGGCGCTGTACACGCTGGAGCTTGTTCATGTTTTCCGCTGTAGTGGGATGCCAAGCAGGTAAGCCGTACGTTAATATCGGACGGACCATGCATGTGTAAGCTTATGAACAAGACCCTTCAAAATGGTGGGAGCTATGTGGAAAGATACTTACTTACTTACTTAGATCCTCCAATGCTAGGCAACAAGTTTCCTCCAGCGAACTCTAACAGCTGCCAGGTTTTCAGCTTCCTCCCAGTTCATATCCATGCATTCAAGATCCTTTGCAAAAGTCCGTTTCCAGGTGTTACGAGGTCTTCCTCTACTTCGGTATCCTTCAGTTGGTTTCCACAACAGTGCTGATTTGGGTATCCTTCTATCATTCATACGTATAACATGTCCCGCGAACTTCATTCTTCTTTGAGCAACGATTTTGTGCAGGCTGCGTAGACCAGTTATGCAACTGTGCTCCTTTTGTTTTTATTAGACTACCAAACGGGACTTACTTTCTGGCTGTAGGCTACCCTCGCAATGTTTGGCCATCGTTTAAAAGTTCCTGTTACAACTTTCTGGATTGTATTTCTAGCTCGCTACACACAGTTATCTTTCTTATTCAGGCCTTTTAAATTTGTGACTTATCGATCTTTTCTTGTTGTAAGCATATCTGTTACAGCTGTCTTAGCCCTTAGCTACTGAAGTGAGGTGGGTCTTTGGGCCCGACATCCTTCGTTCCCTCCTCCTACCGCTCACTTACATGACACTGAAAATGGTCCAAACAGGGACAAAAGTATACCGCACTTATTTCGGCAGATTCTAAAAACTCCACAGTAATCAATTCAACAAAGACAGAACACATGATTTTCAGAAAGGTAGGCCGACTCTCACCACAGGAAACTGTTTCTCTACACCAAGAACCTATCCGAACTGTGAATAAATGCAAGTATTTAGGACTAACTCTAAAAACAACAGTGCACTCATTTCGAATCCACACATCACAACGAGCAGCAGCATCCACAAACGCTATATATGACAAAATCAATAATCAGACTCTTTGAAAACTGCCATGACCCTCTTTGAGGTTAAAATTGTCCCTATTCTCATATACGGAATAGAGATAACATGGGAAAACCTCCGCTCTATAGAAAATGTCAAAGCTCCCTTCCTGAAGGTACCTCTCGGAATCTCAAAGTTCACTAGGTTCGTTAGCTTATGAACTCGAAAGAGAATTCTTCCTAATATAGGATCAGAGATTGAAATATGACTTACCCTATACAAACAGCTGGGAATCATTGCTGGAGGACAGAGAACAGAAAAGGAAAGATATCTGGCCTGAATTTTACACATTTGAAGTTATGCTAGACAGATCATGGACTGGCACAGGCGGCCGCACAATACAGGGTCTTTCATATAAAGTAAGAACGGTGAGCGGCGGCTTTGTTATCCGCTGCTGCAGTGGCCTTGGCCGAGCTTGTGGCGTACCACGGCCTCCTGCTGTAGTATTGAAAGCTCGCTGTACTCGACCTTGCAATAAACGTGCAGGTGTTCAGTCGCCAGTCTGAACCTCAGATGTTAACATGAGACAGTTACCATTACAACATCGTATTAGCCTACTTTCGATTTTTGCAAAAAATGAAAGTAGACTTATGAGATCACTACAGGGCCAAAAATTGTGTGTCTGTCTGTGTGTGTGTATGTGTGTGTGTGAGTCTGTGTGTGTGTGTGAGTGTGTGTACTCTGAATGTCTGTCCCCCCTATCAATTCGAACACGGTGAACCGAATTGAACGATATTTGGTACAGAGGTAGAACAAGCAAAGGGCACCTCAGTGTCAGGTTTTATATCGCCACCATCTTTACCAAAACTGAATGGCGGCCACTCAAACGTTCAAAACAAAAATCAAATAGCGACTAACCAAATTATCCGATCCCTACCAAATTTGGAAACAACATACCTTCATATACAGTAGGACGCGTCTTGTGACCAAACTACAAGGTCATCCGCCAGACCATTTCAGGATGGCGGCCGTGCGAATTATGCAAACTTTATAATCCATATCATGGGACCCACCAGTTCCGATTATCGAGCCGAGAATCGATTTAACTGTTCTAAAGGAAGAGGCTCGTTCGAAATTAAAAGTTTATTTTGTAATACTATAGTGCAGAAGTGATTTTAAAAAGCTGAGCCGTCTCGGTAAGAAGACAAGATGGCAGCGGATATCTTGTGCCTGACTTATATTTCACTAATTTGAGTATTGCATGCAATATAGCGTACTGATACAAAATAAATAAACTTTGTATGAAATGCTTTATAAATAAAAAATATACTCCACTGATGAAATCGTTTAGTCAAAATCATTATTTGCTAACAAGTTATATGTAAGTCATTTTATATAGAACGATGCTCGTTGGCACAAATGGCTCCGTGGTAAAGCGTTGGCCTATCACTCATATGCCTATGGTTCAAACCCCATCAATTTTTTTTTTTTAAATTTTGTATATTTATTGTTTTGTAATGATTCAGACGTTTTAAAATTAAGCGTTATATTGTGAATATTACGGGGGAAAATATATATTTAATTTAAACATAATTCACCAGCAGATTTGCTCGAGACATCTAGCGGCCAAAAAGGTAACTGCACGCCGGCCTACTTATTAACTTCAAGATTTTATTGAAAAGTTTCTTCTTATGGCCACTATAATGCACTCGCCCTGTTGGGGTTATATTGTTCGATATTTCTCCACTAGATATCACGACCGGTCTACGTGGGACTCCATTGGTTAGTACCGTATACCATTGGCATTCTATGCGCATCGAACTTGAAGAATGGCAAGATGATACTAAGTTTAATTTTTACTTTTTATTTTAAAGGGTTTGTAACAGCCTATTGTGCGTTATTTTAAAATGTTATTTGAAGTAAAGAACAAAACGATTTCACATAGTAAATGAATTCTAGCCGTTGGTGCTAGTTCAGGTTATTAATTAATACTTTTATTTCAGGCAAATAGCAATCGAAAATATCCACATAGTTTGTATACACACATCTCTGTAGGGTCATGGAAAGATTTGTTAATTGAATTAGGGTTGTGAAAGCCATGCACAACCAGACGTGTAAAGACATGCCTCAACTCAAAGTTGGATGTTGCCCACGGCAGGTCGATTATGTAATAATAATAATAATAATAATAATGTTATTTGTTTTACGTCCCTTTTAACTACTGCTGCTTTTAGATACGCTGGGGTGCCAGAATTTTGGCCCGAAGGGGATCTTTATCGTGGCAGTAAATCTACTGACACGGCTCCCTCGCATTTGTGCACCCTCAAATGCCAGCTGACTGCGCCAGGATACGAACCTGCAACCTAGGGCCCAGCAAGCGAGAACGTTACCGCTGAGCTACGCAGCCAGTCCGGTCGATTATGTCTCCAGATCCATAAGATTCTTGAGATACTTCTTATCTATCTTTCTTCAATGATGGAAGTAGATTTTTTCTAGGTTGTGACGTTTGGTAGAGGTAAATAGTTTCTAAGGTCTTCAACCAAGAAATGATTCTATTATACTCTTTGATAATAACAACGAGTTATAACTATACTCATACATTTAGGAGAAAGTAGGCTATATGTTCTTTACTGAACATCTTGTTTTGTATGTAAAACTTATTTTAAGTAAGAGTCGGCTCGGCGGGTGCGTGATGCATTTGTTCAGCAATTTCCTGATGAAGTGCCACCTTCACTAGCACATAATCACGTAATTGTAAATAAGTTTGAGACTACTGACTCAGTGCTCAATAAAAAGCATAAAATTAACAAGAAGTTCCGTGACGAACTAAAGAGCCTACTTTTCTTAAAATTTAAGATTCATGCCAATGATTAATCTATATGGATCTATCTAGAATAGTGACGAAATTAAGTTGCTAATATCGAAATTTCTAATTAGTTGGAAATACTGTATACCTGGCATAATGTAGCCTAATAGAGCACTACAGTTGGCAGCCCTGGTGACTGAATATATTCTTAGTTCCATCTCTAAAGGTACAGAATACAAAATTTGGTTGAAGTCCAATGAATAGCATGGACGTTACATGCAATGAAACATTGGATCTAACAGCGCGCGTAAAATCACGTTGGCAACAATGTCATGCAAGTATTGGTCAGAAATAATCTGAAATAATATGATCTATTGTTGTGCCAATTTTGAATGAAATCCATTAGTTAGTATAGAAGTTACATGCATTTTAAAATTTGACCTATCAGCAGGCTTAGAATCATGTTGGCAGCACTGACATATATTAGTTACTCCAAATTCATCTAGAATACCAGGTGTGTGCAAAGTTTAGAGCTATTGGCTTGCATACTTTCTGATATATTGCTATTAGGGTAACAAAAATAGAGACAGCACATATTAACAGTTGGCAGCCCTGGTTACTCCTAAGAATACGCATAGTCATATCTGTTATGGTACACATAGCACATACGAAATTTGGTTGAATTCCAAATGATAGTATGGAAGTTACATGTATTTAAAGTTGAACCTCTCAGCAGGCTTAGAATCATGTTGGTAGCACTGACGTATATAAGTTACTCCAAATTAATATAGAATGTCAGGTACTATACGTGTGCATAGTTTAAAGCTGTCGGCTTGCATACTTTCTGATATATTGGTATTTGGATAAAGAAATTAAGAGCATTTATTAACAGTTGGCAGCCCTGGTGGGTCTTAAGAATACGCTCAGTCATATCTGGTTATGTACACATACAACATACGAAATTTGGTTGAATTCCAATCGATAGTGTAGAAGTTATATGCATTTAAAAACTGGACCTATCAGCAGGCTTATAATCATTTTCGCAACACTGCCATGTATGGCCTCCTGGAAATTAAACTGCAATATTATTATCTATACGTTTGCCAATTTTGAAATAGCTCCCATTCATACCTTCCAAAATATCCAACATGGAGCTCAAATTTCAATTGCGATTTTTTAGCAGTTGGTAGCACAGACATCATTTTCAAATATGGCCATGAGATATCCAGGTATAGATCTTTACTCCTACCAAATTTTGTTTCGATTGCTCCAGCCGTTTAGGAGTTGATAGCGGGGACACACACACACAGTCAGACAGACAGAAGGACAGACAGAAGGACAGACAGACAGACACACATTTGCCCGATCTCATACGTCTACTTTTTCCTCATTTTTGCAAAATGTGAAAAGTAGGCTAAAAATCAGAAACATTGCAGTGGCAGAACTCACTCGCGTCAGCTAGAATGTGGTTACCAGATACAATGCCTGTATAACCCAGGAAGGACGGCACTTCCACCATCTTTTATATGGTAATATTTCATACAGGATTGTACACACGCTTAATAAAGCATGGGGCCCCACCGCAGCAGCGAATAACAAAACTGCCGCTGGCCGTTCTTACTTTATATGAAAGACCCTGTATGTGCTGAAGTGCTGCAGCACATGATTCTACCAGACAAATAAATTAGTTTAATAATATTATCTGCAATCAAATACAGCGCATTAAAAACGAAGAGGAAATAATTCAACTCCCCTCACAACGAGGTATCTAGTGGTGCGCTCCAGTCCGCGTCCGGCACTGACTGTGCAGATCGCAGCTCAGCGAGAATTTCTACGTGTATTGCCAGCAAACATGTGTTCTGCTTATTGCACACGCGTCCCCAACTTTTCCGCTGTGCCTGTTGGGACAACAGCCAAAGCCAGCGCGAAGACATCACAGCGATTCTGCGTTCATCCACAGAGCGACAGCACTGGTTATATGAAATGAGAACGTGACAGGTCGGACCTTCTAGGCTCAGAGGCAATCGCCCAAAATAGAGGAAGCCATCAGTTGATCCTGCCAGGAGGTCTTTTAATCTCCCAACTTACCTATTCTATAGCCTCATTTTCTAAATCGATGGACTATAAAAAGTATACATTTCATGTTGACAAAATAAGGACATGATATTGTGGTGTTCTTTAGTTACAATATGTCTGGTTTGTAATTTTCACTATAGCAATATATATTTTAATGCTTTGGTAACACTTAGAAGCTCTGTTTTTGCGCGCTCACACCAAGTGTTCCTGAGTTCGTGGGGTGGGTTGGTTACAACACACAGGCGATTGGAACAAACCAGGAACTCCGCCATTTTGTGAATTCGTTGGCAATGCACGGGCAATGCACCCTGATTTAGCACCACGACCCAGGACCCGACTGCGTGTGCAAACTCTAGGTTCAGTACTGCCAGGAGGTCTTTTAATCTCCCAACTTACCTATTCTATAGCCTCATTTTCTAAATCGATGGACTGTAAAAATTATACATTTCATGTTGTCAAAATAAGGACATGATATTGTGATGTTCTTTAGCTACAATATGTCTGGTTTGTAATTTTCACTATAGCAACATACATTTTAATGCTTTGGTAACACTTAGAAGCTCTGTTTTTGCGCGCTCACACCAAGTGTTCCTGAGCTCGTGGGGTGGATGGGTTACAACACACAGGCGACTGGTACAAACCAGGAACTCCGCCATTTTGTGAATTCGTAGGCAATGCATGGGCAATGCACCCTGATTTATCACCACGACCGAGGACCCGACTGCGTGTGCAAACTCTAGGTTCAGTACTCTGCCCATTATTATGTTGTGACATGTGATAAACGTGTATATTGCCAGAAACGACATTTATTCAGTCTAATGACGACTTTACTTGTGGCGTGGCTTTGAGGTTCCTGAAGTGTCTCACAGAGTGCGCAGGTGGTCTTGTGGGCGAGAGACGAATGGAGGCAAGTTGTTTTGTGCCAGAATGTTATTGCGCGAGCTGAAGCGTCAACGATTTGTGATTGGTAAAGCGTGTATAATCGTAATTCGTATTATGTATAGTAATTTTTCACAGTTTGTGCGCGTTTCATTCAATAATACAAATCCACAGTTCTAGCCCTTCAGGCCAGCAGCTCGATATTGAAAACATCCTTTAATGTCATAGATGATCATGATGATGATGATGATGATGATAATTGGTTTTAGGGGGCCTAACATCTAGGTTATCGGCCTCTCATGTTTTGGGTGATAGTGGAAGATGAGGATGTAATGTAAACTATACGCTTACAACTAAAACTAACTACACACTTACATGCCAGAAGAAGAAATATTAAACAAAATAAGAATAAATGACAGGAGGGGGAAAATGCAGCTTGTGAAACGTGTGCAGGTAATAATAATAATAATAATAATAATGTTCCTGAAGCCGTTTTGAAAAATCCTAGTCACTAGTTGTTATGGGACCGATCATATATTACTAATAAAACCATACCAGCAAACCGGCCAGATATCGTTCTTGTAGATAAGGTGCAGAAGAGAACCTTCCTCATTGATATTGCAGTGGCCAATTCCCATAATCTGCAACAAACCTGCTGTGATAAGATCACCAAATATCTGCCCTTGGCTGAGGAAATAAGGCAAATGTGGAGACAGGAAAGTGTAGTGGTTCTGACCATAGTAATTTCTTCTACCGGCATCATCCCTAAAGCATTGGCTCGCAATCTAGAAATATTGGGAATACATCCTGGTGTACATATCACCATGCAGAAGGCCGTCATCTTGGAGACCTGTTCCATTGTTCGCTCAGTTCTCAATGTGCCACCTTAAGAGAATTAGCCATACCGTCTTGCAAGCACGCAGACGATATGTTGATATGTCCCACTTATGTGGTGAAATTAATGTGATAACATAATAATAATAATAATAATCGTATGGCCTCGGATGTCGGGTGCAAGCTTTGTAATTTCGCTGTTCCTTGAAGCACAATGAGAGTCAAGGAGGTTTGATATCTAAGCTACTTGAACACTATAGCGCTTTGTAGTAGAGAAATAAGGAACTTTGTGTTGGCGGAAACTCCCGAGATTAATTTTGCCATTATGAACACGGACTACTGAATTCAAATGGGTTCTTTGACATGCCAACATTGCAGGTAAACGGTATTAAATGAGAACCATTTTGCTTTTAGCTTGTGACTCGATCGTTTCCGTACTATGGTTCCTTATCTCCCATTGATCCATTTGCCTTCCTCCATCATCCCTGAATGTGTGCAACATAATCACGGATACACCATGTAGTATTCTCATCCCTATTTATATGCGTTATTTTTCTAGAGATTTCAAGACAACGACTTGGGCCGTCAGCTGCGATCCCATCAGAAGAGCTGCGGAAAGTGAGTGTGGTGATGGTCAACACTCATCCTTCGTTCGACTATTCTCGTCCGCTGCTGCCTTCAGTGGTTAACGTGGCGGGTATTCACATCAAAGAACCGCAACCATTAGCGGAGGCACGTACTTTCTCAACTTATCACTGTGAATGAAGCGAGATTTCTATCTTACTCCTCTATTTTCGGAATTTTTGGCCCAAATTTCGTATTTATCCCGGATGAGTGAATAATCTTTAATTGTTAATGTACACATTTTGAGGTTGGGAATGATAAGGTCATGTGTTTGAGTAAGAATGAATACAATTGGGATGATGTTACTGAGAAAATATAATCTAGGGAAATTGAGTATTCAAAGATAAGAATTTGGACTAGGAATAAATTTCTACGCATATTCAATATCCACATTACTGATAATTTCAATTTCAAGCTTTTTTTTAAGAACGATATCTTTGGGTTTTAATATATACTTGTAACACATCTCATTTTCTATAAATTTAATATCTTAGATATAAAAGTGAAAGTCTGTATGTATGTATGTGGGTGGGTCTGTTCCGTATACAAATCTACTCCGTTCCACCAATCTCAACCAAATTTTGCATACACATAGTTTAGGACCCAGAAGGAACCGCTGGCTACATGCATTTTCGATATTCTTTCTCATTCTTCTGATTTCGGCCCTTTTGCACTCAAGCACATGATAATCAAATCATAAAATATACTCATGAAGGAATGGCAAGGCAGATAGTTTCCATGGCAACATAGCTCAAGTCGAGACACGGCCGATTGGATGCCAGTTGCGCTCTGCACTACCAGTATAGAAAATGAGGATCTTTACTTGAAATCCCGTTAGTTACTCAACTGCTCACACAGCACTGTCAACCGAGTTTAGCATTTGTCAAATACCAATCACTCACTCACTCACTCATTCATTCATCACGAAATCTCAGAAACCACCGAACGGATTGGAATCAAATTTGGTATGCATCTTCCTCAAGGGCCGCAAATGCCCACTAAGAGAGGATTTTTGGATATTCAGGTTCTAAAGGGGTGTAAAGGGGGTACACCTGCATTTCATTGAATAGCAATATCTCCCGATTGGTTTCATTGGGGGATGTGATACTCGGCATATAAACTCATCATTAAAAATAAGAAGACACGAGTCTGAGGGTTTTTCGATGTGGTGTATATTATGAGGTGAAAGGGGTGAAAAGTGGGGATTGAAAGATTCCTAACGGAGCGTGTATCTCTTAAACGACATAGGCGAGGAGTTTGAAACTCAGCGAAAATAAATCAACATAAAAAAGAAGTAAATATGTGTTTGACCGTTTTTTCATAAATCCATTCTAAGGGCCCCATGGGGGGGGGGATTCGGGGGGGGGGGACAGGAAAGAAAGTGTCTTAACTGATTGACTGACTGACTGACTCACTCATCAAACTCAGGGAGAAAAACTGCTTTAAAGTAAGTAAATAGCTGTTCGTCAGTTTTTTTTTCATAAATCAAATTTAAGGGGTTCAAGGGGAGGGGTGAAATTCTGAAAAAAGAAAATTGAAAGCAAATGTCCTGACTCACTCACTCACTCATCATCGCCCAGCCAAAATTATTGAAATTAGAAACATGACAGTTTGGGGATATGTTCATTGTTTGCCAAAACCGTCTACTAAGGGAGGATTTTCGGATATTCATGTTCTAAAGGTGTCTTAAGGGGGTTAAACCTGCATTTCATTGAATAACAATATCTCCCGATTGGTTTCATTGGGGGATGTGATACACGGCATATAAACTCATCATTGAAAAGTAACAAGACACGTGTGTGAGGAATTTTCTATGTGGTGTAGCCTATATTATGAGGTGAAAGGGGTGAAAAGTGGGGATTGAAAGATTCCTAATAGAGCGTGTATCTCTAAAACGACATAGGCGAGGAGTTTGAAACTCAGCGGAAAAATCAGCATAAAAAATAAGTAAATATGTGTTTGACCGTTTTTTCATAAATCCAATTTAAGGGGCCCGTGGGGAGGGGTGAAATTCTGGAGGGGGGGAGGGGAAACATGAAAGAAAGTGTCCTTACTGATTGACTGACTGACTCACTCATCAAACTCAGGGGGAAAACTGCTTTAAAGTAAGTAAATGGCTTTTCGACAGTTTTTTTTTGATCAATCAAATTGAAGGGGTTCATCGGGAGGGGTGAAATTCTGAAGAAAAAAAATTGAAAGAAAATGTCCTGACTCATTCACTCACTCATCATCGCCCAGCCAAAAATATTGTAGTTGGAAACATGGCATTTCGGGGTTATGTTCGTCGTATGTCAAAACCGTACACTAAGGGAGGATTTTTGGATATTCAGGTTCTTAAGGGGTCTTAAGGGGGTTAAACCTGCATTTCATTGAATAACAATATCTCACGAGTGGTTTCATTTGTGGATGTGATACTCGGCATATAAACCAATCATTAAAAATAAGCAGACATGTGTCTAAGGGTTTTTCGATGTGGTGTATTATTATGAGGTGAAAGGGGTGAAAAGTGGGGGTTGAAGGATTCCTAACGGAGCGTTTAGGCCTATCTCTTAAACAACATAGGCGAGAAATTTGAAACTCAGCGGAAAAAAATAGCTTAAAAAGTAAGTAAATCGGTGTTCGACCGTTTTTTCATAAATTAATTTAAGGGGCCAATGGGGTGGGGTGAAATTCTGGGGGGGGAAATGGAGAGAAAGTGTCCTAACTGACTAACTCACTCACTCATCAATCTCAGGGGAATAAGACAGCTTAAAAAATAATTTCATAGGTGTTCAAGCGTTTTTTCATCAATCCAATTTAAGGGGCCCATAGGGAGGGGTGAAATTCTGGTAAAAATAATTGAAAGAAAATGTCCTGTCTGACTCACTCACTCATCACGCCCAGCGAAAACTATTCAAGTTGGAAACATGAAATTTTAGGAATATGATCGCTGTATGTCAAAAACGTCAACTAAGGAATGATTTTTGTTTATTCGGGTTTTAAGGAGGTGTAAAGGGGGTAAACGTGCATTTCATTGAATAGCGATATCTCATGAGCTGCTTCTTTGGGGATGTGATATTCGGTATATAAACTAATCATAAAAAATAATCAGACATATGTCTAAGGGTTTATCGATGTGGTGTATATTATGAGGTGAAAGGGGTGAAAATTGGGGGTTAAGGGATTTTTAACGGAGCGTGTATCTCTGAAACGACATAGGCGAGAAGTTTGAAATTGGCGGAAAAAAACAGCTTTAAATACAAGTAAATAGGTGTTCGACCGTTTTTTTTTCATAAATCCAATTTAAGGGGCCCTTGGAGAGGGGTGAAATTCGGGGGGGGGGGGAACAGGAAAGAAAGTGTCCTAACTGATTGACTCACTTATTCACTCATCAAACTCAGGGGGAAAACAGCTTTAAATAAGTAAATAGGAGTTCGACCGTTTGTTTCATCAATCCAATTTAAGGGGTTCATGGGGAGGGGTGAAATTATCGGGGAGGGGTGAAAGAAAATGTCCTGGCTGACTCACACACTCATCAGCGCCCAGCCAAAATTATTGAAGTTAGAAACATGAAATTTTGGGGATATGTTCGTTGTATGTCGAAAACGTCCACTAAGGAAAGAGTTTTGGATATTCAGATTCTAAAGAGGTGTTAAGGGGGTAAACGTGCATTTCATTGAATAACAATATCTCACGAGTGGTTTCATTTGGGGATGTGATACTTGGCATATATACTAATCATTAAGAATAAGCTGACACATATCTAATGGTTTTTCGATATAGTGTATATTATGAGCGGAAAGGGATGAAAAGTGGGGGTTGAAAGATTCCTAACGGAGCGTGTAGCTCTTGAACGACATAGGCGAGGAGTTTGAAACTCGGAGGAAATCAATCAGCTTAAAAAAACAACACCACCACTCAAATAGGTGTTCGACCGTTTCTTTTTTCGTCAATGCAATTTAAGGGGCCTATGGGGAGGGGTGAAATTCTGGAGGAAAAACGTCCACTAAGGAAGGATTTTTGGATGTTCACTCTCATCGACCAACCAAAACTATTAAAGTTTGAAGAATGATATTTTGGGGATATGTTTGTTGTGTGTCGAAAACGTCTACTAAGGAGGGATTTTTGGATATTCAGGTTCTAAAGGGGTGTTAACGGGGTTAAACCTGAATTTCATTGAATAACTATATGACACGACTATGACGCGAGCGAATCGAGGCTAAAATGAGATGGTGTGTGTCTGTGTATTACTCAATCACGCAAGTACCACTGGTCCGATTAACATGAATTTTACAAGGAAGTAGCTGATTTACCTGGTTAACATATAGGTTACTTTTGATTTCAATACTTAGCACTATTTAAAGATGGCGACCATTTTAGTAACGTCACTGCACCTGTGAGCTTTTGGAACAAAAATATTTATAGTATCCTCTATTATAGCAAAAAAGTTATTAAGTTGTATGTTACTGCACAGTTACTGGTCCTATACCACGCTGAAGAAGGTCACAATGTGCGGTTTCAATGTACTAAATATTGGCTGAAGGTAATAAATATAACTTATATACATTTATATACTGTAAAACTCAATGTTGGTTTGTTTGTCTGTTATTTATACAAATCTACACCGTTTCACCGATCTGCACCGAATTTTGTATACCTACCCTTTGGAACACAGCAGGTAACACTGTCCACTTAAAATTTCGGACAGGCCACTCCATTCCCTGCATTTAGGCCCTTTTGCACAAATGTATACCGTCTCACCTATCTAATAACTTGACGGGCATATTGTCGCTAGGCGACAACGACTAACACTGTATCATGATAGTCAACGCCGCACCATTGATGGACAGGTTGTCACTAGGCAACAACGATTTACTCTGTATCATGATAGTCGGGTAAAATGTGCTCAAGGACACGGGAAAACTGACCGATGTAATGCTATCCTGTCAGAGAAACATAGTGGCAAACATTCCTACATTCACCTATCACCATTTTGCAGTTTTCATGAGTAGACAGTTGATCTTTCATTTGCGGGGCTTAGACATCGTGGTCATGTTGCCCCGTGTACATGGATGTGTGTGTTGAATTTTTGTGATAACCTGCGTTATTGTGATTGTTGCACTAGCATGTGTAAATTGGAGATAGGATAAGGTATTTGAAGCCATTTCTCAGTGTTGCTCAAGTATTTATTGAACTGCAGTATTCTCTATGCATTCGTATACCCTGCGGGTAACACTGTCTACTTTAAATTTCGGACAGACCAATCCATTCCCTGCATTTAGACCCTTTATCTCAAATCAACATCGTTTCACCGATCTGGACCAAAATTTGTATACCTACCCTTTGGGACCCTCAGAGTAACACTGTCTACATGCAATTTCGGACAGAACACTCCATTCTCTGCATTTAGGCCCTTTGGCACAAATCTACACCGTTTCACCGATCTGAACCAAAATTTGTAAAATTACCCTTTGGAACCATGCTAGTAGCACTGACTACATGAAATTTCGGACGGACCGCTCCATTCCATGCATTTAGGCCCCTTGGCACAAATCTACACCGTTTCATCGCTCAGAACCAAAATGTGTATACTTACATTTTGGAACCCTGCGAGTAACACTATCAACATAAATTTCGGACAGACCACTCCATTCCCTGCATTTAGGACCTTTGGCGCAAATCTACACAGTTCCACCGATCAGAACCAAAATGTGTATACTTACCGTTTGGAACCCAACAGGTAACAATGCCTACTTTATATTTCGGACAGACCACTCCATTCCTCGCATTTAGGCCCTTTGGCACAAATCTCCACCGTTTCACCGATGTCAAGCAACATTTGTGTATCTACCCTTTGGGACCCTGAGAGTAGACTAACACTGTCCACATGAAATTTCGGACAGACCTCTCCATTTTCTGCATTTAGGCCCTTTGGCACAAATCTGCACCGTTTCACCGATCTGAACCAATATTTGTATAATTACCCTTTGGAGCCTGGCGAGTAACACAACCTACATGAAATTTCGGACACACCACTCCATTCCCTGCATTTAGGCCCTTTGGTGAAAATCTACACCGTTTCACCGATCTGAACCAAAATTTGTATACTTGCCCTTTGGAACCCTGCGGGTAACACTATCTACATGACATTTCGGACATTCCACTTCATTCCCTGCATTTAGACCCTTTGTTGCAAATCTACACCGTTTCACCGATCTGAACCAAAATTTTGTATTCTCACCCTTTGGAACCCTGCGGGTAACACATGAAATTTCAGACAGACCACTCCATTCCCTGCATTTAGGCCCTTTGGTGAAAATCTACACCGTTTCACCGATCTGAACCAAAATTTGTATACTTGCCCTTTGGAACCCTGCGGGTAACACTATCTACATGACATTTCGGACATTCCACTTCATTCCCTGCATTTAGGCCCTTTGGCACAAATCTACAATGTTTCACCGATTAGAACGAAATGTTATATACTTACCCTTTGGAAACCTGTGGGTAACAATGTCCACTTGAATTTTTGGACAGACCACTCCATTCCCTGCATTTAGGCCCTTTGGCAAAAATCTACAATGTTTCACCGATTAGAACGAAATGTTATATACTTACCCTTTGGAAACCTGTGGGTAACAATGTCCACTTGAATTTTCGGACAGACCACTCCATTCCCTGCGTTTAGGCCCTTTGGCACAAATCTACAATGTTTCACCGATTAGAACGAAATGTTATATACTTACCCTTTGGAAACCTGTGGGTAACAATGTCCATTTGAATTTTTGGACAGACCACTCCATTCCCTGCATTTGCCCTTTGGCACAAATCTACATCGTTTCACCGCTCTGAACCAAAATGTGTATACTTACCCTTTGGAACCCTGCGAGTAACACTATCAAGATGAAATTTCGGACAGACCACTCCATTCCCTGCATTTAGGCCCTTTAGCGCAAATCTACACAGTTCCACCGATCTCAACCAAAATTTGTATACTTACCGTTTGGAACCAAGCAGGTAACACTGCCTACTTTAAATTTCGGACAGACCACTTCATTTCTTGCATTTAGGCCCTTTGGCACAAATCTACACCGTTTCACCGATTTCGAGCAACATTTGTATATCTACCCTTTGGGACCCTGAGAGTAGACTAACACTGTCCACATGACATTTCGGACAGACCACTTCATTCTCTGCATTTAGGCCCTTTGGCACAAATCTACACCGTTTCACCGATCTGAACAAAAATTTGTATACTTACCCTTTGGAACCCTGCGGGTAACACGGTCTACATGAAATTTCGGACAGACCACTCCATTCCCTGCATTTAGGCCCTTTGGCACAAATCTACACCGTTTGAACCAAAATTTAAATACTTCCCCCATTGGTACCCGACGAGTAACACTGTCTGCATGAAATTTCGGACAGACAACTCCATTCCCTGCGTTTAGGCCCTTTGGCACAAATCTACAACGTTTCACCGATTTGAACGAAATTTTGTATACTTACCCTTTGGAACTCTGTGAGTAACAATGGCCACTTGAATTTTCGGACGGACCACTCCATTCCCTGCACAAATCTACACCGTTTCTCTTAATTGCACCAAATTTTACATACTTACCCTTTGAAATCCTGCTGGTAACACTGTCCACTTGATAGTTTGGAAAACCCTCTCCATTCCCTACATTTAGAAAACAGACAAAATGAACTTGAAAACCACGTTTTTAGGCCCTAGAACATGTCCGTAGTAGTGTACCTCTAAGAATATTTTAATAAGTCTATTATTGGCTGGTGATTCGGGCTGCATCATGTCGCCCCTACCAGTGTTCTGGTGCAGAATTGCGAAAATAGCTACATCTTGCGCTGCTTATAAATTGCAGTCACGAGGAATAATTAGTGTTAAAAGATTTCTTAGGCCCCTTAAAACAGTTGTCATTATGAATATTATGCCTCTGTATAAGTGCGATGGTGTTGGTCCAGTAAATTGAGGTCATCAGCTGCAATAAGCGATGGTGCTTTCAAATTTACTTTCGTTTAATCCGATCCTTATCCTTGAGCGTTATGTGCCGATAAATGACACTATTGCTGCCTCAGGAGCTTGGGACAGCCAAGTGCTCTGCTTATTTTCCTACGGCGCTATGCGACAAAAGACGACACTATTGGTCTCTATTTTCCTAACAGCCAATGAGATGTAGGCCCTAGACCGTGTCTCTTATTTCACTTACTCCTCTTTCTAATCATATTTTTCAATTCGTTTGTAAATTGCATGTGCCAGTACTGTAGTTAGTAAATAGCTGCTTCCCTATTCATTATTATCATTATCATTACGGAAAATGTCCTGAATGTTACGTCCATTATACTGTACTATTTATAACCCCCACTACCACGACCACCACAAAAAGTTTTTTTTCTTTCTGTTAGTTTAGTTATCATTTGACAGTTCTGAAATAGTATTCATTATCATCCATAAAACAAATGAATCCACCGGGCGAAGCTGGGCACTACCGCTAGTTAATTATAATTAATACGTCATTAAGGAATCGGGCTTTGATGGCCATTTTTATGGAATTGTAATATTTGTTTTAGCCTTTAGACAACTTGTACTTTTAGAATGGCTTTGGTCGTGTAGTCGGTAGCAAGCTGAACTGCTATGCGGGTTCAAACCCAGCCGAAGTCGTCGGAATTTTAAGAGCGTTAAAATCCTTCAGTATGCCTGCTTTCAGAGGGGAAGTAAAGCCAGCGGGATCATGTCATAAATTTATGGCGTGAAAAAGAACCTACCATTGCAATTGGTGGTATGTAGCAAAATTTGTAGGATATATTTGGCTGGTTAGGAAACGCTGTATCAAGTTCCATCGTTCGTCACTAGGGGTTAGTGAGAATAGCGTCTGGTGGCCAAAGTTGGAACTACTTGATATTGAACTTTCATTCATTTCATCTCACATTAACTGCTCTCGTGAGGTTGGCGTCAGGAAGGGCATCCGGTCGTAAAACTATCAGACACGTTGTTCATCGCATCTCATCCCTGACCCCGTTAATTAAGAAGGGCAGACATAGAGTCACCTAGTATTTTTTTAAATGATTTGAAAACCAACTTTGTTAGGAAAATGTTTTGAATATAAAACCTGCAACTTGACTTAAATTATATTTCGCCGCTGAGGATGGTTACAATGTGGACGAAACCCGTACTATAATTAAAAGTAGGCTACATATTATTGACTTCAGGGACTATTAATTGTCAGTTGTTATAATTATTATTATTATTACATTATGCGAACCGGCCAAAACCAAGGACCACGCAAATATCATTTAATTTCCTTCTCATAGTTCGTTCTTCCTTTCTCTTCCTCCACACTTCCTTCATTCTTTCAGAGTGTTGCGCCTTTCTCTCTGCTGTCCATCTTCCTCCCCTGCGTTCCTTCTTTTCTCCCACAAGAACCTTTACGTGCGAAAGAATTTCCCTGAATTGTGTTCTGTCTCGACAGTCGTCATCTGTAATTTCTAGCCTCCGGAGCTCTTCCTTCATCTGCTTGGTGAAACCCCCTTGGATCTTCAGATTATATATTTTATTAAAAATGTGTTTATTTAATCATGTTGGATCCATTCTAACCATATGTCCATAGAAACGTAAACGTATTTTCCTAATTGTTGTTTCCAGGTCTTCCACCCTTTTATATATCTCCTTGATTGATCTTACTCTGTAGGTTCCCTGTACCACTTTTGGGCCGTAAATCCTCCTCAATATCCTCCTTTCAGTCTTCAGAAGCTTTTCCAGGTTCATCAAATTTGCCGTCTCCACACCAAATAAGATCACCGGTTTTACCACAGCATTGTAGTGTTGTAGTTAGGCATTAAGGGAGAGGTTCTTTTTGTTGTATATATTTTTAGTGGAGAAGTTGAGTTTTTCTAGTTTAAGTCTTCTGTTTTCCATCGACTCTTTGTCCAGTCCATTGTTGATAATGATCTCTCCGAGGTATTGAAACTGTTTCGAGACCTTTACCTTCCCATATTTCGTCTTAACTGTTTTCTTCGTGTAGTTCATGTTGGTGCTCATCATCTCTGTTTTTGGAAATGAGCGATTTCTTTTAGTTCATTTATCTGTATTATTGCTTCCTCTTCCGTTTCAGCTAGAAGTGCCAGATTATCTGCGAAGGCCAGACATTATTATTATTATTATTATTATTATTATTATTATTATTATTATTATTATTATTATTATTATTATTATTATTATTATTATTATTATTAATATTATTATTATTATTATTATTATTACAGCCTCCATCCTTTAGGGACTCATACAGACGTTGGTTGGTTCCTCAGTTTAGGGGCTGCGACAACGTGGTCATGTAGACCCGTGTACTTTGGGTGTGTGTAGAAACTGTCTGATAATCGGTATTGCTTGTGATGGCTGTATTAGTGTGTGTTATCTGTTTTAATTCAAGTAAGGACTGCCGACAATAATTTCAAGTATAGTAGTTCCTACTCTTGCCACCATATGCCACCGTCCACGACACCTAGCTTGCGGACTTGGCGACTAGATGGCATTGCAGTCAGCACCTGGCAGCAAGCGTGGGAACTAATAGAGCGTTATCAATTCTAACCTACTAATTTTGGCTTCACACAGGTGTAGTTAGCGGAAGGTTCTTTTTCATGCCATAAATCTATGACATGGGACCGCCGGCTTTACTTCCCATCCGAAAGAAGGCATACTGAGGGATTTTCAACGCTCTTAGAAAATCCGACGACTTCGGCCGGGTTTGAACCCGCGATCTTGGGAATAGAAGCTCAGCATGCTACCAACTACGCCACCGAAGCCGCCTCTCATACAGAAGGCAAGGGCAGGGCCGGATTAAGGTAAAATGAGGCCCAAGTCCCTCAGATTTTTGGGGCCCCTTAATTTTTTTTTCAAATAATGTTTATTTGTTAGCACCTGTACATTTAATAAAGTATATACAAGAGGTTTTTCTCAAGATGAATAACACACTTGTTATTAAATCATATATACATATATACATACATTTCAATTGAATCGATCATCGTTATTTGATGAACAATTTAACAAATCATACTGTTATTTACTTCTGTAAAACGTAATCAAAATGATTTTTTTCTGTTTTTTTTTTTTCGGTCAAGGAAATCTTCTACAATGTCATCAAAATCAATTTCCCGCAGAACATCCTTTTCGATATACATTAAACTCAGCATGTCTAATCTTTCTTGTGACATGATACTTCTTTGCGCACTTTTGATCCGTTTCAATTTTGAAAACGAGCGCTTTGCAGAACAATTCGTTATCATGAGGGTCAGGAAAATGCGAAAAGCAATTTCAACGTTCGGAAAAACAGACTCAAGCTTGTCTCGAATAAGAATTTCGTAAAGTTCAGAATGAGTGAACTCAGGTTTTAAAGGACATTGTAAGTTAATATAATGCTGAAACTGTCTCAGTTCTGGATAATTCTTTTCTAAATCTTCGGAATAAAATTGAACTAAATTAGAAATTGCTTTTTGACATTCATTTCCTGATATATTTTTTTTTTTGGGGGGGGGGCTAGGCCTGGGCCTAGTCTGGCCTAATGGGTAATGAAGCACTGGGCAGGGACAGAAGATGAAAAACAAGACAGAGATTGAAAGGACAACCGCCAAAAGAGGTGTGAAAATAAAAGAGAAGGAAGTTTGTAGTTTATCGTGACTGTTAATCTCGCGATCATGAGCCACGGGACCTCCATTTACGTGGAAACCGAACCACGGGACATGGCATTTCACTTCGAAAATCTCGCATGCAATGACCGGGAATCGAATCCGGTCTACCTTAGTTAGAGGCCAACCGCTTCATCACTGCGCCACCACGCTCTTAACAGAAAATAAAAAACACCATAGCCTCGGATAGAATAGTCTACAATCGGGGTCGGAAGAAAACATTATTTGATAATAATAATAATATCGTATGGCCTCGGGTGCCGGGTGCAAGATTTGTTAATTGAAGCCCAGAGGGCAACTTGCATATCGAATTGTATCGCTCCTTGAAGCACTTTGAAAGTCAAGGAGGTTTGACATCTAGGTTCCTTGACGCTATAGCGCTTTCTAGTAGAGAAAGGAAGAACTTTTTGTGTTGGCGGAAAATCCCGAGATTAATTTGCCATTATGAACACGGCCTACTGAATTCAAATGGGTTCTTTAACATGCCAACAACGTATGACATGCGTACTGTGATTTTTGTCGGCTTTCAACAATCACTTACCACGGCCAGGAGCGAACCTGCAAGCTTTGGGTTGGTAGTCCGACACGATAACCACTCACCAACCGTGGCAAGCTCATGAGTTGATCAAGGAAGGTAAATAGGAAAGAGGGGAACCCGGAGCAACTAAGAGAAAGCAATGCTGGACTCAGCTCGGGTCCCTTGGTCACCCACTGATAGTGAGCCCCTGGAAGAATTTCATAAGAGTTAATTATAGAGGACGATTACCAACTCATGGTGTAGCGGCTAGCATTCTTGGCTATCACCCCGGAGGTCCGGGTTCGATTCCCAACTCTGCTATGAAATTTAATTCTCGTCTGACGGCTGGACCGCGGCTTACTCTATCTCGTGAGGCAAAATTGGGAAGTGGTTTTCACACTTCTACTTAATGCAAATGCCGGGATGGTTCCTAACTTAATGCCACGGCCGCCTCCTTTCCCATTCCGGTTCCAAATACAAATAAACACACTATTACAGACACCACAATTATACAGGTTATCACATAAATATTCTCTGTGTACGTCTACCCACCCCTTATTTTCCCATGCAGTGGGACGTGGGTTGGCAACCACGGGACCCCAGCTGAGTCCGGCATTGCTTCCACTTACTTGTACTGGGCTCCTTTCCGTCTTCTTTCCTGTAGACCTCACTTGGTCAACCCTTGTTCTCTTTGGACCCGATGGTATTACGGTATCCGAGGCCTAGGGAGTCTCTTCCTTTCCCGCCTTAATTGACCCTTGTCTCATCTTTCCTGATACCGGACGTTTGTTTTAGACGATTGCCCTTGAACTTGAAGCCTGCGGGTGAGCCTACACACAGTCACTCTCTCACCCTATCGCTTCACACTTGTCACCACCGATCTGATGTAATGGAATTCCAGACTTGAGCAGACAGTACAGTCCACGTCGAAGTATTATGTGACACGGAAGTACACGTTATGTAGTTACGAACAGAACGTCATTATATTTGCCAATGACTGTACTTCAGCAGTAGTGTGAAACAGCTTTGTCAATCATCGGACCGCTTGGGGCAGCTGATAACAACACAGGTACTGTAGTAACTCGCCTCCAGGCTTCCATTAACATTTTTCACTCGTCTAAAACAAACGTCCGGCCTGTACTCTCCCTCAGCGAAGGGTCAGCCTTCTTCTTCTTTTCATGTTATCTCGTGCCTTCTGCTCAAGGCCCTCAAGGAGGCAGGGTGTATGTAGCCCCACCACTTCTGGTGCACCCTGGATATTGCTACACTCTCAGGGGCTCATGGCTGCTGAGTTCGGGAGTTGGCGATCCCAGGGGATTCCTGAGCTGGGTCCGTTTTTTTCCTTTCTCCACTGTTTTTGGGGCGGGCTCTCTCCTCTTTCCCTTGCCTTTCATGGCTCTCCTTCCTTCCAAATCCCCAAAATCCTCATTCTTCGAGGGTTGAGGGCATTTCTTTTCTTCTTGTCCTTTATTTGCCTTATCCTTTATTTGTTTAACATATCTTCTTCTAATATTGTCATTTAGACTTTCACGGCCCGTGTTATTATTCATAATGTTGAATTTTGGGCTTATGCCGTGTTTTATTATACTAATATTCGACGCGTTTCGAAAGAAACCATGTCTTTCATCGTCAGGAATAATCTGGAATACGACAATGTTGCTAAGAGAAAGCAACGAAGAACATATAGAAGGTGCCCAAAGATGGACGCCATTATAGCCCCATGTTAGGGACAACGGAAAGCAGCAGTGAATTACTTTCTCAGGGTTCTGATAATAGGTAGCCAGGATTCACTGAGATTGTAGCCGGTGTCGCGGTTGAAATTATCTGGGCTACAATCTCAGTGAATCCTGGCTACCTATTATCAGAACCCTGAGAAAGTAATTCACTGCTGCTTTCCGTTGTCCCTAACATGGGGCTATAATGGCGTCCATCTTTGGGCACCTTCTATATGTTCTTCGTTGCTTTCTCTTAGCAACATTGTCGTATTCCAGATTATTCCTGACGATGAAAGACATGGTTTCTTTCGAAACGCGTCGAATATTAGTATAATAAAACACGGCATAAGCCCAAAATTCAACATTATGAATAATAACACGGGCCGTGAAAGTCTAAATGACAATATTAGAAACCTCTAAGGGGAGGATATTTTCCGACTGATGTCTAGATTTAGTAGGTTACGACGCAAGAAGGTGTGTCTAATCTCTTCACTCGCTTTTCTCCTAAGATGCCGGGATCATGATATTCTACCGAGTTTTGTTATGTTGAAGCATTCCTTCAGAACACCTAAGGCAACGAGAATCTATCGTCGTGCAAGCAAGGCGTTATTGATAGAGAGGTTACAGCATACTCGTAAGCAGTTGGATTTTATTTCGAGGGAGTTACTACAGCTACATCTACGCCTCTCAAACTTAGTAAGTGAGGAATTATGGAAGATCTTTGATCGTATTTCTTCAGTGCAAGCTAACAGCGTTCTAGATCAGGTGAGGGCAAGACATATTTCCAAATATGATAGGTTATATCAGTTGCAGAAATCTCAAGCCATTAGACTTGATGCTAACAAGGTTGTCGTAAATTTGTCCAGCAAGCCCCTAAGTGATACCCAACAGGCAGTTCTCGCTAAAGGTCTCAATTTTGCTGTAGCGCCTAGAAGAATTCCTATTGAAGAACTTATTACATCCGTAGAATCCTCGGTACATCACCTCACACCTGAAGAGGCCGAGGAAGCCAGGCAAGAATGTTCCCGAGTTCTCAAGACCGCTAAGCCACCTAACACCAACTTAAAACAAGGCGAAAGCCGGGCACTTAAAGATCTAAGGGACGATTCTGATATTATCGTTCTCCCCGCTGATAAGGGTAACGCGACAGTGGTATTGGATAAGGTTGATTATGATTCCAAGATCTCGTCTTTGTTATCAGATCCTGTATATAGGATTAATAGTCGTGATCCTACTACTCGCTACTCAAATGTCACCGTCAAATTGATCAAGCAATCATCTATTCCAGCGGATGCAGCGAAGACTCTCCTTCCAGGGGATGCTATTCCTCCGAGACTCTATGGTCTTCCTAAAATACATAAGGAAGATGTTCCTCTTAGACCTATTGTTAGTACGATTGGTTCTCCTACATATGCCCTTTCCAAATACTTAGGTAGACTACTTCAGCCGCTTCTGGGTAACACGCCTTCGTACATTAAGGATTCCACACACTTCGTGGAAAAGTTAAAAGCTATAACACTTCAGCCGGGTGATATTCTAGTGAGTCTCGACGTGGTGTCTCTGTTTACGAGAGTACCTATTGATGGTGTTATGTCTCTCATTAATGGCTTTTTTCCTGAAGACATCACAAGACTTTTTTATCACTGCATGACCTCCTCCTACTTTCTATGGAATGGGAATTTTTATGAGCAGACTGATGGTGTGGCCATGGGTAGTCCTCTCTCTCCTGTTGTGGCTAATTTCTTCATGGAGAACTTTGAAGAGAAAGCTTTGTCGTCGGCTCCTTTCAAACCGAAGATCTGGTGGCGTTATGTGGATGACACGTTCGTTGTTTGGACGGAAGGTGAGGAAAATCTTAGCCATTTCCTGGATCACCTTAATCTCCAGCACCCTTCTATTTGTTTCACCATGGAAAAGGAATCTGACGGAAAAATACCTTTTTTAGATGTTCTCGTCACCAAGAAAGAGGATGGATCTTTAGGACACAGCGTTTTTCGTAAGCCAACACACACCAATAGATATCTCCACGCAAGTTCTCACCATCACCCTGCCCAGAAACATGGTATCCTTACAACTCTAACTACCAGGGCTAGGAGGATTTGTGAAGTGTCTTCTTTACAAGAAGAAATTAACACCCTGCGAACCACCTTTGAGAGCAACGGTTATAGCAAGGCTTTGGTTTCTACGGTTCTGAAACCAACAAATAATAATAGGACGTCAGTTGAGAAAAGAGATGTAAGAGGTACTGCTTACCTTCCGTACATACATAACACAACGGATCGTATTGCTAAAATCCTACGTCGGTACAACATACGGACTGTATTTGGAACTTCTGTTAAGATTAGGCAACTCCTGCGACCAACTAAGGACAGTTTGCCTAAATTGCAACAACCGGGTATCTACAGAGTTCCCTGTACTTGTGGCAAGGTTTACATCGGGCAGACTTCGAGAACAATATGCACTCGCATTAAGGAACATAATAGATGTATCAGGCTCATTCAACCTGATAAATCAGCTGTTGCCGATCATGCTTTAACACCTGGCCATGATGTCATGTTCCAAGGAGTGGATGTTCTTGCCCGTATAAAGCAATATCGTCCCAGAATCATCAGGGAGGCGGTTGAAATACGTAAACACCCAGATAATTTCAACCGCGACACCGGCTACAATCTCAGTGAATCCTGGCTACCTATTATCAGAACCCTGAGAAAGTAATTCACTGCTGCTTTCCGTTGTCCCTAACATGGGGCTATAATGGCGTCCATCTTTGGGCACCTTCTATATGTTCTTCGTTGCTTTCTCTTAGCAACATTGTCGTATTCCAGATTATTCCTGACGATGAAAGACATGGTTTCTTTCGAAACGCGTCGAATATTAGTATAATAAAACACGGCATAAGCCCAAAATTCAACATTATGAATATCTTCTTCTAGTTTGTATTTAGTATTATTTATAGTTCTCGTTCTCATCTCATCTTTCACTATCACCCAAACCATTAGGGGCCGATAACCTAGATGTTAGGTCCCTTAAAACAACAATTATCATCATTATAATCAACCTTATTATTCCCGTTTCCAACGGGGTCGGGGATGAGAGACGATGAAAGTCTGTGGTGCTTCGTGCGAGATGGAATGAATGATGATGAATGAAACTGTACAAGGATGTGGAAGGAAGCGGCCGTGGCCTCAAATTGTACCGTCCCTGGAGTTGAAAATGGGGAAACCATGGAAAACTATTTCATGGACAGCAAACGGTGGCAGAAAAACATTCATTTATTACCCAAGGAAGCCGAGCAGTAACGATTTCAGTGAATCGAGTCGAAGAAAAACCTGCCATTCGTGCTTACGCTGGGTAAACCGTTAAACATATCTATATACTATCAGGGCCGTATTTCTAAATAGTCTAAGTAGGCTGCAGCCTAGAGCGACAATTTTTCAGGGGCGGCAGTTTGGCAATTCATTCAAAAGTTAAAATGAAGTATTTCAGATGCTAATAATATTTTCCGTACGAATTTAAGAATACAAGTTACTTAAAAATATGTTTTAGTCCTTCTACATAGCCTACTTTCTAAAACTATAACATAATACAAATACAACAAAAACACTTTCATATGAGGACATTATTAACGAGTTTGCCATTAAGAGAGCTATGTAAATTTGAACATCAAGATTATGTGGGTTGAGTTGTTTTAGAGAAGTTTGTATATTTTTCAACAAATAAACCAGTAATTAACTACATTTTGTGTAATTTCATTTCACCGTGTTGGACAACTTAATTCAAACTGAACACAGTTCTTCATTTACGCAAAATATAGTCATTAGCATTAAACTATAAAAATATGTGTAAAATAGTGATTACTGATCTCCAAGAACAAATTAATTAATTAAGTTCGAAACCCATTTTATTTTTTAACGAATCTTAAAAGAAGTAAGTAAAAAAACAAGTAGATAACTAATTTCATTATATAATTGTAGTTTTATCTAAACTAAATGAACTTGATATTTAAAAAAGTTGAAAACGCCAATGAACTCTATCCCTTTGTATTAAGCAAATATGAACTATTGAGGAGGCGGCAAGTGGACTTTAGCGTATAGGCGGCATACTCTTAAATCCGTCCCGGTATACTAAGAGTGTAAGAATTGTTCAGCATGAAAAGTTCTACAAAAAAGTCCACGACAGCATATCTCTATCTTTAATACATCGCCTACTATAAGTGTTTTACGTTTAAATTTTTTCCAACTATCTCCATTCAGTGAAAATTTAAATTACTAACTTCAGAGCGAGTTTACGAGCTAGCGAGCGAGCCTATCACCACAGCTTCGGCCGAGTCATGTCGAGTTAAGACTTAAGAGTCGAATTAAGACTTCAGAGAAGAGCATGTGTGTTTGGAGTTTCGCTGTTCACCTCGGCTTTTCTGAATTGCTTCTGGAACCTGCCGTCCGAGCGCCTTTTAAGCGTACGCTGGGTAAACTGTTAATGATACTGGTCGAAGTCCTAAATAAACATTCAATCCATATCTAAATTTTCACAATGTCGCAAAGCCCCTAGTCTACATGAATTAACAACAAGTAGTTCCGTGAAGAACTATACAGCCATTTTTCATATATCCTACTTACGTTAATTGCCTCTATAAACAATCAACATTTCAGTTTGATTGCTGTAATAGATTCGTAGGTATTGTGAACCGACTAAATATTGCGGATGGCCGCCATGATGGATTTTAGGTAGATTTCATTAGAAAGCTAACTATTGCAATGGGTCCCATGTTTCGACCTCCGGAAAATTTCGACATATCTTCACGTTTCACATCCCCCAGACCCCAAAACCACCGTCAGTTCAAAAGTTTATATATAATTTATGTATGTTTATGTATGTTAGGTAGATTTCATTAGAAAGCTAACTATTGCAATGGGTCCCATGTTTCGACTTCCGGAAAATTTCGACATATCTTCGCGTTTCACATCCCCCAGACCCCAAAACCACCGTCAGTTCAAAAGTTTATATATAATTAATGTATGTATATATATATATATATATATATATACAAGCTGACCCGGCAGACGTTGTCCTGCCAATCAAAGAACGTGTTGTAACTTTGTTTCTTGAAGTGGTTTTGGATACACAAATTTTTTTCAATTTCTGTTAACTGCCTCTAAACTATTGTGAATTGAATTAACTAATTTAGAAACATTCGTTGGAGCGTGCACAACAACTCTCCAAAGTTTCATCGCAAACGGATACGGGATTTGGTTTAAATGATTCGTGCGCTGTCACTCATTTGTTGAATCTACTCGTGCTCTACCAACTGTGAAATGGATTTACTAAGTTAGAAAGCTTCACGTAAGTGTACACAACAACTCATCAAAGTTTCATCGCAATCGATGAATAGTATATGAACGCATACAGGATTTTGTTGGAACGCTTTGCGCGTCGTCACTCATTTGTTACATCTACTCGTGCGCTACCAATATTGTAAAATTGATTTACCAAGTTGAACACCTTCCCTGGCGTGTACACAACAACTCATCAAAGTTTCATCGGAATCGGATGAATGACATATGAACGCATAAGTGATTTTCTTTGAACAATTCACGTGCCGTCACTCATTTGTTGAATCTACTCATGCGCTACCTATTGTAAAATAGATTTACTAAGCCTGAAACCCTCTCTGGCGTGTACTCAATGATTCACCAAGGTTTGATCGCAATCGGATGAATGATATATGACCGCATACGGGACATTGTGGAAACGATTCGCGCGCCGTCGCTCATTTGTTGAATCTACTCGTGTGCTACTTATTAAAAACTGGATTTACTAAGACAGAAACATTTCCTGGAGTGTACACAACGATTCACCAAAGTTTCATCGCAATCGGATAAATGGTATCTGGACGCATACGGTACTTTGTTGAAATGATTCGCATGCCGTCACACATTTTTTGAATCTACTCGTGCGCTACCTATTGTAAAATGGATTTATTAAGCCAGAAACCTTCCGTAGGGTGTACACAACATCTCACCCAAGTTTCATCGTAATCGGACGAATGGTATTTGAACGCATACGGGACCTTATTGAAACGCTTCGTGCGTCGTCGCTCATTTGTTGAATCTACTCGTGCGAAACCTCCTGTGAAATGGATTTACTAAGTTAGAAACCCTCACGTAAGTGTACACAACATCTCACACAAGTTTCATTGCAATCGGATGAATGGTATATGAACGCATACGGGACTTTGATTAAAAGTTCGCGCGTCGTTGCTCATTTGTTGAATCTACTCGTGAGCTACCTATTGTAAAATGGATTTACTAAGTTAGAAACCCTCACGTAAGTGTACACAACATCTCACCCAAGTTCCATCGCTATCGGACGAATGGTATTTGAACGCATACGGGACTTTGTTGAAACGCTTCGCATGTCGCCGCTCATTTGTTGAATCTACTCGTGCGCAACCTCCTGTGAAATGGATTACTAAGTTAGAAGCCTTCACTTAAGTGTACACAACAACAGTTTCATCTCAATCTATGAATGGAATATAAACTTATACGGGATTTTGTTGAAACGATTCGCGCCTTTACTCATTTGTTGAATCTAGTCGTGCGCTACCTAATGTGAAATTGATTTACTAAGCCAGAAACCTTCCCTGGAGTGTACACAACATCTCCCCCAAGTTTCATCGCTATCGGACGAATGGTATTTGAACACATACGGGATCTTTTTGAAACGCTTCGCGCGTCGTCGCTCATTTGTTGAATCTAGTCGTGCGCTACCTAATGTGGAATGGATTTACTAAGCCAAACACCTTCCCTGGAGCTCACTCAACATATCACCCAAGTTTCATGGCAATCGAATGAATGGTATATGAACGCATACGGTACTTTGAAACGCTCTAACGTGCAGAGACAAACAGTAGAATTCGACATCACTGCCACCTTTGGTATAAAACACAAATTTTCGCCACGGGAGGAGTGTATGTAATGGCGGTAGTTGCACAGGTTGCGACCAGGTGGCTCTAACGTGCAGAGACAAACCGTTCAAAGACATCAGCTTTCACGAAGGCCAAGGCTAGTGGTTTCCATGACAACTGTTTTTGACTGTATATTGTGGTTCTAAAATTGTGTGTAAATTGTGGTTCTAAAATTGTGTTCATTCCACCTACCGGGTCAGATTGTGAATCTAAACCATACATGGACCCACCCTAATATACATACCAAATTCCATCAAAATCGGTTCAGTCGTTTAGAAGAAGTTCAGTCACATACACACGTGTCGAAGAATTATATATATAAAGATATATATGTATATATGTATATCAGTTTCTTGGGGACACGATAACTGACGTAATTTTGCACCAATCACTTTGAATTTATTACATAATATGTATCCCTATAAAATCTCGGTCGAGTTCGTTAATGGGCAAAATCGGTCGAAGGGGGTGAAAATGGGGGGCTTTTTTCGAAAAATTGAAATTTCGCTATAACTCTCTTAATACGTGAAATATTGAATCCATTCAAAGTTCATAATATGTGTCGGATAAGTGCCAATAATTTATGTCAAATAAGTTTTTTGATAGCACCAACCATTGACCAAAGGGGTGGAAGAAAGTGGTTTTTTCGGGAAACATTAATCATATCTCTCTTAATAGGCACAATATCAAAACCGTACAAAATGGACAATATTCCCCTAATAATTACCTAAAACTTTTGTCTGAAAGAATTTTTGATATGACCCACCATTACGCCAAGGGATGAGAAAAATGATTTCGGAATTATAAGAAAATGCCAAGAGCTATCAGAGGTTGCCATGGCAACAATACTAAATTGATGAGGGATGAGCCGTTGCCATGACAACGCACTTGCACGAGATCAGATTCAGTATTTCCATCTGACTAAGCCGGCCCCGTGGTGTTGGGGTAGCGCGCCTGCCTCTCACCCGGAGTCCCCGGGTTCGATCCCCGGCTCCGTCAGGGATTTTAAAACTGACGTGAGGGTTGGAACGGGGTGCACTAAGCCTCGTGAGGACAATTGAGTAGCTGTCTGACAGTGAGACAGCACCCCGATCACGAATACCAATATTAACGGCCGAGGGGACCCGACGCGCTGATCACGCGTCACCCCAATATCTGCAGGCCAAATGGCTGGGCAGCGGTCGCTTGGTCGGCCTTAGCCCGTCATGGGCTGGATGGTGCCAGGGGTTGACTTTGACATCTGACTAAGTGGGAAGCGGCTTCGGTGACGTAACTGGTAGCATGCAGAATGTCTATGCCCAAGGTCGCGGTTTCAAAGCCAGCCGAAGTCGTCGGATTTTCTAAGAGCGCTAAAATCCCTCAGTATGCTTTCCTTTGGAGGGGAAGTTCCAACGTTCGTTAAGAGTTGCTGGTTGGGGTGGCATCTAGTAGCCAAGTTCACAGCTAGGTGTCATTGACGGTAGTACCTGGTAGCAACATTAGGAACTACTGCTTGAAATTGACCGTCTGCAGTCCTTACCTGAATTACAGACTAATACATCCATTACAATTCACACCGTTTATCAGACAGATTCTACACTCACCCAAAGTACACGGGGTTAGATGACCACGTTGTCGCAGCCCCTAAACCGAGGAACCAACCAGAGGTAGATTTCATTAGAAAGCTAACTATTGCAATGGGTAGGCTACCATGTTTCGACTTCCGGAAAATTTTGACATATCTTCGCGTTTCACAACCCCCAGACCCCAAAACCACCGTCAGTTCAAAAGTTTATATATATATATATATGCATATCAGTTTCTTGTGGACACGATAACTGCCGTAATTTTGCACCAATCACTTTGAATATTTTACCGAATATGTATACCTATAAAATCTCGGTCGAGTTCGTTAATGGGCTAAATCGGTCGAAGGGGGTGAAAATGGGGGGCTTTTTTTTTCGAAAAAGTGAAATATTGCTATAACTCTCTTAATATGTGAAATATCGAATCCGTTCAACGTTCATACTATGTGTCAGATAAAGCCCAAAAATTTATGTTTGAAGAGTTTTTTTATAGCACCAACCATTGACCAAAGGGGTGGGAAAAAGTGGGTTTTTCGGGAAACATTAATCATATCTCTCTTAATAGGCACAATCTCAAAACCGTACAAAATGGACAATATTCCCCTAATAATTACCTAAAATTTTGTCTTAAAGAATTTTTGATATGACCCACCATTATGCCAAGGGATGAGAAAAATGATTTCGGAATTATAAGAAACTGCCAAGAGCTATCAGTGCTTGCCATGGCAACTCTACTAAATTGATGAGGGATGAGCCATCAGACGTTGCCAAGATAACGCACTTGCACGAGATCATATTCAGAATTCCATCTGACTAAGTGTGAAGCGACTTCGGTGACGTAACTGGTAGCAAGCATGCTGAATGTCTATGCCCAAGGTCGCGAGTTCAAAGCTGGCCGAAGTCGTCGGATTTTCTAAGAGCGCTAAAAATCCCTCAGTATGCTTTCCTTTGGAGGGGAAATTCCAACGTTCGTTGCGAGTTGCTGGCTGCGGTGGCATCTAGTAGCCAAGTCCACAGGTAGGTGTCATTGACGGTAGTACCTGGTAGCAACATTAGGAACTACTGCTTGAAATTGACCGTCTGCAGTCCTTACCTGAATTACAGACTAATACAGCCATCCCTAAGTACACGGGGTTACATGACCGCGTTGTCGCAGCTCCTAAACTGAGGAACCAACCAAAATCTCTGCGGGAGATATAATTTTGCGTGAAGAAGTAACAGACCGTTACATAGTTACACATCAGTGTCGAAACCTTGCATAAGGACAGTGTGACCACAAGTATAAAAATGGACCCCAAATGACAAGAAGGTTACCGTTCCCATAAGACAATAAAATGTTTAAAATAAGCTTAAAATGACGAAAAACAAAGTTAATTAAGCTCCAATTATAAAATACCTTCTCGCAATAAATGAGGTCTGATCCTTCTACGAAAACCTGCATATTCTGCCTATTTTCGCCTATCCCCAAGTTTGTCCGGTGAAATCTACCTCCGCCTTCCGGCGTGCCGAGAGGACTTTATATATATCAGTTTCTTGTGGACACGATAACTGCCGTAATTTTGCACCAATCACTTTGAAATTTTTATCGAATATGTATACCCATAAAATCTCGGTCGAGCTCGTTACTGGGCTAAATCGGTCGAAGGGGATGAAAATGGGGGACTTTTTTCGAAAAAATGAAATATTGCTATAACTCTCTTAATATGTGAAATATCGAATCCGTTCAAAGTTCATACTATGTGCCGGAAAAAGCTCAAAAATTTATGTTTGAAGAGTTTTTTTTATAGCACCAACCATTGACCAAAGGGGTGGGAAAAAGTGGGTTTATCGGGAAGCATTAATTATATCTCTCTTAATAGGCACAATATCAAAACCGTACAAAATGGACAATATTCCCCTAATAATTACCTAAAACTTTTGTCTTAAAGAATTTTTGATATGACCCACCATTACGCCAAGGGATGAGAAAAATGATTTCGGAATTATAAGAAAATGCCAAGAGCTATCAGTGGTTGCCATGGCAACACTACTAAACTGATGAGGGATGAGCCATCAGACGTTGCCATGACAACGCACTTGCGCGAGATCAGATTCAGATTTCCATCTGACTAAGTGTGAAGCGGCTTCTGTGACGTAACTGGTAGCATGCCCAAGGTCGCGGGTTCAAAGCCGGCCAAAGTCGTCGGATTTTCTAAGAGCGCTAACAATCTCTCAGTATGCTTTCCTTTGGAGGGGAGGATCCAACGTTCGTTGCGAGTTGCTGATTGCAGTGGCATCTAGTAGCCAAGTTCACAGCTAGGTGTCGTTGACGGTACTATCTGGTAGCAACATTAGGAACTACTGCTTGAAATTGAGCGTCTGCATTCCTTACCTGAATTACAGACTAATACAGCCATCACAATTCACACCGTTTATCAGACAGATTCTACACTCACCCAAAGTACACGGGGTTAGATGACCGCGTTGTCGCAGCCCCTAAACTGAGGAACCAACCAAAATCTCTGCGGGAGATATAATTTTGCGTGAAGAAGTAACAGACCGTTACATAGTTATACATCAGTGTCGAAACCTTGCATAAGGACAGTGTGACCACAAGTATAAAAATGGACTCCAAATGACAAGAAGGTTACCGTCATCACAAGACAATAAAATGTTTAAAATATGCATAAAATGACGAAAAACAAAGTTAATTAATCTCCAATTATAAAATACTTTCACGCAATAAATGAGGTCTGATCCTTCTACGAAAACCTGCATATTCTGCCTATTTTCGCCTATCCCCAAGTTTGTCCGGTGAAATCTACCTCCGCCTTCCGGCGTGCCGAGAGGACTTTTTTATATATGTAAGTCTTAGAGTTATGCACTGTTACATGAAGATTATTGTGTACGTGTAGTATTCAAACTTGAATGGCATGATTAGGACACAAGAAGTAAAAACGAGATTTTAACATTTCACACAGCTGCCATCTTGTGGTTATGGAAACGATTGGAAAAAAATAGGTGCACGTGGATTAACATGTGTATAAGGATTTACTGTACCAAGTATCACTGCACTCGGATGGTTAAATTGCGAGAAACGACCATGTGAATATTTATACTTCGAGTCGCCGCCATGTTGGATTTGTGATCACCAGGTTATTGAAAGTCCTATAAGTGTACTTATGTTCATAGCCCCTATGAACATTAAAAAATTCAGTTTGATTGCTGTAATAGATTTGTAGATATTGAGATCCAACTAAATATTTCGGATGGTCGCCATGTTGGATTGTTGTATGTAAAGACCATAGAGTCATTTACCATTAAGGGAGAATTATTGCGTAGGTTCATTATTCAAACTTTCACTTCGATGGCATGATTACGACACAAGAAATAAAACTTAATTTTAAATTTCGCACAGCCGCCATCTTGAGGTTATGTAAGCAATTGAACTAAATTAGATACCAGTGCATTACAATGTATATAAACATTTGCTGTACCAAGTTACATTGCGTTTGGATCATTAAATCGCGAGAAAGGTCTATTTAAAATTTTCAATATCGCTTGGCCGCCATATTCGTTTTGTAGTTAACCGATTTTTGTAAGTCTTACAGATGAACTTCCAGTAGTGCCGTTTATCTCCATAAAAAAAATTCAGGTTGATACCGCTAATAGTTTCAGAGATAAAGAATGCCGGTGAAATATTTCGCACAGCCGCCATCTTGAGGTTTTGTAAACAATTGAACGAAGTTAGATGTCGGTGCATTACAATGTGTATAAACATATACTGTGCCAAGTTGTATTGCGTTTGGTTGGTTAAATCGTGAGAAACGTTTATTTAAATGTCGCAAATTTGCTTGGCCGCCATGTTAGTTTTGTAGTTACCAGGTTTTCAAATGTCACATAGGTGAACATCTAGTAGTTCCCTTTATCACCGTAAAATATTCCAGGGTGATATCGATAATAGTTTCGGAGATATTGAATGCTGGTGAAATATTTCGCACAGCCGCCATGTTGGATTGGTGAGACAACAAAATTTGAAGGGCACGATCGGGGTCGTCCGGAATAGTGCTATGAACTTACCGAGTTTCATTGAAATCGCTCCATACCTTTAGAAGTTATTAGGGGGACACACACCATATCACACACACACGCACACACAGACAGACACACGGACAAAAGGTGATCTCATAAGCCTATTTTTTCTTAAATGAAAATAGGCTGACAACTCAGGTACTGTGTCCGTTAGTAACCGTCAACATTTTATTTGTTCACAGGAGTTGCAAGAATTCCTCGACAACGCTAAAGAGGGAGCCATACTGTTTAGTTTGGGCACAAATGTTCAGAGTCAAAAGCTCAAAGAGGACAAGATACAAGCCATATTGAGTGCGTTTGCCGAGTTGCCAGAGAAGGTGCTATGGAAATGGGAAGCTGATTCTCTTCAAGGGCAGCCAAAAAATGTCAAAGTTGGAAAGTTTCTACCACAGTCTGACATTCTCGGTAGGAAATTTTATCATTTTAAATGATCTTGTCGACTTCGTCGTTACGCTGGGGTCTGGCGTTACGTTACGGTTACGGGACGAAATGTACCCAGATGCACTGAGGTGTGTGACGTCATAGTACCGCTTGGTGCATGTGTTCCCCGACAATCTCTACATCGTTAGTATAAGACAAAAATCCCCGATTCTTGGATGTCACGGGTAATCTCGAGAACCACTGGATGGATTTTGATGCGGTTTTCACCATTCTGTAAAGGATATCTCGAGGAAAGATTATGTAGAAAATAATTTATGTATGATCAAAGGAAGCCAAGCAGTAACGATTTCAGTGAAAAAGTCGAAAACAAACTTGGCGTCCGTGCGCTTCATAAGCTTACGCTGGGCAAACCGTTAAAAATATCAATATACTATGAGCGTAAGAATTGGTCAGCATGAAATGCTCTACAAAAAAGTCCGCGAAAGCATATCTCTATCTTCAATAAATCGCCCACTAGAAGTGTTTTTAGACTGGATGGAAGGGGCAAGTCCCCACGCGCTTGACCTTGCTTTGCCCTTGGTTTCCACTTGCCGTTCGCGAGTAATTTGAAACAAGATAAGCAAGATAAGTATTATGCAGATAATTTTCTAACATGTCAAGAGTCTTTGGCTTCGAGCGAAGCGAGAAGCCTCCTGCCTTACTAGCATTTTTCAGCATTTGTAGCATTTAAAATGATACAAAGTCTAGTTTTTCAGACTGACTGTCACTTTTTTAAGTAAAATACACTAACCCATTGTACAGGGTGTTTCTAAAGTCCCATTACAGACTTTGCGGGATTGTAGTGGGAACTAAGACGGTTAACTTGTGTCCGGAAACGTACCGTCTTCCCGCTTGCCGCAAAAGAAAAACACAACATATAGGGGGAGATGACTTCGCTGTTACGCCCCTTAAAACCTCAATAACTAACTAATTTGATTTACAACTTACACTATAATATAAAGTCAAGGTTTCTTGAAGTATTACCAAATTGGTTTATAACTTCGTCAGTATTTATAGTGCCGCCATCGTTACTTCAGACTTGACAGTTTACCGGCAGTGTTGCCAGTCCACTAGCGCGAATCAGCTGACGTACATGAATATAGCCGTAAAGTTAACAAAACACTCGTAATGTTAACAGACATGTTTACACACAACATCATACTTGTGAATAAGTACATAGTAGCATAAATTACACATCTACTGCGGTTAACAGAATATTTCTAATAATGAAGCAGAAAATTACTCACCATTACGTCCGGAGTCGAAGATGTTCAGAGTTCGAGAAAATCTCTATTATAAAACCTATAAAGGGAACACACAACTCATTTGGGAGTCACTATTGCAGTCTGACCCCACTCAATGAGCACATTCTTTCTTGCTGCCATTGTTGGAGCTTTGTCGTAAATGACACTATGATACGGGGCATTGTCCATAACAATTGTACTCGCACATTACTAATCATTTCCCTGGTTTGACTCCTTAGTTGAGTCCTTTGACCTAGGGCCTTTCCTCTCTTGGCGTTTGGCTTCCTCGTGCTATACCCCGGCACACCCACGGTAGAAATAACACAAACACTCGCTGACCTAAAGCTAACCTACAACTACACGTAATTATACTACCCTATGTCCAACGACAAACAAATACTAAGCTATTAAATAACAACAGACTAGAATAATAATAAAAGAAAAATATACGAGAATACACAAAGACCGTCAATGCAACTAACCGAGTTCAATGCAAACAGTTGACAACAACATGTGTGAACGCAAGATGTTAGCAAGCAACATCGTCAGCGAAACTCGATTTGTCTCGATATATCAATTTGAATGGCTGCCTGTAATTGGCTGTTTAGAATGTAGCTGTGACGTAGCACTGAAACTTCAAGTCGGAAGTAAGGATGTCTCTAGTATAGTATGTCTCAGTGAATAGATAACAATGCTAGACCGTTGAGTCTGTTTTCAGAAGTAGAATTTCTTAAGTATGTTTTCAATCTACTCAAACTCGAAGAAACTCCTTTCGGCGGTAGCTACAGAGACAGGCCAAACTGCCAAAAGTTTGATAAGAGTGCAAACGTTTTGTCACATGCTTCAAGGGCACGTGGTGTTGTCGTTCGTAGGCTCAAGAGAGTAGTAAGAAGTTATGTTATTAGTTATTCTTCTTACTAAAATAAGATCAGAGCAAACTGATTGTCACACTGTTTACATCTCACTACCGCCGCTTCGCTTTGCAACGTTGCCATATGTCGCTTAGTAACAATAGTCGTTTTTAATGTTTTAATGCATGAATAATATTATATAATATATACTTTTTAAAAATATACATCGAGTTGAGCCTTTATGAACTGCATGGTATCAATCAACTTCACTTTACTGTCTAGGTCCTGTTCCGGTTTAGACTTCCTGCCAGTATCTTCTGACCCCAGCGACGAGTGCCTGTTTATGTTCTTCGGACAAAGGTCCTCTCCGTCTTCCGGAAGTTGATACCATTTTGAAAACTTGGTAGTTGTTCACTAATCTTCTAAATGTGTTCCTGTCAGGAATTTCTCGGTCTGGAATACCAATTTGCCTGAGATATTTTTCGCATTCCTCGAACCATCTCGGCCTGATCGCCTTAGACTTAATGAAACTCCGTACGGTATTCGTTTCGTTAATCGATCATCAGTCATCCTCAAGAGGTGACCGAAAAATATAAGGTGTGTTCATAAAGTAACGAGCCGGAGGCATAATTACAGAAACCAGTACCTGTATGTTATAAGTATTGGCCCTGGCTGTTGAGGCACTAGTCCCACTGTGACACGAGGCGGTGAATGGCTGTCTCATAAAATTCCCTGGACTGCGATGTGAACTAGTTCCGCACGTACAGCTGGACGTCGACGTCCGAGGTGAACCGTTGGCCCCGCAGAGTCCTTTTCAGGGGACCAAACATGGCGTAATCACAGGGAGAGAGGTCTGGACTGTATGGAGGGTGGCCGAGAAACTCCCATTTTAATTTCTGCAGGAGTGCCTCGACTGTGTTGGCCGTATGTGGTCGTGCATTGTCGTGGACCAGAATGACCCCACAGGTGAGATTGCCTGGTCGTTTTGTTTTGATCGCTTGGCGAAGGGTGGTCAAGGTTTGCGAGTAACGCTGGGCATTCACTGTTGTCCCGTGCGGCATGAAGTGTATCAGAAGGGGTCAAAGAAACCCGTCAGCATTACCTTTCCTGCACTCATGTGGATGGCCTTGCCCTTTTTTTTTTTTTTTTTTTTTTTGGGTGGTGGTGACCCTGGATGCTTCTACTGGAGGCTTTGTCGTTTGGATTCTGGTTCGAAGTGATGACACCATGACTCATCTCCAGCCACTACTCGTGCCAGGAACCCATTCCCTTCCCTCGCATAGCACTGCAGATGACCAAGGCAGTGGGCCATTCGACATGCTTCCTGGTGTGGTTGAAGACTGTGGGGCACCCATTGGGCACACACTTGGCGCAAGTGCAGTCGTTCCATCATGATGGTGTGCACACTTCCGACGCTCAATCCGACCACGGCGGCTATGGCGTTCACTGTCACTCGGCGGTCCTGGGTAATGAGTGCATCAACCAGCTGGACGTTGTCATCGGTAATGCAGGGGGGTGCCCCAGACTGGGCATCATCGGCTAACGACACCCGTCCTTCCCTGAAGCGCTTGTGCCACGCCTTGACCCTTGCAAGGGACATACAGTGTTTGCCGTACACTTGTGACATTCGGCGATGACTGTCCGTTCCCCCTACTCCTTCCGCTGTCAGAAATCAAACAACACCTCTTTGCTCTTCGTTTGACGCCTCCATGTCACTGTTTCCAATGCGACTGGCAGCGTTGGACGATTGATGCATGCTGCTGCTCGCTTTGTATCGTCACGTGACGTGCACGCCAGCCCTCTAGCGATGAGCTGTGACCTTCCACGCTCTGGTCGGAACCACACCTCGTTACACACGCCACGATTAGCAGATGTCGTCACCGGTTTGTGCATTCCAGCCTCCGGCTCGTTACTTTTTGAACGCACCTTATAGTAGCCGTCTCTTCTTAATTGTTACTGTGATAGGATCTATTTTGTTTTACAAGTCCTCATTTGCTCTCATTCGCCACTGTCCATCAACCCATCTATACTATACTATATACTATACTTACATACTCAAAATATATTTATGGAAAACTGCATTGAAAGATTTACAGCCATTTACTAAACTGTGGATTATTTAAATAATGTCTAGGTTTTGACGCCATATTTAATTGTGGATTTAATTCTTTGCTTCAAATGTGTGTAACAGAGACGATTAAGAAGTATCGATGTTCATGATGCGATTGCAATATTTTCGGACACTGGCTCAACGAAGTATGCAAGTCTATCGTTGCTAAGAAAAACGATAGAGTAGTGTCGATTTAATCTATCGAGATAGAATATTCTCCAGCACTGCAATGAAGTACAAGCAGAAAAATTACAGATTTCTAGGTATGCCACTGTTGCAGCAAATAAGCGAGATGTTCATTACTTAGCTGGGTTCTCTTTATCTCCTAATAGCAGGTACCCGCGGCTTCGCTCGCGATCAAGACAATGGGGACGATGCATTATTGCTGATAATAGGTCTATTCTATTACAGCAATCTCGGCTACAGGTGGGTCCATTCTAATACTGAAAATTCTGATACATACAGTATATTGACATGATCAGCAAAGTGGGAATTTGAGTTGTGAAAGTCTGCAAGGGTACGATGTTACATTATGTGAACACATTTTAGAATTACGTTTTTGGTTTTGCCATCTTCTGCTGAGACATAACGATTTTGTTGTCCGGATACTCGCGAGCACGCCACATACAGTTGCCCATGGGAAAACATGGTTTGTCTAAATGTACACCTGCTGCTGTTAAGTGTGTATCATTGCGCTTTGTTAATAGAAATTGCGAATATTGTTTGAAGAAGTAACTGCATTCTTGCACACTGGAATGGCAAATCTATCGAAATATGGGGAATTAAAAGTATTTTTCCTTAAGCTATTCTGGGTGTAATTTTGCCACACTTATTGATGATTTGAACGTCAACTTGTTGCTATTAACATACCTACAGTAAAATATCTCTCACCTTGGCCGCTGATGTACATTATGCAGTCTCTTTCAGTGTTACATCCCAGGGATTGAAATTCTCCACCAACCCTTTAGCCTCATATGCCTCTCTACGTAATTAAAATTCCCAATTGTTGTTGTATGAGTCTTCAGTTTTTTGACTGGTTTGATACAGCCCTCCATGCCTCCCTCTCCTGAGCTAATCGTTTCATCTCTACATAGCTACCACACCCTACATCCGAGGCAATCTGTTTAACTCTGGTCTACCCCTACAGTTTTTGTCCTCGACCCTCCCATCCATAACTAAGCTTGCTATTCCTGGGTGTCTTAATATGAATCCTACCTATGTGTTCTCTTCATTAGCAGTCGCCAGAAACATCTCTCCTCTCCCACTCGTCTTAATAGCTCTTCATTTGTTACCCTATCTACCCATCAGATCTTCATCATTTTCCTATAACACCACATTTCAAACGCTCCAATTGTCCTCTTTTCTGCTGCACCATTAGTCCAAGTTTCACTTCGTTATAGTGTCACGCTCCAGACAAAAGCTTTCAAAAATGACTTCCTAATACCTTAGGCCTAATGTATATTCGATATCAACAGATTCCTTTTCTGTAGAAATGCTTCCTTGCCTGAGCCAACCTGCTTTTTATATCCTCTTTGCTTCGTCTATCACTGGTTATTTTGCTTCCTGGGTAACAGAAGTCTCCCACTTCTCGTAGCATTTCACCTTCCAATTTGATGTCCATAGAGGTTTCTGATTTATTTCGGCTGCATTCCAATAATTTTGTTTTACATTTATTGATTTTCATCATGATTTCTTTCCTCAAGACGGAGTCCTTACCATTCAAAAACCCGTTCAAATCCTCTGGCGTATCGGCCAAGATGACGATGTCATCAGCAAATCTCAAAGATGAAATTATTTCTCCTTGAATCCTCGCTCCCACTTTAAATTTTTCTCCAATTTCCTGATTATTGTGTTTTTAGAGATCTTTGAAATGCGTTGCCCTCGCACATGGTGTAGATGCATTGTCAAAGGAAAACATTCCAGGTTACGAACATGGGCCGCATAACCTGTACCGAAAGCCTATTCAGGACAGCAGTTCCTTGATCTCAGATTTTCCAACATTTTATTGTATGTTTCCATGTGGTATATCTTTGTACCTCAACATACAGAAGAGTGCTTTAAAAATCATGTCTTGTGTACATTTTGGAAAAGGTGGTGAGTGTGGTTTTTGCCGGAGTGGATACTCGCTCGAAGAAGTTCTTTACAGTAAAATAGACTGGTTCACAATTTTGTAAGGGCACATTGAGGTATGTGACGGCGAGATGCCTTAAGTATTACGGAAACAGCAAAAGCCGCCACAGGGCTTCGTTGCTACTGAAATAACGACCAGACTGATATGTGTACTTAACTATACGGGATTTGTAAGCCCAGTGTTTATGAAATTGAACGTAGCTATATCGCTACCTTTATTTAGTGGCCGCTACTGTATTGTTTAAAAATTAAAAGTGGTATTGGAAGGCGCTGCACATAGGGCCTAGGCCTATCATGCGACCGCTTCCCAGCCATTTGGCCTGCAGACATTGTGGTGACGCGTGGTCAGAGCATCGTGTCCCCTCGGCCGTTAATCTTGTTCTTCGTGACCGGCGCGCTGCCTCTCTATCAGACAGCTACTCAATTGTCCTCACGAAGCTGAGTGCAGTCCTCACGTCAGTGTCTAAAATTTCTGACGGAGCCGGGAATCGAACCCGGGGCCTCCGGTTGGGAGGCAGGCGGGCTACCCTGTTCTTATTGTGTTTATATATATCTTGAAAAAGATGGATTGGCATTGCCTCCTACAGGGATTTATAGAAAATCGGATGTCATACCTTCAGATTCAGTTGCCATGGAAACGGACTTGCCATTATTTCATCAGTTTATCAGAGTGAAGATAGTTTTCTGAAGATATCTTTGAAACTGTTGGTTTTAGGGCCTTGAAATGTGGTTTTCGGTGTCTCATAGGGACGTACCGAGTATTGTTTCTCGCATCGAGGGGCGTTAAATGAGCTATGTCCGGTCTTTATACGACAACTTCGATATTTTGTCCCAGTTGAGTATTTTTGGTGACTTTTCAGTTATGTTGCCCGTTCCACGGGAACAATGATTTATTTCCGGATGAAAGGCAGCCTATATGTTATCCCAGGGCATAAGCTGTCTCCATATCAAATTTCATCCAAATCCGTCAAGCCGTTTTAGTGTCAAGAGGTAACAAACTAACACACAGACACACACACAGATTTTCACAATTATAATATATATATGGATATAGGGATAAATGTGCTAATTCTTCAAAACGTATATGCGTTAAACTGAAAAAAAAATATACATAAAAAGTATAAATATGGCCCTCGATTGAGAAAAGGCAAAAAACTCCTTTTTCTCATTACATACTGTATCGGCTCCCTCCAAAATAAGTAAAAACAAGCACTTACCGAAAATGTTGCCCTTGTAGTGCTTCATCAGCGTTCTTTAGGCACCATGGAACCTGATGCAAGAGCAAAGTCCACCATCATTCACAGTTTCAATGTTTCATTATTGCGAATTTATTTTGAACAGGATTAAGTTATTTATTGCTATTTTGAGGGGCGGAATAGCGCAGGGCGGATCTAGAGTTTGGCTTGGGAGGGGGGGGGGGGCACAGAATCGAAAGTGTTAAGAAAAATTGTATCACTAACAACGCAATCACAAAATAACCAAACGTACAAAACCAGACCATTTTTTTTTTTGCAAGCTACATGGATAGAAATTTGATGCGTTTAGCGCACCAAAAATATTCGCACAAATCGCAACGGCGTCTTTTGCGAATTTTACATCGCGCTTTGAGAAAAGTATCAAGGTACATTGGACGTCGGCAAAATTTTTTGGTGCGAAAAAAGCCCAAAATTCCTATTCGTGCATTGCTGCACATTCATCGTGACATCACTATAGACATCGATTCGGTAATCACAAGGTTTACTAAACAAAATAGACGAGTTGATTTTGTTACATAAATAATCGTTTTTATATAACAGGTATGAAGTTGTAAATATGTACAGTTGTAACAGAACATAATAATTGCAATAAAGATATTTTCAGTATTGAATAAAATGAAAAAAAAAACTGTTTTTCAGTTAAAATTCGTAAATTTTATTTGTCTGGTTATTGTGTTTTCGTTTTTTGAGTTTGCAAAAAAAATTTGGTCTCCGTTTGAATCCGCGCCTGGAATAGTGAGGTCATCTGCCCCTTGAACCGCATTAAGGAGTAAATGGCAAGAAATTAAACCTTAAAAGAATTATTACAGATTGCCAGCCTGCCCGCCGTGTCGCCTTCGATTGTAATGTGTGACCAAACTGAAGTATTTATTGAAACGGTGCGTAAATACACATATTTGTTCGACAATTCACCCGTACATTATAAAAATGCTTTAAAGAAGGCTGAAACATGGAATGAGACAGTTCAAGAACTCAATTTAATTTGTGTGACCCTTTTTTATCTTCGATATATGGAAATTATGTTCTTTTTAAAATGTGTAAATCGCAGAAAAGTGCATAACGATCGAAAACTGGCCAAGAAAAATAGGCTTTAAAACTTAAAATAGGCAACCGAAGCCAAACAGGCAAAATAAGAACTGGCTCTACTGTCTCCAAATGCACGGAAACTTACTTATCTCAATCTGATTCTTTAGAATATCCAGCCAGAGAGAAAAGGCATTTTGCCTAACTTACCTTAAACAAATGACTAGTCTTTGCCTTGTTTCAATTGGTTTTCTCCAGTTCTTTGTGCACTTTCCAATGCTCAATTGTATTAAATCGTGCAATTCCTCGAAACATTCTCGCGACATACCAAAATACTTGAAAACCCTATCTTCATGTGACTCCAGTTCGGTACATAAGCAATGGTATTCTCCTAATTGCTCTCTCCTCTTTGTGATGTCATGCACCCAACATTGTCTTTTCTTCTTTGTGTTTTGCAAAGCAAATAGGAGGAGAAGTTGTTCTTCGTCCGAGCTCATACTCGATAATACAGGGTTACTCAAAATGGTGGTAGGGGTTACAAAAATTCATAACATACAGTGCAATTGACGTAGGAAGATGAATCGTGTTTTATTGTGTACTGTAACTCAAAAAGCTTTTTTTTACATGCATTGGGCTACAAATGCTCGATATGTGCGCCTCTGGTCACTCGACACACATCAACTCGAAAGTCCATCTCTTCCCACACACGCCCTAACATGTCAGAGGTGATGGTGTTGAAGGCGGCTCGGATACGCTACTTCAGTTGCAGTATATTCACCGGTAGAAGAGGAACAAATACCTGATCTTTGACATACCCCACAGGAAGAAGTCACACGGTGTTAAGTCTGGTGACCTTGGTGGCCAGGGTAAGAGCATCTGATTATGTTCCACTCCACGTCCAATCCATCGTCTTGGAAGTTGTTGATTTAAAAATACCCTAACATGCAGTTCCCTGCTGCCTCTTGTAGTCGAATTCTTAGGACTACAGAGATAAACATCCCTGATCCGATTCACGTCTGCTTCTGACACGCGGGGACGGCCAATGCTTTTCCCTTTACACAAGCAACCGGTATTCACGAATTGCGCATACCATCTGCGAATAGAGTTGTCGGAGGGAGGGTCTTTCCCGAATGTCGTAGGAAAATGGAGCTGGACTCTGGTAACGGACCGGTGTTGATGAAATTCGAGAGTACAAAACGCCTTCTCTTTACCGCTGACCGCCATTTTGTCAAATACTGCTGTTACTGCCATCTGGGGTTTATACATGGCACTAAATCGATGTAGAACAAAACTTTGAGAGTTAGTGTAACCGTTATTGCAACAATAACAATGGTATGTTGTCCACTGTTTCTACAAAAAAAAATCACGAAACCCCGACGATCATTTTGATTAACCCTGGAATATCAAACAATACTTAATATGAAAGTACACTACATATTCTCTAGAAGGAAGCAACCAAACTGGTCCTATGTGACGTCTCCATATCGCAGATCGCCGTGACTACACTACATATTCTCTAGAAGGAAGCAACCAAACTGGTCCTATGTGACGTCTCCATATCGCAGACCACCGCGACTACACTACATATTCTCTAGAAGGAAGCAACCAAACTGGTCCTATGTGACGTCTCCATATCGCAGACCACCGCGACTACACTACATATTCTCTAGAAGGAAGCAACCAAACTGGTCCTATGTGACGTCTCCATATCGCAGACCGCCGCGACTACACTACATATTCTCTAGAAGGAAGCAACCAAACTGGTCCTATGTGACGTCTCCATATCGCAGACCGCCGCGACTGCACTACATATTCTCTAGAAGGAAGCAACCAAACTGGTCCTATGTGACGTCTCCATATCGCAGACCACCGCGACTACACTACATATTCTCTAGAAGGAAGCAACCAAACTGGTCCTATGTGGCGTCTCCATATCGCAGACCGCCGCGACTACACTACATATTCTCTAGAAGGAAGCAACCAAACTGGTCCTATGTGACGTCTCCATATCGCAGACCACCGCGACTACACTACATATTCTCTAGAAGGAAGCAACCAAACTGGTCCTATGTGACGTCTCCATATCGCAGACCGCCGCGACTACACTACATATTCCCTAGAAGGAAGCAACCAAACTGGTCCTATGTGACGTCTCCATATCGCAGACCACCGCGACTACACTACATATTCTCTAGAAGGAAGCAACCAAACTGGTCCTATGTGACGTCCCCATATCGCAGACCGCCGCGACTACACTACATATTCTCTAGAAGGAAGCAACCAAACTGGTCCTATGTGACGTCTCCATATCGCAGACCGCCGCGACTACACTACATATTCTCTAGAAGGAAGCAACCAAACTGGTCCTATGTGACGTCTCCATATCGCAGACCGCCGCGACTACACCATATTCTCTAGAAGGAAGCAACCAAACTGGTCCTATGTGACGTCTCCATATCGCAGACCGCCGCGATTACACTACATATTCTCCAGAAGGAAGCAACCAAACTGGTCCTATGTGACGTCTCCATATCGCAGACCGCCGTGACTACACTACATATTCTCTAGAAGGAAGCAACCAAACTGGTCCTATGTGACGCCTCCATATCGCAGACCACCGCGACTACACTACATATTGTCTAGAAGGAAGCAACCAAACTGGTCCTATGTGACGTCTCCATATCGCAGACCACCGCGACTACACTACATATTCTCTAGAAGGAAGCAACCAAACTGGTCCTATGTGACGTCTCCATATCGCAGACCGCCGATATTACACTACATATTCTCTAGAAGGAAGCAACCAAACTGGTCCTATGTGACGTCTCCATATCGCAGACCGCCGCGACTACACTATATATTCTCTAGAAGGAAGCAACCAAACTGGTCATATGTGACGTCTCCATATCGCAGACCGCCGCGACTACACTACATATTCTCTAGAAGGAAGCAACCAAACTGGTCCTATGTGACGTCTCCATATCGCAGACCGCCGCGACTACACTACATATTCTCTAGAAGGAAGCAACCAAACTGGTCCTATGTGACGTCTCCATATCGCAGACCGCCGCGACTACACTACATATTCTCTAGAAGGAAGCAACCAAACTGGTCCTATGTGACGTCTCCATACCGCAGACCGCCGCGACTACACTACATATTCTCTAGAAGGAAGCAACCAAACTGGTCCTATGTGACGTCTCCATATCGCAGACCACCGCGACTACACTACATATTCTCTAGAAGGAAGCAGCCAAACAGGTCCTATGTGACGTCTCCATATCGCAGACCGCCGCGATTACACTACATATTCTCTAGAAGGAAGCAACCAAACTGGTCCTATGTGACGTCTCAATATCGCAGACCGCCGCGACTACACTACATATTCTCTAGAAGGAAGCAACCAAACTGGTCCTATGTGACGTCTCCATATCGCAGACCGCCGTGACTACACTACATATTCTCTAGAAGGAAGCAACCAAACTGGTCCTATGTGACGTCTCCATATCGCAGACCGCCGTGACTACACTACATATTCTCTAGAAGGAAGCAACCAAACTGGTCCTATGTGACGTCTCCATACCGCAGACCGCCGCGACTACACTACATATTCTCTAGAAGGAAGCTACCAAACTGGTCCTATGTGACGTCTCCATATCGCAGACCGCCGCGACTACACTACATATTCTCTAGAAGGAAGCAACCAAACTGGTCCTATGTGACGCCTCCATATCGCAGACCACCGCGACTACACTACATATTCTCTAGAAGGAAGCAACCAAACTGGTCCTATGTGACGTCTCCATATCGCAGACCGCCGTGACTACACTACATATTCTCTAGAAGGAAGCAACCAAACTGGTCCTATGTGACGTCTCCATATCGCAGACCGCCGCGACTACACTACATATTCTCTAGAAGGAAGCAACCAAACTGGTCCTATGTGACGTCTCCATACCGCAGACCGCCGTGACTACACTACATATTCTCTAGAAGGAAGCAACCAAACTGGTCCTATGTGGCGTCTCCATATCGCAGACCGCCGCGACTACACTACATATTCTCTAGAAGGAAGCAACCAAACTGGTCCTATGTGACGCCTCCATATCGCAGACCACCGCGACTACACTACATATTCTCTAGAAGGAAGCAACCAAACTGGCCCTATGTGACGCCTCCATATCGCAGACCACCGTGACTACACTACATATTCTCTAGAAGGAAGCAACCAAACTGGTCCTATGTGACGTCCCCATATCGCAGACCGCCGCGACTACACTACATATTCTCTAGAAGGAAGCAACCAAACTGGTCCTATGTGACGTCTCCATACCGCAGACCGCCGCGACTACACTACATATTCTCTAGAAGGAAGCAACCAAACTGGTCCTATGTGACGCCTCCATATCGCAGACCACCGCGACTACACTACATATTCTCTAGAAGGAAGCAACCAAACTGGTCCTATGTGACGTCTCCATACCGCAGACCGCCGCGACTACACTACATATTCTCTAGAAGGAAGCAACCAAACTGGTCCTATGTGGCGTCTCCATATCGCAGACCGCCGCGACTACACTACATATTCTCTAGAAGGAAGCAACCAAACTGGTCCTATGTGACGTCTCCATATCGCAGACCGCCGCGACTACACTACATATTCTCTAGAAGGAAGCAACCAAACTGGTCCTATGTGACGTCTCCATATCGCAGACCGCCGCGACTACACTACATATTCTCTAGAAGGAAGCAACCAAACTGGTCCTATGTGACGTCTCCATATCGCAGACGGCCGCGACGACGTCTGGATCGCTTTCCGCCGCAGCTTTCTGTGTGGCTGAGCCTTAACCGCTTGGCGTATCCGAGTGTCGCGATAAATCGGTTACCAACACCGTGACCTCAGCTGCCTAAGTACGGATATCGGAGGCTCGATTCCCGGCACAGGCAGTGGCTTTCCTGGGTGTGTTTTTTTCCCCGGGTTTTTGCACAATCCCTCGAAGAAGATGCTGGATGGTACCTTATTTCAAGTCTCGGGGTGCCTACCCAATCACCGACCCTAATAATTACAGCTACACACACTACTAGTGTCACTATAGAAAAACAGATTATCAGACAAATTTAACACACCCAACCTGTTCTTATATCATACCCCGTGACGTAACCGTCCTCGTTAAATCATGCACCACGACCTGGAGGGCAGCCACAGAAAGTCCGGGTCTTGGCTCAGACAGCGGCTATCCCGAAAGTGGTTTTCCCCACTCTTTATCCAAGCAAATGCCGGGATAGTACCTTATTTCAGGTACAGGAGCGCCTACCCCATCCCTGTCCCTACTAAAGTTACACACACTACAACAGTCATCATAGGAATATAGGTTATCAACACACACCCAACTACACGGGGATGATGATTAAGATGACTCAAGCCCCACAAATGAATTAAAAACAACAACAATCTTATTTAAAATTTTCAACTCTCGCTCCTTTTTGTGTTTTAATTTTTCAATAAATAATATTTGTAACATTTCTTTTTGTATGTCAAATTTTGTTGTTCCTTGGAGCGCTATGAAAGTCCAGGAGGTTAGATATCTAAGCTCCTCGACACTATAGCGCTCTAGTAGAGAAAGGAGGAACTTTTGTGTTGGAGGAAAATCCCGAGATTAATTTAGCCATTATAACCACGGCCTACTGAATTCAGATAGGTTCTTTAACATGCCAACAACGTATGACAAGCGTGTCGTGATTCTTGTCGCCTTTCAAAAATCACTTATCACTGCCAGGAGCGAACCTGCAAACTTGGGGTTGGTTGTCCGACACGATAACCACTCCCACACATTCATAGCATGTGCCGATTACAACAGCTTGATTACATTCCCGGCTGGCAAAATAGGCTGTCAGATATCCGCCCCCTCAATCGGATTGCCAACAATCAATCGCACCGGCTCAGCTACACCAATGAAAATGGCACTGTCAGAAACTACCGAGATTTGAGCACAGAAGTTAACAGGAAATCATTGTGGAACACACCAAAATAGACGGGGGTTCATACTTACCTTTACTTACCTCTTAAAAATTATCTCGGGGATTGGGTTGACAACAGGATCTCTAAAGTATGCTCCCACAATAACCTCCACCATGACATTTAAAAATGAACCAGAACGAAGACGAGAACTTTGAACTGTACAAAAGCTTTTATTTCAAATAAAGGGTATGATTTTAACAACTCAACAAAATAAATGTGGCTATCAGTAGCCCATGTCAATCTGACTATGTCCTCCTGAAGGACTTGCAAAGTTATCATAAAACATGTTAGCTCCCACGAGCTCAAAATAACGTAATATTCAAAACACATTTGGACTGGAAAAGGAAGTCAGGACGAGACACATATACAGAGCATTTGGTTTCTTTTAATAAACATGACACTTGTATTTATAGGCACAAGGCCAGAATGTAGACGACCTCGCCCGCTGATAACCAGTTGTCTGGTCAGCTGCGATCTACCCTTCAACCTGACGCACACCTGTCAAATGGGGCTCACTTGTCATGCCACACCGCGTAAGAATCCAGCTCCCTCCCAAAAGCTTTAAATGTCCGCAAGACAACTCATATATATATTGACGCAAATCTTTCAAATGCTTTACTCGCATACCACTGGATTATTCTGACAATCCCTAAACTTGTTAAATTATCATCCAAATGTTTAATAAGCATAGTTTAGAGTATAAAACACACTCTTAAATGTTTATAACAAAATCACATAAATTATTCATAACAATTAGAAATTGTTTATAATATTGTCGAAGATAATTACAAAAAATTTAAACACGCCTCTAACATTACTTTCGTTCCACATTATTGTCAAAGATATTTACATCATTATTTACAATATTAACATTTAAATTATTCAAATTATTAATTTAAAAAATACATTTAACCACATGTTCATCCGGTTGGTAATTTCATAATCGTGTCAATATAATCGACCAATGAAGGTTAGTTATACATGTTAATGTCACAATCTGGTTTAATAAAGGTTGTAATAATTCTTATAATTATTTGTGACGGTAATCTTCATTCAAAATCTTATCTCAAATTCTTTCAATACTCTTGTTAATTATAACAGTAAATTCACTTGATTAATTTTCAACGGACTATGACAATACACTCCATCGGAAAATGCTTCGCTTACAAAATAATGCACAAAACTGCATTAAAATAGGCCCAAAATTCATCATATATTAATATATATGGCATCAAAATCTTCCACAGAACTTACAAAAACCTCCACTAACAAATTCTTTAACATCATTAATTACTGTGGGAACTTCCTTCATTTATTCAAGGGCATTATACATCAGCGACTTTCAACACGTCCACTGCACTAGCGATTATACATTCATAGTTCCACTTCAAAAATTCTTATAATCATTAATTGTTTCAAAACTGTTATCTTAAACCTTCGTGGATTTCATTCATGAATCGAAATGAAGTAAAAATTTGCCAATCACAAACAAATTTAATAGTGAATACGCTTATATACGCCTGTCTGGTCTATCAAAATTTAAGATTAACATCTTCAAAGAATTGTAGTATAAAAATACTATCATCAAACAAAGTGCGACTAAACTGCAAAATAGTCGAATAGAATCCAATTAGACTGGGGAATGCAAACATCATTATATAAATCTCTAATTGAGAAAAAACTCCTAACAAAAGTTCATGACTTTAATGCATTCAAAAATTCATAATTAAAGTTCATCTTTCACAAAAATGTCTATGATGCAATGGTCGTTCATAACTGACGATAAATGTCTGTGTTGCAATCAATTCAAATAACGACTAGTATTTCCAAGATCGTCGACAACGTAAGAGATTTTAACGCTCTAAAATCATTTAAATGTTCTTCCTTCTTGATGATGACAGAAAATTGGTCAAAGTAATTAAACTGGGGTAGAATTACTTTAATAAAGTGACACGCTGTCTGAATTTAAATCTGCCATAAAAATCATTAACTTACAGTCAAATCGAGACTACAAAAATAAGCAAATTACTGAAAAATCTAAATATCAGTCTCAACTGATCCAAAATCGTTTAACTATGCCCATGACCTAACAATGTCTTAATAAATCGTCGAAAAAGGCATAACTCATCAAGGTGTACTGAGAATAGGAATCTCAAACAAGAATATAGGGCAAAATACATGAGGACAAAAATATGGGAAAATGGTTGCTCAAATATCGCTAAAGAAACTCAAATACAATAAACGTTCACGACTACCTTATCTGCTGGTTGAAGTTCCAGAGGAAAATTCCCCAAAGAAGACTGCTGATGGATCCATTTCACCAACTTAAAGATGAGCTCCATCCTCGAAACAGGAAACAGCACCCTCGGAGAATCGAACTGCTTCCTCCTCCGGAAATTGCACTGCTCCGTGAAGACGAATGACATCCTTCCGGCAAAATTCTTCTTTGTGAGTCGGGAATACCCTGACCTCTCTTGAAAAATCCCTGAAGTTCCAGTAGAAAATCGCCATGAAGTTTTTGTAGTAATTTCCGAAGAAATATTCATATTCAGTGAGTATGAAATCGTTTCCATTGCTGTTTGATAGTATTCAGCGTTGAACCACGAAACATGGGTGTAGATGGTTATTCACCACATGTTCGCTTGTGTGGAATGGCGATTAGCGAAGTTCCATGCTGTTATCTTACTCCGTTGAAATATGTCCCAATTGCATTAAAGTCCTTTAGCCTTCCATCTTCTCTTCGGTTATGGTAATAGAAGAACAAACTGCCATATTAAACTGCTCCATCATACTGTAGCGTTGTGTCACAAAAGCAATCTGAAGTCTCCCTATTTCACTAGCCGTGTCAGCCGTGGCGTAGAATCTGACGATACACAGTGCTTCTCAGATGGCGAGAAAATCACTTTTGTCAGTCGTCTAAAATTGCCAATATCTTCCAAAATAACTCCTCGAAATTGTTCAACTTTTCTACACTCCTTAATGTAGCACTGCACAATAGAATTAGCTTATAGGCGACCGCTAACTGTTCATAGCTAATCTTGTAGACGCGTTATAATGTGCGTTTTAACTTCACCTAGTTTTACTCACAGTAAACTTGCACTGCTTGTCTGCTCGAATCTCGTTTAATGCAGTGGCTTCACCACGCGTTATAAAGACGACTCTTTCTACTAATCTCACTCGACGTCTCACCGAAATGACTATATAAGAACTGAGACTGAAGATCTGAGCTTCGATGATATGAGCTTCGATGATATGAGCTTATGAGCTTCGATGATCTGAGACTCCTCTCTTCTGCGCAAGGCCTTTTATAAACTTCATAAGGGGCGTATCCATCCCTTCCATAGCGTGTTACTGCGTCATCGCTAGAAGTTCCAACTTCGTCAATACATGACGGATTTTCAAAATTCAAAAACTGAAAATAAATTTCACCAAAATTCCAGATCAATGCCTCTACTGCAAATGGATTTCCACAATTCTGCATTCCAAAAAGTAATAAAAATATCATAGTTTCAGCAATCTCCGTCTTCCTTCAGACTATCGTTCATTGGTTCGAGCCTCCCCTCCAATAGCATAATTTCTTCCTCAGCAGAATTCCACGTTTCCTGCGACTGCATCGTAAATCTCGGATCTTTCTCGAATAAATGCTGACGTCACTGAGAATCTCAGCTCAAGTAGCCTGCTGGCATAACGTCTGCGTCATCCGTGCTTACGTCATGACTACCCACGTCATAACTATGACAGCCATAACTTTCTTTATAATTTTCCAAAATAGCCACCGTGGTCTCTATATAATTCAATTTACGGGGGCAGTACGTAGATGAGAAAGATGAAGAAGGACCAAGTCATGGAGAAGCTTTTACTGAATCAGAAATTGCGCTATTGTAGTATGGTTGTACTATGAGATAAACACATGTTCTATTATCCGGAATAATTTCGGTCCCAATCAGTCCAGTTAAACGACGTTCCACTGTATATGGTAAAGGTCTAACCAATTGCAAGGAATGGATTTCGCCTGATATAATGGTCCGAATTGCCTGTTACACGGTAGTTTCTGCTGATAATTGTGTTTCTGCAATCATTGGACGCCGTAACTTCTAAACATGCGGGGTTTTACAGATAAATGCCCGTGATGGGTAGTAAACAGACATATCTTCGTATGTTAAGCGCACTGCCAGTAGGTTTTAGCCGTTCGAGCTGGAGTACTTCCCTCGTAAGTGGCATATCACTTATTTTTAGGTGCCGGGAAGGAAGAAATGGGTTGGTGAGCTGTTTGGTCGTGCGTATATGAAGGCAGCAACTGTAAAAAATGTAGGAGAGTTTCGTAAATCTGGGCTTTATCCGTGCAATAAGAACATCTTCGAGGACCATGATTTTCCGAACATCTCAGTAGAGGTACAACTTGGAAATCTAGATCTTCTCCTCCAAACAAAAGTGGTGACATTTCACCAGAGGCCTCCATATATGATTGGGTAGGGGGAGGGGGAGGGGGAGGAAGAGGGGGGAGCAGTCTACTAGTTCGAGCTGTTGACATCCTTCCATTCCCAAATTGGCTGCTAACAGGGGAAATGGATTGCTTGCTGGCGCAGCAGAGTTAATAAACAAATAGTTCTCTATGAGTGTTCATGGCTTCCCTCGTGCCTCACACTCGCCCTGGAGAGGCGACAGACATATGTAAACAGTTGGCAGCGCACTCACATTAATTCAAAACAGAGTGCTGGGCTTACGCATTGTGTGTAGAATCAGAGACAGTTTTTTTTTTTTTGAAGTTCTGCAACAGGAAACTAGGACTGTTATTAACTTACAATGTTCATTTTTGTACTATTTATGTTCATAATTTTATTACATTGTCGGAATTAATGCTTTAATTAGAAGGGTATATTATTCAGTGTATCTTCTTCTTCTTCTTCTTCTGCTTTTACGGCCTCATTGGACCACTTCAGTCAATCATTTCTTGGTCCTCTTCTTCAGTAAGTTTCCTTTCCGAGTCGCCCAGTAGCTCTTCATTCGCTCTGATCTTCTCAGGCGTTCCTCATCTGTAAATACCCTTTTTACTGTATTACGTTTGTCTATTTTAGCCTGAAATCTTATTTTTATATCTCTCAGTTTTTTTAATTTTGTTGTTTTGTTTTGCAAGTCATCCAAGGTTATTTCCAATTCTTTCATATCTTCTCTAATTTCCTTAATCCATCCTACTTGTTGTTTCATATTCCAAAGTTTCACTACATTTTTTCTAGATAACCTGCTTTCTGGTGTCCTCATGATGTGACCAAAGAAAGAAAGCCGTTTCTTCCGAATAGTATCAGTGATGGGCTCCAGTTCTCTGTATACCACTTCATTTGGTACTATCCGCCACTGTCCATCTTTCTGATATTTTTTATTTATGCATGTTCTAGCTATTCTTCTTTCTACTTTTAAAATTGTGTCGATTCTGTTTTTCTGAGTAACTTTAAAAAGAGTTTCACTTCCTTAGGTCACCTCTGGTTGAACCACCGTCTTGTAATGTTTTAATTTTGTTGCGATTGATAGACATTTTCTTTTATATGTAGACCATGTTAATTTTTGGGCTTTTATCATTTTATTAGTTCTTTTGCCATGCAGGTTTCTCATCCAAGTTGTAAGTTATAATTTCTCCTAAGTATTTAAATTGCTTCACTATTTTAACTTTCTTGTTATTTACTGTTATGTGATTGATTACAAGTTGATTTGCTACCTTTATCTCTGTCTTTTCAAATGATATCTGAAGTCCAATTTTTTGTGCTACATTTTGTAGGCTTATTATTTGATTTTTGGCTTCTTGAATATTATTAGCCAGTAACGCTAAGTCATCTGCGAATCCCAAGCAATTTAAGTCTATTTGATCTTTCTTGGTTCCAATTCTTATGTTCCTAGGATTTTCCCTGTACCATTCCCTCATTACATATTCCAAAGCACAATTGAAAAGTAGAGGCGATAAACCATCTCCTTGCCTTAATCCTGTTTTAATCGTAAACGGTTCAGATATTTCTCCTCTGAATTTTACTTTAGATTTGGTGTTTGTTAGAGTTAGTTTTATAATTTTTATTAATTTGGGATGAAGTCCAAAATTCCTTAGTATTTTCAGCAATGAAGATCTATGTATACAATCATAAGCTTTTTTGAAGTCTACGAAGGTTATGACTTGCTGTTTTTGTCTACGTTTGTAGTAGTCCATTACTAATTTTAAGGTGATTATCTGTTCAGGGCAGCTTCGCCATGGCCGAAATCCACCTTGATATTCCCCTATTTCCAGTTCTAATTGATCTTTACAACGATTATATAAAATTCGTGACATGATTTTATATGTGATATCCAAAAGGGAAATTCCTCGATAGTTGTCAGGATTTGATTTTTCTCCTTTCTTGTGTAATGGATGTATTATAGCAGTAGTCCAATGGTCTGGCAGTTCTTCTTTGATCCAAATGTTCACTATGCATTGGTGTAATGAAATCTTTACTGGTTCTGCTGCATATTTCCACAATTCTGCAAATGTTTGATCTTCTCCACTCGCTTTGTAGTTTTTGAGCTCTCTCAGCGCTTTGTAGACTTCTTGGATTGTGGGTGGATTTATGTTTTCTGATGGTGTTTTAATAGTGGTGTCTGTATTTATTTGAAGCAGTTCTGGTGGATCTTCGCAATTTAGCAACTTGTTGAATGTTTCTGCTAACATTTCTGTATTTCTTTTATTACTATGAGCTAACTCGCCATTTTTGTCTTTTAACATTAATGTTGGAGGTTCATATCTTTGTAGTTGTTTGCTAAAAATTTTGTAGTAATCTCTTGAGTTTGTTTTCGCGCTATTTGTTTCGAACATCAGATGTATATCCTTTTGGTATAGCCGTTTAACCCCTCGTATTATTTTTTGAGTTATCTTCCTTTGTTTTATGAGATCCAAGTGTGATTCATCTGTTTTTTGACTATGATACCGTAACCAGGCTTGATGTCTATCTTCCACTGTATTATCACACTCATCGTTCCACCATTGGTGTTTCTTCCTTGGATTTATTGGGGCTACTTGTTCAGCTATTTGTTTCAATTCGGGAACTATTTCCTCTAGATCATCTGTTATTTCAATATATCTAGTTCGTTCTTTGTATCCCTTGTCATTTATTAGTTTATGAGGGTCGTATGTTCTCTTCTTTTTTAGGTGAGTTTTTTCTTTATCAACGGGGTAAATTTAATTTTAATCTTTATCATGTAATGATCCGATCCAGTATCTGTTCCTCTCAGAACTTTCACATTGTAGATCTCCCTGTGATAGTTCTTATCCATACAAACATGATCTAGTTGCCATTCACCTTTTTTCCAATCTGGATGTTTCCAAGTTTTGAGTTTATTTGGTCTTCTCTTGAAGTAAGTTGATTTGGAGATCATATCATGGTTTCTGCAAAATTCCACCAGTCTTATGCCATTCCTGTTTGTTCTTCTCTGTGCTGGCCATTTTCCTATTATGTCTCTATAACTTTTTTCCTTTCCAAACTGGGCATTAAAGTCTCCAATTAAAATTTTGGTGTGACATTTATTTATGTTTGTTGCTGTCTGATCTAAAAGCTCCCAAAATCCCTCCACATCATCCTTGTGTTCTTTCTTATTATTTTTATCATTAGTTGGGGCATGGGCATTTAGAATGGTATATGTTCTATTTGCAGCTTTTATAGTTAGTGTCGAGAGCCTAGGGGATAATGCTTTAAATTCTATGATGGATTCAATTATTTTGAGATTGACTACAAATCCTGTTCCGAATTGTGGACATTGCTTCATTACTCTTTTTCCTGGTATTCCCTTGTAAATTCTATACCCTTGTGATTCTATTGGTTCCCGATCGGTGTTTCTCATTTCTTGAAGCCCGGTTATTAGAATCCCTTTGCGATCCATTTCGTCTGTCAAAATTTTGAGTTTTCCTGGCTGTATGATGGAATTTATATTGTGTGTTGCTATATAGATTCAGTGTATCTATTATAAATAAAAACCGTGAGGTTTCTCACCTCCCCATATTTCAAATCCCGGTTGCCTAATATGGAGAAACTGCACTTTTAAAGTTAACAATAATATCAGAGGATATTACAACATCAAACGTGCCCATATTTGTAATATACTTAGTATATCCCCAGAGGTTTACATTGGTGACGAAACCAACATTATTCCGCTCGTTCTTAAGACTAATGTGAGCCCTATAAAAAAAACTCCCCATATTTGGCGACTTTCCTCTACTCTGTACGGTTTTAGTTTTAAAATTTTAGTAGCCGTTTGTACTCAGGTCTTCGAAACATTTACTTGCTGTGCAACACGTTTTAGAGACATATTTGGAGAGCGAGAGAATGATGCATTAATTTCAACGAGTTGTTCCTCCGTCAGAACCCTTCTTTTGGGCTTAGGACATGCAGCGTTTTGTCAGTCCATGTCATTTTAACTTTCTGAGGTAGATGTAGATGTAATAATTTTGATGAGCAAATCTATCTAGTTTTATGGTGCTGGATAAAATTCCAACTAGTAGATATAAAGAAAAATATTAAAATTCAAAATAAATAAAAACATAAATATTCAAATTAAAATAAAACACTAAAAATTAAAATAAAAATAAAGATTATGAAATTAAAAAGTTACAATTATAAAATTAAATAATTTATTAATAATAATAATAATATTGAATATTTAAAATAAAAATAACAAGTAGTTCCGTGAAGAACTAAAGCCTATTTTCATATATCCTACTTATGGTAATTGCCACTATCAACATACAACATTTCAGTTAGATTCGTAGGTATTGAGAACCGACTAAATATTGCGGATGGTCGCCATGTTGGATTTTTATATTTGTAGGTCTTAGAGTCATGTACTGTTACATGAAGATTATTGTGTACGTGTAGCATTCAAACTTCAATCGCATGATTAGGACACAAGAAGTAAAAACGAGATTTTAAAATTTTGTACAGCTGCCCTCTTGTGGTTATGGAAACAATTGAAGAAATTAGATGCCTGTGGATTAAAATTTGTATAAGGATTTACTGTACCAAGTTTCACTGCACTCGGATGGTAAAATTGCGAGAAACGTCCATGTGAATATTTATACTTCGCGTCGTCGCAATGTTGGATTTGTGATCACCAGGTTATTGAAAGTCCTATAGGTGAACGTGTGTTCATAGACCTTATGAACATAAATATATTCAGTGTGATTGCTGTAATAGATTCTTAGGTATTGAGAACCGTCTAAATATTTCGGATGGTCGCCATGTTGGATTGTTATATGTATAGCCCATAGATTCATGTACCATTAAAGGAAAATTACTGAGCAGGTTCATTATTCAAACTTTCAATTCGAACGCATGATTACGACATAAGAAATAAAAACTTAATTTTAAAATTCGGACAGCCGCCATCTCGAGGTTATGTAAACAATTGAACTAAATTAGATACCAGTGCATTACAATGTGTATAAAAAATTGCTGTACCAAGTTTCATTGCGTTTGGAACATTAAATCGCGAGAAAAGTCTAATTAAAACTTTCAACTTCGCTTGGCCGCCATGTTCGTTTGGTAGTTAACCGGTTTTGAAAGTCTCATAGATGAATTTCCAGTAGTGCCCTTTATCTCGGTACAAAATGTCATGGTGATACCGGTAATAGTTTCAGAGATATACAATGCCGGTGAAATATTTCACACAGTTGCCATCTTTAGGTTATGTAAACAATTAAACGAAGTTCGATGTCGGTGCATTACAATGTATATAAATATATACTGTACCAAGTTTCATCGTGTTAGGGTGGTTAAATCGCGAGAAACGTCTATTTAAAAGTCGCAACTTTGCTTGGCCGCCATGTAGGTTTTGTAGTTACCAGGTTTTCAAAAGTCGCATAGGTTAACTTCTAGTAGTTCTCTTTATCACTGTACAAAGCTCCAGGGTGATATCAGTAATAGTTTCGGAGATATTGAATGCTGGTGAAATATTTCGCACAGCCGCCATGTTGGATTGGTGAGACGTAACAAAATTTTAAGGGCACGGTCGGGGTCGTCCGGAATAGTGCTATGAACTTACCGAGTTTCATTGAAATTGCTCCAACCATTTAGATTTTATTAGGGGGACACACACATGCACACACAGACAGACACACGGACAAAAGGTGATCACATAAGCCTAAAAATAGGCTAAAAATTAGAGCTGAAATGACAATAAATATAAGAATAATAAAGTAAAAATTAGAAAAAATAGTCAGCCCTATAAAGGGTTAATACCTGTGTTATGATGACGGTAGGAGGCGGCCGTGGCAATACTTTGGTAGCATCCCAGCATATCCTAGCAACATACGTGGGAAACAACAGAAAATCACTTCTAGGATGACTGAGGTGGGAATCAAACCCGTCTGTTCTCAGTTCTGTGCCACGAGGCTGAATGTACCCCGTCCCAGCCCTCATCCCGAACTAAATTATGTGGCGTAGTGATTAGCATTCTTGGCTGTCACCGGATTCGATTCCCGTCTCTGCCAAGAAATTAAGGACACCACGTACTCTTGCATGATGAAAAAATGGATTTTTTTATTCTGGCGCCATAAAATTTTCATTCTTTTCTGAATCCAAATATATATAGTTTGTTGGGGTTTTGATGTCTACAACTGTCTAAAATTCGTTTTTTTAAATTAGCGTCCCATGCTCTGAATAATTCACTTATAACTTTGCCAGCTGTTTTCCGTTAATACTCATTTTTCATGTTTAGGTACTGTCCCCGTTTACCCGGATAGTAGGCTGTCAGATATCCGCCCCCTCAATCGGATTGCCAACAATCAATCGCACCGGCTCAGCTACATCAATGAAAATGGCACTGACAGATACTATCGAGATATGAGCACAGAAGTTAACAGGAAATTATTGTGGAACACACCAAAATAGACGGGGGTACATACTTACCGTTACTTACCTCTTAAAATTATCTCGGGGATTGAGTTGACAACAGGATCACTAAAGTCTGTTCACACAATAACCTCCACCATGACATTTAAAAATGAACCAGAACGAAGACGAGAACTTTGAACTGTACAAAAGCTTTATTTCAAATAAAGGGTAAGATTTTAATAACACAACAAAATAAATGTGGCTATCAGTAGCCCACGTCAATCTGACTACGTCCTCCTGTAGGACTTGCAAAATTATCATACAACATGATATAGAACATATTAGCTCCCACGAGCTCCAAATAACGTAATATTCATAACACAATTGGATTGGAAAGGAAGTGAGGACGAGCCATATATATAGAGCATTTGGTTTCCTTTTAATAAACATGACAATTGTGTTTATAGTCGCAAGGCCAGAGTGGACGACCTCACCCGCTGATAACCAGATGTTGGGACAGCTGCGAGCTACCCTTCAACCTGTCGCATACTTGTCAAATGGGCTCCCTTCTCATGCTACATTACGTAAGAATCCAGCTCTCAAAAGCTTTAAATGTCTGCAAGACAACTCATATATATATTTACGCAAATCTTTCAAATACTTTACTCACATCCTACTGGATTATTATGACAATCTTTAAACTTGTTAAGTTCTCATCCAAATGTTGAATAAGCTCTTAAATGTTTATAACAAAATCACATAAATTATTTATAACAATTAGAAATTGTTTATAATATTATAGAAGATAATTACAAAATTTTAAACACGCCTTTAACATCACGTTCGTTCCACATTATTGTCAAAATATTTACAGCAATTATTTACAATATTAACATTTAAATTAATTAAATTATTAATTTAAGAAATACATTAACCACATGTTCATCCGGTTGGTAATTTCATAATCGTGTCCATATAATCGACCAATGAAGGTTAGTTATACATGTTAATGTCACAATCTGGTTTAATAAAGGTTGTAATAATTATTTGTGACGGTAATCTTCATTCAAAATCTTATCTCAAATTCTTTCAAAACTCTTGTTAATTATAACAGTAAATTCACTTGATTAATTTTCAACGAACTATGACAATACACTCCAGCGGAAAATACTTCGCTAACAAACTAATGCACAAACTGCATTAAAATTAAGCCCCAAATCATCATATATTAATCTATATGGCATCAAAACTTCCACAGAACTTACAAAAACCTCCACTAATAATTCTTTAACATTAATTCCTGTGGGAACCTCCTTCATATTCAAGGGCATTATACATCAGCGACTTTCAACACGTGCGCTGCACTAGCGATTATACATTCATAGTTCCACTTAAAAATTCTTATAATCATTAATTGTTTCAAAACTGTTTTCATTTAACCTTCGTGGATTTCATTCATGAATCGAAATGAAGTGAAAATTTGCCAATCACAAACAAATTTAATAGTGAATACGCTTATATACGCCTGTCTGGTCTATCAAAATTTAAGATTAACATCTTAAAACAATTGTAGTATAAAAATACTATCATCAAAAAAGTGTGACTAAAACTGCAAAATAGTCGAATAGAATCCAATTAGACTGGGGAATGCAAACATCATTATATAAATCTCTAATTGAGAAAAAACTCCTAACAACAGTTCACGAATTTAATGCATTCAATAATTCATTATTAAAGTTCATCTTTCACAAAAATGTCTATGATGCAATGATCGTTCATAACTGACGATAAATGTCTGTGTTGCAATCAATTCAAGTAACGACTAGTATTTCCAAGATCGTCGACAACGTAAGAGATTTTAACGCTCTAAAATCATTTAAATGTTCTTCCTTCTTGATGATGACAGAAAATTGGTCAAAGTAATTAAACTGGGGTAGAATTACTTTAATAAAGTGACACGCTGTCTGAATTTAAATCTGCCATAAAATCATAAACTTACAGTCAAATCGTGACTACAAAAATTAAGCAAATTACTGAAAAATCTAAATATCTGTCTCAACTGATCCAAAATCGTTTAACTATGCCCATGACATCACAATGTCTTAATAAATCGTCGAAAAAGGCACAACTCATCAATGTGAACTGAGAATAAGAATCTCAAACAAGAATAAGGCAAAATACATGAGGACAAAAATATGGGAAAAATGGTTGTTCAAACATCATTAAGAAACTCAAATACAATAAACGTTCACGACTACCTTATCTGCCGATTGACGTTCCAGAGGAAAATTCCCCAAAGAAGACTGTTGATGGATCCATTTCACCAAGTTAAAGCTGAGCTCCATCCTCGAAATAGGAAATAGCACCCTCGGAGAATCGAACTGCTTCCTTCTCCGGAAATTGCTCTGCTCCATGAAGACGAATGACATCCTTCCGGCAATAATCTTCTTTGTGAGTCGGGATAACCCTGACCTCTCTTGAAAAAATCCCTGAAGTTCCAGTAGACAATCGCCATGAAGTTTTTGTAGAAATTTCCGAAGAAATATTCATATTCAGTGAGTATGAAATCATTTCCATTGCTGTTCGATAGTATTCAGCCTTTAATCACGAAACATGGGTGTAGATGGTTATTCGCCACATGTTCGCTTGTGTGGAATAGCAATTAGCGAAGTTCCATGTTGCTATCTTACTCCGTTGAAATATGTCCCAATCGCATTAAGTCCTTTAGCCTTCCATTTTCTCTTCGGTTGTAGTAATAGAAGAACAAACTGCCATATTAAATTGCTCCATTATACTGTAGCGTTGTGTCACAAAAGCAATCTGAAGCCTCCCTATTTCACTAGCCGTGTCAGCCGTGGCGTAGATTCTGGCGATACAATAGTGCTTCTCAGGTGGCGAGATAATCACTTTTGTCAGTCGTCGAAACTTGCTAATATCTTTCAAACTAATTACTCGAAATTGTTCAGCTTTTCTATATTACTTCATGTAGCACTGCACAATAGAATTAGCTTATCGGCGACCGCTAACTGTTCAAAGCTAATCTTGTAGATGCGTTCGAAGGTGCGTTTTAACTTCACCTAGTTTGACTTGAATCTCGTATAATGCAGTGGCTTCACCACGCGTTATAAAGACGACTCTTTTCACTACTTTCACTATATATGACTATATAAGAAAGAACTTTCACAATTAGACTTCGATGATCTGAGAATGTTCTGAGAATGATCGGAGAATGAGACTCCTCTCTTCTGCGCAAGGCCGTTTATGAACTTCCTAAGGGGCGTATCCATCCCTTCCATAGCGTGATACTGCGTCATCGTTAGAAGTTCCAACTTCGTTAATACATGACGGATTTTCAAAATTCAAAAACTGAAAATACATTTCACCAAAATTCCAAATCAATGCCTCTACTGCAAATGGATTTCCTCAATTCTGCATTCCAAAAGTAATAAAAATACCATAGTTTCAGCAATCTCCGTCTTCCTTTAAACTATCGTTCATTGGTTCAAGCCTCCCCTCCAATAGCATAATTTCTTCCTCAGCGGAATTCCACGTCTCCTGCGACTGCGTCGTACATCTCGGAACATTCTCGAATAAATGCTGACGTCACTGAGAATCTCAGCTCAAGTAGCCTGCTGGCATAACGTTTGCGTCATCCGTGCTTACGTCATGACTACCCACGTCATAACTATGACAGCCATAACTTTCATTATAAATTTCCAATATAGCCACCGTGGTCTCTATATAATTCAATTACGGGGGCATTCTCCTCTCACCACGTTTTAAAAACTGTTGCAAATTGTTTTTAAACTCAGTGTTACAAGTACTTCAACTCTCTTGAACACGAAATTGAATTATTACTGGCTTACTCTAGTATAGTATCTTTTCAAGTTTCCAGCATTGAACTTGCCGTAAACGACATTATTCTCATCATCGTAGAGTTCATAACAGTTCTTTCCATAAGCGTTCGTAATTCTAAACGGCCCCAGGAACACTAATCCAAATTTGGGGTAGATTTTCTTGGTCATATCAGCCTTGACAGGTCTGCGTAATAATACAAGATTTCCAACTTGTAAGGGTGTACCAAAACGTTTTCCAGCTACTCTTTTCAATCGTTTCTCTGCTGCTTTCTGGAGTTGTTCCTTCGCCTTGTCAATCCTCTGCTGCCTTCCTATGTCTGGACCTCTAGGAATGTGGTTGAAAAGATTATCCCACGGCCTTTCTGGGTTTCTTCCTAGATGAAGTCGCATTGGCACTTCTCCTGTGCTCTCCTGCACTGTAGAGTTCAGACATTCCTCAATAAGGGGTACAAATCTCACCCAACCAGAATGATCATTTGGACAGAAAATTCGACAGAATTTCGAAAATTCAGCCATATATCTTTCTGAGGAATTCGATTCTGGGTAACGCACGCTTGAAAATAAGTGCTTAATGCCAAGCCTTTCCATATCCGCTGCAAATTCCACGGATGTAAACTGCGTTCCATGATCTGACAGTAGATATTCCGGTTTACCAGCTTTAGGAAATACAGCATTTTCCAGTCTGCTTACTACGTTCCTCGTGTTAGCTTTCTGCATGGGACTCATTGTAACAAATTTTGAGAAAACATCCACGGTCACCAACAGGTACTGGTTACCCTGGTATCCCTTCGGACAGGGGCCAAATATATCCGTCGCCATTAGTTCGTTCGGCTTAGAAGGAATCATAGCCTTCGGTTTTCCTTTTAGTAAAGCAGAAGCATACTTTGCTCTTTGACATTTGTCACATGATCGAATGACCTTGGCAATGCTGGAACGCATGTTAGTCCAAATAAATCTCTCTTTAAGAGTATTAAGAGTTTTATCTAAACCGGCATGTCCAGTTGCGTGATGAGCTACCCACACTAAATTGACAACAAGTTTAGGTGGCACGACTATTCGGAGTTTTGTATGCGCAGAGTCAGCATACTTGCATACGATGTCTCCACTCAAGACAAAGTGTCGTGAATTTCTCCGTGTAGCTTCATAGTCAACATCCGTATTGTCCATGTAACCCTTGAGGAACCTGTACATTTTCCTTATTGGAGCGTGTCTCTTCTGTGACACACCGATTCGGGCTAACCTCCTAACGGTTTCTTGATCTTCTTGCTCCAATTGTACATGGTGTATCTGCACATTTTTAATAGGGTTACGTGATAGAGCATCAGCCAGTAAGTTATCTTTCCCAGGCTGGTGGACGATAGTGGCGTTAAACTGTTGGGTGAACAAAGCCCAACGTGTCAATCTATCACTCGACATGTCAGTTTGCAACATAAACTGTAGTGCTTTATGGTCAGTAATAATGATGACCTTTTGTCCCAGCAGGATTTTCTTCCACGCTTGCAAGGCTGTCACAAAAGCTAACGCTTCAAGTTCTGTCGTGAAGTAATTTTCCTCGTGCTTCTTCAACTTCCGACTAGTGAATGCAATGTAGTGCTTGTTGCCTGCCTCGTCTTTCTGGTATAAGACTGCACTAATGCCTATTCTTGATGCATCAGACTCAATATAGAACACCTTCTCAAAGTCTGGGTACTCCAGTTTCACATTATTTCTGAGCATCTCTTTTGCTTTCTCAAAAGCCTCGTCTGCAGCGGTACTCCATTTCCATCTGTTCTTCTTCTTGAGTAAGTCATACAGAGGAGCCATAATTTCAGAGTATCTTGGACAGTGGCTGCTAATAAATTGGCATGCACCTACAAATTCTCTGACTTGTTTCACCTTAGTTGGCTTTGGAAATCTCGTGATCGCATCTACTTTTTTCATGTTTGGATGATATCCATCTTTATCAATAGTATGCCCCAAGAAATTTATTTCCTTCTTCAAGAATTGACATTTTCCAAAATTCACCTTGATATTGGCCTCCCTTAAATTCTCGAACAACCTTCTCAAGTGCACTAAATGTTCTGCAGCGCTAGGTCAAGATACGATTAAATCGTCAATGTAGCAGATTACATTTTCTTTCACTTCGTCAGTGAGCTTACTATCAAGTGCTCGAATAAGTGCTGGTCCACTGTTAACCATACCAAAAGGCATTCTGACAAAGACCCATGACGTCTGGTCAAATAAGAATCCAGTGTACTGCATACTATCTTCTTCTAGTTGAACTTGATAAAATGAAGACGTCAAGTCAAGAACGCTGAAACATGCTCTCCCTTTGAATTTTCGAAGCAGATCTCTAATCTTGGGTGGTCGGTCATTTTCTGGAAGAATCTTCAAGTTGATGGTTCTGGCATCGAGACAAAGACGTATCTGACCATTACTTTTCTTCACTACTGTGATGGGGTTTATATAAGACGACGCCTGTTTTTTAATAATCCCGTCTACCTCCATTTTCCTGATTAACCCTCGTACTTCTTGATAGTATTTCTCAGGAATGGGGTATATTCTCTTCTGGTAAGGGGTTTCATCTGTCAGTCTTATCTTGTATTTATAATCCTTAATCAATCCAGGCTTTTCATCAAAAATATCTTGGAATTCCTTTATCAGATCCTCAAATTCCCCCTGAACTTCTTCAAATCCTTCAGTTTTTCTACTGGGTATTTCTGCTAAATTTTCCACTTCATTAATTATGGTATTCAAAATTTCTTCCCTAAGGCCTATTTCCAGACTGTTTTTCACGTCCTGTTTTTCTATCTCTTCTGTGATTATGTACCCATCATTAAAGCTAATACTTCTGTTCTTCATGTCAATAATAGGGAGCCTGCGATATAAAATCGATTCCAAGCACCATATCAAAATTGATCTTGCTCACCACAATGAAGATCTGTTCATAATTCCTTCCATTGATCTCAAAGTTCAATAACACTTGAATCTTGCACTTCACTGCCTTATCTTGGAATATCCCTCTCACTTTGACGGTAGAAACAGGTAGAACTGTCATGTTCTCTCCTCTTAGCAGACTTTGATAACATTCCCCTGAAATGATGGAAATAATTGCACCAGTATCCATCAGGGCTTTGTACTGTTGGCCATCTATCCGTACAGAAATAATAGGTAAGGCACATGGTCTTTCCTCTTTAACGATACCCCTCTCTTCTAGCAAATCTTCATCGGTAACTTCATATATCTCATTAATTGTAATCAGGTGTGGTGTGGCAATGTATTTACAAGTTCTCACTGACGTTGTGAAATCGGCGTTTTTTTGTGTTACCGACCTCAAAATTTTGCTGGCTAGTAGAAGGCCCAGGATCGATTACAACATCCTGCCTTTTCTTTTGATTTTCGGTTTCTTTATCCCTTAATTCTTTTAGGCATTGCTGGCTTTCCTTCTCTCTTTGCTGATACTGATCGGGTGTCATAACCTGACCTTGAGTATTCTGGTTTCTATTTTGGTTCTGGTTATTTCTATTATAATTTCTGTTATAACCATTATTGTTGTAATATCTGCCTCTTCCATTATTGTAATTTCCTCGATTGTAGTTCCAGCCTCTTCTCTGTTGATACGGTCGGTAACCTTGCGATCTGTTATTTCTAAACTGATTATTCCTGTGAGGACCTACATTGTCAGTTTTCCCTTCGTCTGGCTTGTCAGTTTGTTGGACTTGGTCCATATATACAGTATTTATTTCTTTGAAGTCCTGCCTTTGACCTTTCTGTACTACGTTAGGCATTGGGCTTGTGTAGTCTAACCTTCTCAGTAATTCATCCATGCTGGTTAAATCCCTGATGTTTGATGAAATAATTAGTCTTCTCACCTCAACTGGCAGCATACGAGAAATCGCATCAATTAGTTGCTCCGTTGACAATGGGGGTTGTAAAAATCTCAAGCGGGACAATTGACTCGTAAAGAAATCAGCGTACCGTGTTGGAAGAGTACCTGAGTATTTCCTTGAATACACCTCCGCTCTTAACGAATTCTGCGCTTCTATGGACCAAAATCGTTTGATTAATGCCTCTGCAAACTCGTCAAAGTTACTGAATGTGTATCTAAATGCGCGAAACCATTCGAGGGGTCCTCCAATCAAATATCTCTCCACTATCTTCATCTCTCTCTCTCTCTCTGGGAATGTGAGCTTCGATGAAATAATCTTTGAGGTTCCTTACATATTCGATAGGCGTCAAACTATCAGTGTTACTGAATTTTTGCGGTTTGTCTTCAAAATTCCTGATGACCGTTACGTTCCTCGGATATGAATCCGGGTAGTTTTTTCCACTATCTCGATAGTTCCACTCAGGTTCCATATTCCTCTCGTCATCCTCCTCTCTGAATCTGGATATACGTTCTTCAGGAGTTACGTCTCTATCTTCTGGATCTAGGTTATATCTTCTGGCATAATTCCTATTGAGTTCGCAAGCCAAGCCTTCTGTATCCTTGTCAGTGATTTCCGTTAAGACTTTCTTGATTATCTCTTCTTTGTAGTTCTCCATCAAACTAGCCTCTCCTAACTTCAAATTTTGCAGTTTGCTCGTCGTTTCATTTACATCAGAGACAACTTTATGAATCTGTTCCTCTAATGTAGATTTTAATGTTTGCATATCCTGACCTAGTTGTGTTCTATCGTCAACTTGTTTTTCGGATAGCGAATCCATCCTGACGCTTAAATCTTTCCTAATCTGTACTACTTCATTGTTAATTTCTATCTGAGTACTGGCAAGTTTTCTTTCAATCCTTTCCTGAATTTGGGTTACATGTCCCCCACTTGACTTATTCCACTCGTCTTTCCATACTGCTACATTCGCCGTTAACATTTCTGCTATGTCTACTTCGATATCCTCTTTCAATAATCTATTATGGTCTATTACCTGGGTTCTCATGACCTCTACATCATACTTCAAACCTGCTAAAGACGTTGTCGTTCTAACTGACTCATCAACTAATCTAGTCGCTAATGAACTTATATTACGTGTACAAAGGGTTTTTGAGTTTTCTATCTCTTCCCTGACTTTATTTACATCAGTTTGGTCTTTAGTAATATCTACGAAAACTGTGTTGACTTCTACCTGAATCTTAGTTATGTCACTTTGCACCTCAGTTATATCCGAATGAATGTTATTAATATCAACCTGAACATTGGATACATCAGTTCTAGCATTTTGAATTTCTCTTTGGACTTCCTCGACCTTGTCTTGGACAGTCGCAACATCATTTTTGACAACAACTACTTCGGCTCTAGCACAAGAAATATCACCTCGGACATTAGCCACATCTAAATTTAACATTGTCAGATCTTTCTGTACCTTAGAAATATCACATTTAACATCATCAACATTTTTATGCACAATAGACACATCTTTATGGACATTGGACACGTCTGTGCGCATGTCCGTTACAGTATTCTCGATTCCTAGGGTATTAATCTGTAAACGCGACATATTATCCACTAAATTAGCAGCACTAGTATGAAGAACCTTCATATTCTCCTCCATTCGACTAGTATTCCTAGCTTCCATCTCCTTCATACTACTATTCAAATTAGCAGACATATTACTAGCATTCTCCTCCATTCTTGCATTCAAATTAGCAGACAAATTACTAACATTCTCCTTCATGCTTTCATTCAGCATCTGCTTCATACTACTATTCATGCTTGCTTTCAAGTTAGCAGACATCTCCTCTAACATCATCCTCAAACTTTCATCTGCCATTACAATATTATTCAAAAATAGACTGCTGTAGGGACATACATCAATAGAGCAAAATAACAACATTTGAGCAACACTTTTCACCATATATAAATTTGATCAATTTTCTGTCTTAAATCTAACTTATAACTACCTTATAATTAACTTTCGAAGATACTTCATGTTGAAACAAACTCAAGCACATGTTCAAATTTCCCTGGCTCATTTTAAAATATCCTAACACAAATAACTTACATTTACAATCCAAATAATTTAATTTTATCTTTAATATGACTAAAATGTCATAAGCCGGTCAAATAAAATAAGATTCCAGATCATAGGCGATTTTCCTAAGTTTCCAGCCTATTTAACCTTTCTCAAGTTGTATAAGATCTGATCTTTTCTGAGTGTAATTTTCCTAATACAATACAACATTTAATTCCTATATAATCACACTCTTAAATACTACAATTGGCCTAGACATCTAACAAAGAATCAACCTCCTTATTTGAGTCTAATCGAACCTCACGTGTTAAGTTTGCCAATCTTACTAGCGTTCAACCTGGTAATCCAGTTATATTGAATCAAGCCCCAACGATTTAGGGTCGCCAATCTTACTGTCCCCGTTTACCCGGATAGTAGGCTGTCAGATATCCGCCCCCTCAATCGGATTGCCAACAATCAATCGCACCGGCTCAGCTACATCAATGAAAATGGCACTGACAGATACTATCGAGATATGAGCACAGAAGTTAACAGGAAATTATTGTAGAACACACCAAAATAGACGGGGGTACATACTTACCGTTACTTGCCTCTTAAAATTATCTCGGGGATTGAGTTGACAACAGGATCACTAAAGTCTGTTCACACAATAACCTCCACCATGACATTTAAAAATGAACCAGAACGAAGACGAGAACGTTGAACTGTACAAAAGCTTTATTTCAAATAAAGGGTAAGATTTTAATAACACAACAAAATAAATGTGGCTATCAGTAGCCCACGTCAATCTGACTACGTCCTCCTGTAGGACTTGCAAAATTATCATACAACATGATATAGAACATATTAGCTCCCACGAGCTCCAAATAACGTAATATTCATAACACAATTGGATTGGAAAGGAAGTGAGGACGAGACATATATATAGAGCATTTGGTTTCCTTTTAATAAACATGACAATTGTATTTATAGTCGCAAGGCCAGAGTGGACGACCTCACCCGCTGATAACCAGATGTTGGGACAGCTGCGAGCTACCCTTCAACCTGTCGCATACTTGTCAAATGGGCTCCCTTCTCATGCTACATTACGTAAGAATCCAGCTCTCAAAAGCTTTAAATGTCTGCAAGACAACTCATATATATATTTACGCAAATCTTTCAAATACTTTACTCACATCCTACTGGATTATTATGACAATCTTTAAACTTGTTAAGTTCTCATCTAAATGTTGAATAAGCTCTTAAATGTTTATAACAAAATCACATAAATTATTTATAACAATTAGAAATTGTTTATAATATTATCGAAGATAATTACAAAATTTTAAACACGCCTTTAACATCACGTTCGTTCCACATTATTGTCAAAATATTTACAGCAATTATTTACAATATTAACATTTAAATTAATTAAATTATTAATTTAAGAAATACATTAACCACATGTTCATCCGGTTGGTAATTTCATAATCGTGTCCATATAATCGACCAATGAAGGTTAGTTATACATGTTAATGTCACAATCTGGTTTAATAAAGGTTGTAATAATTATTTGTGACGGTAATCTTCATTCAAAATCTTATCTCAAATTCTTTCAAAACTCTTGTTAATTATAACAGTAAATTCACTTGATTAATTTTCAACGAACTATGACAATACACTCCAGCGGAAAATACTTCGCTAACAAACTAATGCACAAACTGCATTAAAATTAAGCCCAAAATCATCATATATTAATCTATATGGCATCAAAACTTCCACAGAACTTACAAAAACCTCCACTAATAATTCTTTAACATTAATTCCTGTGGGAACCTCCTTCATATTCAAGGGCATTATACATCAGCGACTTTCAACACGTGCGCTGCACTAGCGATTATACATTCATAGTTCCACTTAAAAATTCTTATAATCATTAATTGTTTCAAAACTGTTTTCATTTAACCTTCGTGGATTTCATTCATGAATCGAAATTAAGTGAAAATTTGCCAATCACAAACAAATTTAATAGTGAATACGCTTATATACGCCTGTCTGGTCTATCAAAATTTAAGATTAACATCTTAAAACAATTGTAGTATAAAAATACTATCATCAAAAAAGTGTGACTAAAACTGCAAAATAGTCGAATAGAATCCAATTAGACTGGGGAATGCAAACATCATTATATAAATCTCTAATTGAGAAAAAACTCCTAACAACAGTTCACGAATTTAATGCATTCAATAATTCATTATTAAAGTTCATCTTTCACAAAAATGTCTATGATGCAATGATCGTTCATAACTGACGATAAATGTCTGTGTTGCAATCAATTCAAGTAACGACTAGTATTTCCAAGATCGTCGACAACGTAAGAGATTTTAACGCTCTAAAATCATTTAAATGTTCTTCCTTCTTGATGATGACAGAAAATTGGTCAAAGTAATTAAACTGGGGTAGAATTACTTTAATAAAGTGACACGCTGTCTGAATTTAAATCTGCCATAAAATCATAAACTTACAGTCAAATCGTGACTACAAAAATTAAGCAAATTACTGAAAAATCTAAATATCTGTCTCAACTGATCCAAAATCGTTTAACTATGCCCATGACATCACAATGTCTTAATAAATCGTCGAAAAAGGCACAACTCATCAATGTGAACTGAGAATAAGAATCTCAAACAAGAATAAGGCAAAATACATGAGGACAAAAATATGGGAAAAATGGTTGCTCAAACATCATTAAGAAACTCAAATACAATAAACGTTCACGACTACCTTATCTGCCGATTGACGTTCCAGAGGAAAATTCCCCAAAGAAGACTGTTGATGGATCCATTTCACCAAGTTAAAGCTGAGCTCCATCCTCGAAATAGGAAATAGCACCCTCGGAGAATCGAACTGCTTCCTTCTCCGGAAATTGCTCTGCTCCATGAAGACGAATGACATCCTTCCGGCAATAATCTTCTTTGTGAGTCGGGATAACCCTGACCTCTCTTGAAAAAATCCCTGAAGTTCCAGTAGACAATCGCCATGAAGTTTTTGTAGAAATTTCCGAAGAAATATTCATATTCAGTGAGTATGAAATCATTTCCATTGCTGTTCGATAGTATTCAGCCTTTAATCACGAAACATGGGTGTAGATGGTTATTCGCCACATGTTCGCTTGTGTGGAATAGCAATTAGCGAAGTTCCATGTTGCTATCTTACTCCGTTGAAATATGTCCCAATCGCATTAAGTCCTTTAGCCTTCCATTTTCTCTTCGGTTGTAGTAATAGAAGAACAAACTGCCATATTAAATTGCTCCATTATACTGTAGCGTTGTGTCACAAAAGCAATCTGAAGCCTCCCTATTTCACTAGCCGTGTCAGCCGTGGCGTAGATTCTGGCGATACAATAGTGCTTCTCAGGTGGCGAGATAATCACTTTTGTCAGTCGTCGAAACTTGCTAATATCTTTCAAACTAATTACTCGAAATTGTTCAGCTTTTCTATATTACTTAATGTAGCACTGCACAATAGAATTAGCTTATCGGCGACCGCTAACTGTTCAAAGCTAATCTTGTAGATGCGTTCGAAGGTGCGTTTTAACTTCACCTAGTTTGACTTGAATCTCGTATAAAGCAGTGGCTTCACCACGCGTTATAAAGACGACTCTTTTCACTACTTTCACTATATATGACTATATAAGAAAGAACTTTCACAATTAGACTTCGATGATCTGAGAATGATATTCTGAGAATGATCGGAGAATGAGACTCCTCTCTTCTGCGCAAGGCCTTTTATGAACTTCCTAAGGGGCGTATCCATCCCTTCCATAGCGTGATACTGCGTCATCGTTAGAAGTTCCAACTTCGTTAATACATGACGGATTTTCAAAATTCAAAAACTGAAAATACATTTCACCAAAATTCCAAATCAATGCCTCTACTGCAAATGGATTTCCTCAATTCTGCATTCCAAAAGTAATAAAAATACCATAGTTTCAGCAATCTCCGTCTTCCTTTAAACTATCGTTCATTGGTTCAAGCCTCCCCTCCAATAGCATAATTTCTTCCTCAGCGGAATTCCACGTCTCCTGCGACTGCGTCGTACATCTCGGAACATTCTCGAATAAATGCTGACGTCACTGAGAATCTCAGCTCAAGTAGCCTGCTGGCATAACGTTTGCGTCATCCGTGCTTACGTCATGACTACCCACGTCATAACTATGACAGCCATAACTTTCATTATAAATTTCCAATATAGCCACCGTGGTCTCTATATAATTCAATTACGGGGGCAGTACCAATAACTAGGAAACCATTTAAGATAGAGGGCTATTTTTTTACATTAACTTGTCTAATGGAGTACTTGAATGTTAACCTATTTTCACTTTCAAAACATAGTAGGCATGGATTGGGAAGAGAAAAATTGATACATATTTTTGAATAAATTTAAAAAGAAAGAGTTAGGATTTCTTTTCTTGCATTCTGTCCCAATAATAATGAAACAAAGTGGTTACTCATCTGCCATGATCCATTCCAAGTGTGAACAAAATTTAAGAGTATTTGATTGAAATACAACTGAGAAATGTGTACCTGAAGCAACTTATACAACATTTTTTTGAAAATGTATCTGTCCAAATTTGTATTCATTTCACACATCCTATAAAAGCAAAGTAGCACTACATGGGCCACTTCTTATATGTTACAAGAATCATAGCTGTACCTTTAGCATAAACCAAGAAAATACTTAGTAAAGTGATGCCACAAAAATGGACTTTTCTAGTCCGGATCGCGGTACACTCAGCCTCGAGAGGCAAAACTGAGAGAGGCGGGTTCGATTCCTACATCAGCCATCCTGGAAGTGGTTTTCCGTGGTTTCCACTTCTATTCCAGGCAATGTCGGGATGGTTCCTAACTTAAGAACACGGCCGCTTTCTGCCCAAATCCTACATCAATTACAAATACATGAAACATGTTAAAATTCTGCTGACTTTCACATATGGGCTGGAAATAAAATGGGATAATCTGACTAATAATAATAAAAATATCGTATGGCCTAGGGTGCAGGGAGCAAGCTTTGTTATTTGCACCCAGAGGGCAGCTTGCATGTCGAATTTTCTTTTTATGTTCCTTGGAGCGCTATGAAAGTCAAGGAGGTTAGATATCTAAGCTCCTTGACACTATAGCGCTTTCTAGTAGAGAAATGAGGAACTTTGTGTTGGTGCAAAATCCCGAGATTAATTTTGCCATTATGAACACGGACTACTGAATTCAAATGGGTTCTTTGACATGCCAACATCGTACAACATGCGTGTTGTGATATTTGCCGCCTTTCAAAAATCACTTACCACGGCCATGAGCGAACCTGCAAGCTTGGGTTTAGTAGTCCGAATCGATAACCACTCACCCACTAAGGCAAGCTAATATCTGACTAAGAAACAGTTTGAAGAAATAGAGAAGCTTAAGGCACGATACATCGAAAGAATGCTAGGAGTGTCTAAGTAGGCTATACCGGTACTCCTTCCCGGCTGGTATATTTTCTCACCAGGGAAACATTTCTCATTGAAGATCTGAGGTTGCAATGGCTACTGCCATCTATTGTTAACTACCAAAGTGTACTGCAATAGCTGTGAGGAAAGAGTCTAGATATCCCAGAAGATGTCTACACCACTAAAGAATGGAGGGAAGGAGGTCTTCGCTGTCCATGGGTTTCATCACAAGCTGTGTAAAGCCAAGCTTGAATTGTATTTGTGATAGATGTGAGAAGTTGTGTGACCGGTACCATGTTGAGTACTGTGTACTCCGCAAGGAGTCATTGACTACCTTATGCACTGCAGACTAATGTCTTTGTTTCTGTGAATTTGTATGTAATGATGGTCATTGGATTTTTTTTTTTTTTTGTCGTTTCGGCCATCAATGGACCACGATGTTCTTCACTCATATGATCACTGTAACGCTCGTTTTCTTGTCTGCCAGTAGATCTTCATTCTTGACGAATGTTCAGCTCTCCTTTTTTCCGTCCACTTGCAGTCAGGGCGAGCCATCACAGATGTTAAAGGGTGTAGATTACTGGTTGATTTAACCGCCTTTCTGAACAGGTTCCTATCCCAAACCAGAGCTTGATTGATTCGAGCTTCTGTTAGGTCCTTTTTAACTTGCATGGACCATTTACAATAGCAATTTTTTTTAGAGATTGATGAGTGTATTCGATATGAAAGTCGATGATGCTCCATCCGTTCCAAATGTCCAAAGAAAGACATTCTCCTTTTTCTCATCACACTCACCAAATCTTCTATATGTTCAAATAATTCATTGTTATGTCTTCTTCTGTATGTACCATTATCATTAACAGGTCCTAATATTTTCCTTAGAATTTTCCGATCCTTAAGTTCTAATTTTCTCAATGGGCCTTTGTTTGTCATCTGTAAGCATTCTGCGGCATACAGTGCTGACGGCCTAATTACTGTGTTATAATGACAAAGGTTGACATTCCGGCCATTGGATGAAATATATTCTTTATTAATTACAAATACACAGACTAGTAGAGACAGCTCAGTGGTACAGGTTATCAGACAAACTCAACACACACCCAAGTACACGGGACTACATGTCACAAAGCCCATAAAAGAATCAAAAACTCAACTCAGAATTACATTTCTTGGCATAGTCGGAACTCCGCGATGATAACCAATAATACTAATCATTACGACATGAAGCGGGAGGGTTTAATCGCGAATGGATACAATGCGGGTGTCCCCAATATGAACCGCAACCTCTTGTAATTTATTGGTATCTTCACATTCCCTGGATTTAGTGACTTTCCCAACCAAATTGAAAACACTTTTTACCGCCAGTGGACAGAACTGGGTCACTTGTTGAGTGTGACGAGCCCCCAACGCTTTAAAAGTCAGCTTTACCAATAGCCTTAAAGGTTCTGTAAATAGAAAGAAAAAGAACTTCTTACGACAAGCAAACGACGCTGTCAATCAAAATTGTTCGCGACAATTTTGTTATGAATTCAGGGAGGTTATGTTAGGTTAGGCGCTCTAAAGCCTTTTTTTTCTTTTTGATGCTGTGAGCACCACCTTAATGCCATTAAATCGCTTATAGTAATACAACAATAATAATGCCAAAAACTATCTTAAATACATTGTTATGATATGTATATACGTTTGAAATGTCATTTTTGGGATCATTAGAATTAACTTCCATTGTTTTGATCAGTATCGACAAAATAAGTAACTTGTAATTTAATGGGTAGTGGCTTCGTTGGCGTAGCTGGTAGCATGCTGAACTGCTGTACCCAAGATAGCGGGTTCAAACCCAGCCGAAGTCGTCGGATTCTTTAAGAACGTTAAAATCCTCCAGTATGTCTTCCTTTGGAGGGGAAGTAAAGCCGGCGGTCCCATGTCATAGATTTATGGCATGTAAAAGATCCTTCCAAAGACTAAACTTGTGCGAAGCAAAATTTCTAGGTTAGATTTCGTTGGAATGCTCTATCAAAGTTCCAACGTTCACCACTAGGTATCAGTGACATCTGGCAGCGAAAATTGGAACTACTTGAAATTCAAGCTCACCCTATGTGTGTCCGCTTGAAACAGCTACAGCATCTGGCGAGCCGAACATGTCCTCGGACACTCCCGGCACTAAAAGCCATGCGATAAATAAATAAAATCAATTAATGTAATGGGTTTACTTTTCCGCCCAATCAATATTAAAAATTGCCTGATAAAAAAAATGTATTAATTCAGGGGGACAAGTCTCAGCCTGTCTATCACAGATCACAACAAATGTCAAACACATAAAATCACAATGCGAGTTTTATAATTTCCATACGAGTGTCTTAATTACCATTATAGGCGAGTTGCATACGACAGTTTATGTTCAACGATAATTATTATAAATATTTTATGTTCGAACATAAATATTCATAAATAACCGTCGAGATTTCGCCAGTTTTATGTACTGAACAGAGCGCATTGGACGCACAGAATACCTTGTATTTGACCATGGCCTCCACGATTACCCCACGACGACACTAAGCCACGCAGTGAAATTTAAATTGGAAGGCCTTGGAAGTCAGCGCAGGTACGATGCTATCCTCGCCTAATTGGTCAAACAACTGTTTCTTGAGCTCTGATTGGTGGGAGAAACTGTTTCATAATGAAAAATAGTGTTATAATGACCCTCATTATGACACAGTTTTCGGTGATATAATATTTACATTTCGACATCGTCGAACATAAATCTTTTAAACAGGCAATTTTAAGTATTGATTGGACGGAAAAGTTAAGCCTCCGTGGCTTAGGCGGCAGTACGCCGGCCTCTCACCGCTGGGTCCATAGTTCAAATCCCGGTTACTCCATGTGAGATCTGTGCTGGACAATACGGAGGCAGACAGGTTTTTCTCCGGGTACTCCGGTTTTCCCTGTCAAAATTTAATTCCAGCAACACTCTCCACTATCATTTCATTTCATCTGTCATTCATTTAATCATTGCCCCAGAGGAGTGCGTCAGGCCTCGGCAGCCGGCACAGTTCATATCCTCGCCGCTAGATGGGGGCTTCATTCATTCCATTCCATTTCTGACCCGGTCGGAGACTGGAAGCAGGCTGTGGATTTTCATTTTTTCATTGGGCGGAAAAGTTAACCTATTAAATTAAAAGTAGGCTAAAAATCACAGTTTTGCAAGAAGTGAACTTAAAAGATTTGATATCCGTCTCATTCCTTTAAGAAATAGTTTCTGAATATGCGGTTGAAATATTTTACCAAATAAGTGAATCAAAGTGACGTTTCTACAGCAACACATTAAACCGTAGACCTCAGTAAAAATTCTGATTTTCAGCCTACTTTTCACATTTTGCAAAATGAGGAAAAAGTCGACTTATGAGATCGATCCAGGCAAATGTCTGTCTGTGTGTGTGTGTGTGTGTGTGTCCATTATCAACTCCTAAACGGCTGCAGCAATCGAAACCAAATTTGCTAGGAGTAAAGATCTATACCTGAATATATCAAGGCCATATATGAAAATTATGTCGGTGCTACCAACTGCTAAAAATCGTTATTGAAATTTGAGCTCCATGTTGCATACTTTGGAACATATGCATGAGAGCTATTCAAAAATTGGCACACATATAGATAATAATATTTCAGTTTTATTTCCAGGAGGCCATAAATGACAGTGTTGCCAAAAAGATTCTAGTCCTGCTGATAGGTCCAATATTTAAATGCATATAACTTCTACACTATCAATTGAATTTCAACCAAATTTCGTATGTACTATGTGTACCATAACAGATATGACTATGCGTATTCTTAAGAGCAACCAGGGATGCCAAATATTAATAAATGCTGTATCTATGTTTTTACCCTAACACCAATATATCAGAAAGTATGCAAGCCAACAGCTCTAAACTTTGCTTAGATATAGTACCTGACATTCTAGATTATTTTGGAGTAACTAATATACGTCGGTGCTACCAATATGATTCTAAGCCTGCTGATAGGTCCAATTTTAATATATATGTAACTTCTATATTAACAAATGGATTTCATCCAAAATTGGCACAACAATAGATCATAATATTTCAGATTATTTCTGACCAACACATGCATATCATTGTTGCCAACATGATTTTTCGACGACTGATAGCTCCAACGTCTAACTGCATATAACGTCCATGCTATCCATTGGACTTGAAACAAATTTTGTATTCTGTACCTTAAGAGAACGAACTAGGAATATATTCAGTCACCAGGGCTGCCAACTGTAGTGCTCTCTCAGGCTACATTATGCCAGGCACATTTCGAACTAAATAGAAATTTCGATATTACCAACGTACTTTCGTCATTGTTCTAGATAGCTCCATATAGATTAATCATTGGCATCAATCTCAAATTTTTAGAAAAGTAGGCTCTTTAGTTCATCACGGAACTTCTTGTTATGAAAGCAGGATCTAGATCCTGTAGGTAGGTCTTTTCGAGATCTCGGGAACTAAGCGTCGCCCAGGGTTCAAAACTCTACCAATCGAATCGGAGTCGGAAAAAAATCAAAAAAAGTCTGTCTGTATGTATGTATGTACGTACTGTGCCCAACATATTACCCCAATATAAGCACGGAGTGGCAACCCCGCGAGAAATCCTAGCCCAAAGCACTGCATGTCAACCCTGTGTGCGAGATCGCAAGATTGAGTGACGTCACGCGTGCCTGAATACTATCTCCACCAGAGAGCGCCGCATCTGACCACGTGTTCAGTCCTTATTTTCGGCAACTTGTCACTCGAGGAGGCACAGACACATGCTTTTATGTGCGCGTACTGGACAGTGCTCCGTCGTGCGGAACGTGAGTGATTTAACATTCGATCGTGATCGTGGAGGGCCGTGCGTGCTATGTCACCACGGATCTAAGTGCCACCGTGTATCGGGTGTGATTTTATCGGAGTCCCGAGAGACCATGTAATTACGATGTTATACCGTGCGCGATTACTATATCAGACGGCCAAGTCTAAGTGTATAATACCGGTATAATATTGGCTTGATAACGAAAGAACTAGCCCTTCGCAACTAGCTTTAGACGTGAGCTACAATATGGAATATTTTGTGCAGTAAACATTCGAGAATAGGCGAGGCCCTTATCATCGAAGGAGGACTTGCAGATGCAATTGATATTTCGATAATACACACGCGGTTTATGCTCTTAAATTACTGCTTACCTAAAGCCGGTGGCAATTTTCTGAGAGGAAGAATTGTCTACATTGTTCGTGGAGCAGGAACTTATGATTTCCAGAATGGAACGAGGACATTTCCTAACCTGTGCTGTTGAAGTGTCGAGGAAGAATTTTGAAATGAAACTATCCAGTGAAACTATGTGGCACTAAGCTCATACGTGAGGGGACTGGACGGAGTGACATCTACATCAAGATGAGGCCATGATGTTGCCATAACATAACCACACCGTGTGAGTCGGAGGACGCAGCCACCATGAAACGGGAAGGTCTCAGTTTCGATTCCTGGAGGAGGAGACGAAGAAGATGGAGGAAGATGGAATCCTGTCGGTTCTCGAATGGGAAGAAGATGGTCCTGGATGAAGATGAAGGAGACTTCATTGGTTCCAGAGGTTCCGCATTCTATGGGCATTCTAGGCTTGTACCATATTTTCTTATTTCTGCCAGTTGGTGAGCTAAAACATTACTTCAATTTGCAGTTGTGAGTGGTTTGACTACTCAGTAGTACTAGATACCATGGAGTTGAACTAATTATTAATTATTTCCTGATTAATTATTTTATTATAATTATTATTATTATTATTAATAATAGCCACACTTATTCTTCGTCTATTAGGAAATTATGTTATGAAGTGATTCACGTTGTAGGGTTATCACACGTGGCAAGGAACAATCCACCAAGCTTATATCCATGAACCAGTTAATATTTTCTTTTGGGAACTTTTGTAAATCCATCACTACTTCGAATGATAAGATTGGAAATACGACGTGGAAACTCAACTGAATTTATGATGGAATAAAAAAGGTGGTAGGTTAGCTAACGAGAGCTAGGGTGGAATTCATGTTTTGAATTTCTTTTTTCGATTTTGACTTCAGAGTTGGCGAATCTAATTATGTGAACTCTAAAAGATTATAACTTTAAATATTCCCATTTTTCTTCGTCCACATTCATTGATATAGAGACTTTGATTATTAAAAGCATGCTCGTCATTATGCATAGACACTTACCCATTTGACATTGCTACAGGTCATACCTCCATTAGATGATAATTTATGCACACTAGTTATGTGATTAAAATAAAAGGCATGATAATTAAAAGATAATAATGAGTTCATCTACACAAAAAAGATTGGTTGGTGTAGTTGTTTATAATAAAAAGGGGAGAATTGAATGGAATGTAATAAAATAAATTTAACATGATAGTTCACATATTCTGGAACGGCTTATGGCAATATTCTGAAGGTTCAAAAAAGAGATAATGAAGCCCTTTGTGAATATAAAAAATATGTAATAATAATTAGTAGTGTAATATCATTCTAAATAAGCATAACTATGCAAAGTGCAGTCAGATGATGGTGAATTAAGTATTCACAGAAGTAGGCAGGCAATAATCTAATCACTATTTAATTGTTGGAGTGAAATACACTGCAAGCATACCATCTAGTTGGGAAATATGGGAACTCCCAGTTGTTATATAATCAACCATGATTTTGACTTTTGCATAAATGTAAGATAATGGATGCACGTTTGTTTGTAATATTTTGAGTAATGCGACTCTGAAATAGCCTGTAGAAGCTATTGTATAATTTTCATAACTGAGATATAGGCTCTGGATGAGTGATTGATAGATTGGAAAAACATAGACATTCAAGTGATGGAAATTATTCCTACATTTAAAGGAATATGTTAATTGCACGTTGTACGATAAATATAAATATTGATTTCAACATTAATTTAGTGGTCAAGTAGGACCTATATTGCTACAGCAATAATTGTAATTAATAATGGGTGGGTAAGATATTTTATTTTCCTCCTCATTAGTTAGAACGGAGATCAATACTATTATTTTTAGGCCAGCTATTTATTCAACTTTATTTTATTATAAACTCAAGTGAGTGAATATATTACTAATCTAGGACACTACCTGAATGACATTTAGCATGTTTAGTTGATATTGATAGTCAAATGTGACTAAATCTAATCTGGTTTCATTTGATTTTCTTTGAGTATCTCCTAATATTATTTATATCTAAGGATAAGGCCAAGGAGATTCGTTGACCCTTTAAAACTTATTTTTTATTTGGACTCGTAAGTATTTTTCTTTTTCATCGGTCCACATCAAGCTTTCATTTAGATCGAATCTCCGAGGCAAGATAGGCTCTTTTGGGGGTTTTCTATATTTGTGTTGGCCGATGAGTTGCCAATAAATAGATGCCTATTTTATCTGTTTAATTGTGCTTATCTTCTGATTTCTGTTGTGCTATTGCTTTGATTTAGGTTTGGGAGTGGTTTGATTTAACCTGTTACACCTATATCATGTTAACCACCCCTGAGACTACTTGAGTTCTCGTACCCACCGGCATATTTTTGTTGATATTCGAACCCAGATCTCAATCATTTTTGTTCTTTATCTGATATATGTCTTGTGTTATCGGCTTGAATTGCGATGCTTTCGCCGGGTCATCCAATTCACTGCCGGTTAACGGGGACATATAAAATGGCGCCCAGCGTGCAGAGCCTCGAATTGAGAAATCGTACCACACGATGGTGTAGCAATTAGATGTTGTTGATGTAATTTGACAGCCAGTGTGGGTTGTTGTTTCGTTGGCACTTGCATTTGAGTGGCTCAAGTGAAATGGATTACCACATTTGAGGTACTTGAATGGGAGGCCAATGATTTTTCTAGTGGGGGAAAGTCTAATTACCTTCGGTAATGAGGTTGTTCCTAGTTTCTATGACATAGGCAACAGAATCAGAAGTTCTTTTCCTTTTGGATTGGTGTTTTTGATCTCCTTTCATTCTTCGTTTTATGATCCGATTGCGTAGAATTGGATAAGGATCCTTTTATGCAACGCATTGATATTAGTTCAATTCCATGGTATAGTGGTAGAAAGTATGGTACAATCTTGGTGTGGTCACTCTTGATGGTTCCCTTATGTTGTATTGTCTTATTGTACTTATTGACATGTCTAATATGGAAGAGTTGAGGCAGCTTTGAGCTGATTTGAAAACTGATTTAAAGAAGGGTCAGGAGGATTTAAGAGGCGACTTTAAGCAATGTCAAATGGAGTTGGAGGGTAGATTTAATCATAGTATCCAACAAAATCATGATGAATTGGACAAGAAATTTAATCAAAACCGAAATGAGGCAGCTAATCAGGCGTTAAAAACACAGGCAGATATAATCAAATTAGGAGAGCGTATAACATACAGTCAAAAGGAAACGGATAGTAGCATGGACGCAAAACTTGATGCATTGAAGGCCACTATGCAGGAGAATTTGATAGAGGGCATACAGAAAATTCAGAAAGGTGTAGAGAAAGACATGGAAGCATTGAATACACACGTCAGGACCCTAGAAAAACGGTTAAATGAAAACTTCAAAGGATTGGGATCTGATATAACCACTCACGTAGACAAGCTTAAAGGGGAATACCAACATGAGACAGTGGAAGTAAGGAAAGAGTTCAATGAAACTACTGTCGGCATTCCAAAGGAATTAACGGAACAAGTAGGAAAAGTAGAGATGAAATCCATAAGATGGAGGAAAATGTAGGCACATTAGCACAAGACGTGGATGCAAACCGAAAACGCATGGATGTGGAAGCAGGGAAGATAGAAATTACATTGGACGCAATCAATACTATTATCACACAAGTCAAAACGGAAATAGATGGGGCGATTTCGTCACTCACTGATAACATAAATATACTGGAGGGTAGTCACCTAGACAGCATTACGCGTATGGAAAACTGCTTACAGATGAATAGTCCGGTTCAATCGACGGAAAATAACTCACCAGAGATTAACCAGGAGAAACGATGGGGAGATTTAGATTCAACACCTAGAGGATTTAATGGGGCTAGTCCTGTAACTATCATAATGACTCAAGAGGAAAAACCGAAAAAGTTTAGTGGTGTGGGAGTTATCACCCCAATTGAGTTCCTACGAGATCTCAGGGATTATCTAGATGAAAATCGGATCCCAAGTGAACGCGAGATAAGGGTTATTGAAAGATCGTTGGAGAATCAAGTGCTGACCTGGTTAAGAGCTTTCAGATGCACCTTTGCAAATTGCGAAGACTTTGCTAAGGCATTACTTAGGCGTTTCTGGAGTTCGGAAGACCAACTTAGCATCAGATCAGAACTTTACTCCAGGAAATATTCCACATCTAACCCGACGCAGTATGCGGGGTAATTTACAACGCAGTTAGCCAGGTTACAATGTTTAGAACCTTCAAAGTCCGAAGAGGAGATGATTCAAGCGACAAGGAGGCAATTTCCGGTAGAAGTTCTGAGAACACTCATAGCATATGGGGCAAACAATTTGAAGATATGTGACGAAATTTTAAGGAAATTAGATCACACGAGTTCTTTAATGCACGCGAGAAACACTCGATCAGAGCACCAGGAGGTGAATCTAGTCGTGACAGACCGGAAAATACGGACTGAACCACCACAAAGAAGAATAATCCAGCATACAGGAGATTGGAGAGGACGATATGAGAATCGTGGATATAATCAACGAGATAGGAGATGGAACCAAGGTGGAAGCCCATACTATGCAAGTCAACAGCAGCAACTCAATTCACAAAGGTACAGACCCAGAGATATAAAGGGATGAAACTCTTGGCAGCAAGGAAGAGGTAGATTTCAAACCTATAATAGGCCGTGGAACAGAGATGAACCTCGGGACAATCACGTAAATTTGGAAGAGAGACATGCAGAAAGTCAAGCATACTTGCAGCAGATGAGAGAAGCAACGCAGCAGCAGCAAGGGCAAGATAACGTAGACCCAGGGCCTAGTAAAAGTGGCTCGCAATAAAAAAAAACGTAAAACACAAATCACCAGACACAGTAGATTCCAGTAATTCCAAGCCTATCATCGAGATCATCACGGTACATAGAATTGAAAATGAAGACCTCATTTACGACGAGGAGAATCCTGTTAGGAGGGAGAGAACTGAACTACCAATGATTGATGTACATATTGGAGGCCGGAAATTTAAGACATTGCTGGATACAGGCGCCATGGTCAGTATCATATCTGAGGAGTGTTTTGAGAATATCAGGTTGACAGAAGACATTACTATATTACCTGCATCCGGAATGAAGGTTAGAGGAGTGATTCCTAACCGATATATTAACTGCAAATTACAAGAATTTATTAACCTCACTATAGCCAACAGAAATTTTAAACACGTCTTCATTGTACTAAACGATATTAAGTTCGACATGATTTTAGGTGCGGAGTTTTTGACAGAGCATGGGATAGTAATTGATTTACAAGCAGGGATAGCAATTTTCCGAGGAAACGAAGGGAAATGGAATGAGGAGATTGGTATATCACATAGCCAAGAATTACCTGGATGGAACGCCTTAGATAACATGGTAAATGAAACGAAGGTAGAAGTAGAGAGGTCAAGAAGGAAACACTAGAACCACACATCCGGGAGAAATTTGACGAATTAATATCGGAGTTTCAAGACGTCTTTGGTGAGAAACCTGGTCTTATTAGCAATTTTGAATACCAGATACGACTGGAAGATGAGTCACCATTCGAGGGGAAGCTTTACCTGATTCCGGAGAAGTGGAATGAGGAGGTACGCAAAGCCATTAAAACTATGAAAGATGACGACCTTATTCAGAAAATGGCTACCCCATATCTCAATCCTTTGGCTGTTGTTAAGAAACAGGACGGAAGGCTTAGAATTTGTCTAGACGCCAGAAGCCTCAACAAGAGAATTTTGCCAGAATATGACAGGCCTCCCAAGATTAGGGAACTGCTCAGACAATTTAAGGGAAAGACCATATTCTCGACAATAGATCTTACAGCTTCTACTACCATATACGTTTGTCGGAGGAGAGCAATCGATACACTGGATTCATGTACAATGGCATTACCTACGTTTTCAAAAGACTACCGTTTGCAGTGAAGAATAGTGGTCCTGCAATGGTCAGAGCATTGGACAAGAATCTGACGGAAGAAGTAAAAGGAAACGTATTACGCTATATCGATGATCTAATTATAGTATCGACAACCATGCAAGAGCATGTAGAACATCTTCGTAAACTATTTGAGAACCTACGGGAAGCATGTTTCAAGGTCATATTTAACAAATGTCATTTTTGCCATAGAGAGATTAGGTATTTGGGACATGTAATTGATGGAAATGGGTATCGACCTAATCCTGATAAGATTGAGGCGATCAGAAGTTTTCCCAGACCGAGGAAGGTCAAACAGATTAGGCAATTCCTGGGAATGTGCCAGTTCTTTTCGGCACATTGTCCCATGTACTCAGAGACAATGACACCACTACAAGATCTCTTAAAGAAAAACAACAAATGGAAATGGGATGAGAAATCTGAAGCGGCCTTCGTTAAAGCAAAAACTATGTTGATAGAGAATATTAAACTTGAATACCTGGATTTCGAGAGAACGTTCTATTTAGAATCAGTCGCTTCACGCCTTGGCATCAGTGCCGTGTTATTTCAGATAGATGACAATCAAGAGTGTCACTCTTTAGCAATCTCCAGTAGAAAGTTACGTGAACCAGAAAGGAACTACACTACCACGGAAATAGAGGTATTAGCAATTATTTATGCATTGCAGCGTTGGAAGAAGATATTGCTAGGACATAAAACTGTCATAATTACCGACCATAAAGCGTTACAGTTTATGCTAAAGACAGAGCTAGCTAGTGACAGGGTAGTCCGTTGGACTTTGTTTCTCCAACAATTTGATGTGTCCATTGTGCACCAACCAGGCAAGGATAACTTCTTAGCTGACGTATTGAATAGAAACCCGACAGAGGAAATGCAAGTACATCAAGTAGAAATCGTCCAAGAAGATCAGCAAACTTTAGAGAAGCTTAAGAAACTACCGAAGTCACAGAAGAGGCATAATCCTTTGAGAAAGATGTATAGATTTCTGAAGGGATGCATGAGCAATATCGATCCAGAATATGAAGCAACTGCTAGATTGTCTAACGATTATGTCATCGTGGAAGATGTGGTATGCAAGTTTGTGGATGAAGATCATCTCATGTTAAAAGCAGTTTTACCACCGAACCTAGTTGAACGTGCAGTTTGGCTGGCGCATAGGGCCATAGGTTATGGTGGTATTGCAAAACCATCCATGTGTTACAAGAGAAATTCACGTGGAAGGGGATGCGAACGTCTGCAAGGAATATTTTAAGAAAATGTGATGATTGCCAAAGAAGTAAATTTGCTTCGCATTTTTTGAAGGAAAGACCAAGGTCAATATTTTCATCAGAACCTCGAGAGCTATATTCTACTGATATTTATGGGCCATTACCTAAATCAAAAATGGGAAACAAGTTAATCCTTGTAACTATGGATGTATTCACGAAATATGTAATGTTCTTCTCCATACAGAAGGATAAGTCACGTTATGTGATCAATTGACTTGAGAAGGGTGCATTTCCTACTATGGGTAAGCTTACATACATTCTTTCCGATCATGGAACCAAATTCACCTCTGCTCAATTTTATCAGGCCATGATCAGACTTTACATCAAGCACATATTGAATTCCGTATGCCATCCTGAGGGAAATCCAGTGGAAAGGGTCATGGCGGAAATTGGGAAATTTTGCCACTTGTATTGCCACCATAAACATGATCAGTGGATGGTTGCTTTACCAATTTTGGAATTTTGTATAAACGCAACAGTACATGAAAGTACACAACAGATTCCCAAGGTACTCCGCTTCAATGTCAAACCTGTAAGACACTGACATCACATTGTCAAAACACCGCCTGTTGAAGAACCCAACATGGAGAGGGGAATCCAATCGGCCAGCGAAAGACTTCAGACACAAGCGGAAAAAAGGAACAGAAGGAACGAAAAAGGGAAATATAGTCAACCTTTACGTGTCGGAGATCGAGTGTTAATACGCAGACCCGTATCATCCAACCTACCACTGAAGATATACGGCAAATTTGCAAGGCTATTTTTGGGCCATACATAGTCCATAAGACTTATGGAAACAACTGCTATGACATCAGAGATATAAGATCTGGAGCAAGGATAGGAAAGTATAATGCTGCCAGCCGTAAGAGATACTACTTATGAAGAAAGAGCAGGATATGTTTGGCACAGGATTGGCGACATAAAGAAGAGAATACATAATAAGCATTTGTTATTAACTCGCTTATTTTCCGGGCAGAGGGGAGTATGTGCCCAACATATTACCCCAATATAAGCATGGAGTGGCAACCCCACGAGAAATCCTAGCCCAGAGCACAGCATGTCAACGCTGTGTGCGAGAACGCAAGATTGAGTGACGTCACGCGTGCCTGAATACTATCTCCACCAGAGAGCGCTGCATCTGACCATGTGCTCAGTCCTTATTTTCGGCAACTTGTCACTCGAGGAGGCATGAACACATGCTTTTATGTGCGCGTACTGGACATTGCTCCGTCGTGCGGAACGTGAGTGATTTAACATTCGATCGTGATCGTGGAGGGCCGTGTGTGCTATGTCACCACAGGTCTAAGTGTCGCCGTGTATCGGGTATGATTTTATCGGAGTCCCGAAAGACCATATAATTACGAGGCACCGATGTTATACCGGGCGCAATTACTATATCAGACGGCCGAGTCTAAGTGTATAATACCGGTAGTGCAAACGCATATTGGCTTGATAACGTAAGAACTAGCCCATCGCAACTAGTTTTAGACGTGAGCTACAATATGGAATAGTTTGTGCAGTAACCATTCGAGAATAGGAGAGGCCCTTATCATCGAAGGAGGACTTCTAGATGAAATTGATATTTCGATAATACACACGCGGTTTATGAACAGCTGTGAATGCTGTTAAATTACTGCTAACATAAAGCCGGTGGCAATTTGCTGAGAGGAGGAATTGTCTACATTGTTCGTGGAGCAGGAACTTATGATTTCCAGAATGGAACGAGGACATTTCCTAACCTGTGCTGTTGAAGTGTCGAGGAAGAATTTTGAAATGAAACTATCCAGTGAAACTATGTGGCACTAAGCTCATACGTGAGGGGACTGGACGGAGTGACATCTACATCAAGATGAGGCCATGATGTTGCCATAACATAACCACACCGTGTGAGTCGGAGGACGCAGCCACCATGAAACGGGAAGGTCTCAGTTTCGATTCCTGGAGGAGGCGAGGAAGAAGATTGAGGAAGATGGAATCCTGCCGGTTCTCGAATGGGAAGAAGATGGTCCTGGATGAAGGTGGAGGAGACTTCATTGGTTCCAGAGGTTCCGCATTATATGGGCATTCTAGGCTTGTACCAAATTTTCTTATTTCTGCCAGTTGGTGAGCTAAAACATTACTTCAATTTGTAGTTGTGAGTGGTTTGACTGCTCAGTAGTACTAGATACCATGGAGTTGAACTAATTATTAATTATTTGCTGATTAATTATTTTTATGATTATTATTATTAATAGCCACAATAATTCTTCGTCTATTAGGAAATTATGTGATGAAGTGATTCACGTTGTAGGGTCATCACACGTGGCAAGGAACAATCCACCATGCTTGGCTCCATGAACCAGTTAATATTTTCTTTTGGGAATTCTTGTAAATCCATCACTACTTCGAATGATAAGATTGGAAATACGACGTGGAAACTCAACTGAATTTATGATGGAATACATGAAGGTAGTAGATTAGCTGTCGAGAGCTAGGGTGGAATTCATGTTTTGAATTTCTTTTTTCGATTTTGACTTCAGCGTTGGTGAATCTAATTATGTAGACTCGAAAAGATTATAACTTTAAATATTCCCATTTTTCTTCGTCCACATTCTTTGTTATAGAGACTTTGATTGTAACAAGCATGCTCGTCATTATGCTTAGACACTTATCCATTTGACATTGCTACAGGTCATGCCTGCATTAGATGATAATTTATCCACACTAGTTGTGTGATTAAAAGAAAATTAATGATAATTAAAAGATAATAATGAGTTTATCTACACACACACAAAAGATTGGTTGGTGTAGTTGTTTATAATAAAAAGGGGAGAATTGAATGGAATGTAATAAAATAAATTTAAGATGATAGTTCACATATTCTGGGAACGTCTTATGGCAATATTCTGAGAATTAATCATGAAGGTTCAAAAAAAAAGAGATAATGAAACCCCTTGTGAATATAAAAAATATGTAATAATAATTAGTAGTGTAATATAAATCTAAATAAGCATAACTATGCAAAGTGCAGTCAGATGATGGTGAATTAAGTATTCACAGAAGTAGGCAGGCAATAATCTAATCACTATGTAATTGATGGAGTGAAATACACTGCAAGCACACCATCGAATTGGGAAATATGGGAACTCCCAGTTGTTATATCATCAACCATGATTTTGACTTTTGCATAAATCTAATCTAAGATAATGGGTGCACGTTTGTTGGAAATATTTTGAGTAATGAGACTCTGAAATAACCCGTAGAAGCTATTATATAATTTTTATAACTGTGATATAGGCTCTGGATGAGTGATTGATTGGTTGGAAAAACATAGACATTCAGGTGATGGAAATTATTCCTACATTTAAAGGAATATGTTAATTGCACGTTGTACGATAAATATAAATATTGATTTCAACATTAATTTAGTGGTCAAGTAGGACCTATATTGCTACAGCAACAATTGTAATTAATAATGGGTGGGTAAGTTATTTTATTTTTCCCCTCATTAGTTAGAACGGAGATCAATACTATTATTTTTAGGCCAGCTATTTATTCAACTTTCTTTCATTATAAGCTCAAGTGAGTGAATATATTACTAATCTAAGACACTACCTGATGGACATTTAGCGTGTTTAGTTGATATTGATAGTCAAATATGACTAAATCTAATCTGGTTTTATTTGATTTGATTTTCTTCGAATATCTCCTAAATTTATTTATATATAAGGACTAGCAGAAGTACCCGTTCTTCGAACGGTCTTTGGTATGAATAACCAGACGTTATCAATTCAGCTACTGTTGCAATGGTTAACGTTTTGTCATTCCTTCAAAAGTTTTATCAGAACGAAGTTAGTTTTCTGGGAATATCACACACACTGTTAATTTAAGGGCCTTAATATGTGGTTTTCGGAGACCCTTTATAGTCCTCGGAATTTTGTGTCTCACATTGAGAAGCGCAACATATGCTTTGGTCGTCCTTCTGGAATAATTTTTATATTTCGCCTATTTTAGCATGTATTTTGAAACTTTTTTCCCTATACCCACCCTTCTATGAGAAGTACAGTGAAGAGTTACATAAATGATTAGTGTATTGACCTTAATGGATACCTACCTAATTGTACGATGCTCCAAGCATCCGAACACGAGTTATAGGCGTACATAGAGATACACAGAAATACGGACACACAAATCCACGTTTTGCTTGCATCCGTCAAAAAACACATCGAAACGCGTTAAGGAAACAAAATTGAAACTTTATTAAACAAACAATCATATGTTTATAGATAGGTGTATTTATGCAAGAGCAAAGGCAGCTAGTGGCCATGAGGCAAACTAACTCTATTGACTACAAAGTATCACCCAGATGTCCAAATATGGATATATCAACCGCACAGTATCAAACAAATTCAAGGGGCAGATGACCTCGTAGTTCCAACCTTTAAAACAACAATAACTAACTCAAATAAAGTCATCCTTACGATGTACCCGTTTGTTGACAAAAAGAATGATTAGTTAAAATGTGCTCTCAAACTAAATTCCCCTAACGTGTACCACCTGACGTGAAAATAAAATTGAATACCTCAAATTCCAAAAAAGCCGCAAAAATACTGTTTCAATTCAGGAATTTTTGAAAATAATATTGCTGTTTGGAGATATAATAGACCTTCTGTACAACATATCGCACGTGTAAGTCGGGTGAAAGAATTCTGGAGTGCCCCTTGACTCCCTTAAGCGCATTGACGAATTTTACAGTCTTAGTTGGTTCCGTGATAACCTTATAGCCATTTGCAAACTTTCACAGAAATGTAATAAATGGAGTGGTATTGCTTCTTACAGAAAGAGATGGAAAGTTGGATGTCATCTCTTGAGATACTGTTGTCATGGTTACCGGCTTGCATTCCTTGAATAGTTTATTAAATGAAATTAGTTTTCAGGGATTATCTCAGAAACTGTGGGTTATAGAGCCTTAAAATTTAGTTTTCGGGGACACTTAAGGGCCCCCGTGTTTTGTTTCCGACACCGAGGGGCTGAAAATGAGCTTTGTCTCGTCGTTGTGTGCCATTATATAATAATAATAATAATTGTATAATTATATAGAGATAGGGATTAAATAGACCTTCCGTACCACACCCACACGTTTAATCACGTGAAGAAATTCTAGAGTACCTCTTGACACCCTTAAGCGCAGTATACTGTATGTATTGATGCATTTAACACCGTAATTTGGTTCCGTGATAACCGTATAGCCGTTTACAAACTTTCACAGTAATGTAATAATTGGAATTGTATTGCGTCTAACAATGACCTGTGAGATTCTGTTGCCATAGTTACCGGGTTGCATACTTTCATTATTTTATTAAATCAAATTAGTTTTCTGGGAATAACTCAACAACTATTGGATTTAGGGCCTTAAAATGTGGTTTTCAGGGCCCTTCGGGCCTCCGAGTTTTGTTTCTGATATTCAGGGCCTGAAAATTAGCTTTGTCTGGCCCTTCTACACCTATATCAGCATGCATTTTAGGGGGGTATGCCCCTCATATGAGAGGTACGGAGAAGAGTTACATCAATGATTAGTGTGGTGCCTCTGATGGATATCTGTATCAAATTTTACGTTGATCCACCCAGCCGTTCTCAAGTTATAAGGACTCAAAGTTGTCCACAGAGAGACAGACAAAAAAACAAACAGACAGCCAGACAGACAAAATTTTATTTTTGCGCGCATCCATCAAAAAACAGTCTGAAACGCGCAAATAACGCAAATTTCCGTGGAAATTCAGAAAAAACAGACAAACTTTCATTTTTATATATATAGAGATAGGACCAAGGAGATTCGTTGACCCTTTAAAACTTAATTTTTATTTGGACTCTTAAATATTTTTATTTTTCATCGGTCCACATCAAGCATTCATTTAAATCGAATCTCCGAGGCAAGATAGGCTTTTTGGGGGTTTTCTATATTTGTGTTGGTCGAAAAGTTGCAAATAAATGGATGCCTACTTTATCTTTAAAATTATGCTTATCTTCTGATTTCTGTTGTGCTATTGCTTTGATTTAAGTTTGGGAGTGGGTTGATTTAACCTGTTACACATATATCCTGTTAACCACCCCTGAGACTACTTGAGTTCTCGTACCCACCGGCATATTTTTGTTGATATTCAAACCCAGACCTCAATCATTTTTGTTCTTTTAAATTGCGATGTTTTCGTCGATTCATCCAATTCACTGCCGGTTAACGGGGACAGTACGTACGTACGTATGTGCGTGACGTTTTTTCGTTTAGCAAAGTACAGGTCGTATTTTCAAGATATCGAGCTGAAATTTGGTACGGTGAAAGAGTTAGGGCCTGTGAGGAAGCCTGTAGTTAAGCGTTAAAATCGGTGCAGGGCCGGTCCCTTTCGGGTGCCCTGAATTTCATCCTTTTAGGTAGATTTCATTAGAAAGCTAACTATTGCAATGGGTACTGCGCCCGAATTCCTCAGAGTCACAGTCCAAAATCCGCGCAGATGGAAAAAGGAACGTAGGGATGTCAACACCCGGCTAAGAAATCAACATTTCCTACCGGACTGATGATTAGGGAACCCTTGAAACACATAACGCATATCTAACCATACGACTAACTAGTTGAACACAGAACAGCCTAAAATATCAAAAGTTGAGCACAATGAGCAACTCGGCTCTCGGGGTAGATAAGGTAAATTATGTCAATTAACTGTCTGCTTCGAACCAGCAGTATCGCTATAGCGTAATTAAGTATTGAATAAAGATCAGCTCTATAAAAAAACGGAGCAAGTGTACAAAAAAGCACTTGCCATTTATTCAAAGACGGACACTACAATAATGTCCCTAACAATACTAAGATTAAAAAAAACACTCAAATTGAAATAAATGCCTTCTCTAGACATGGATGCGACTAACTAGGTCTATGTTGCATCAAACTTAAAAGAGTTACGAGTTCATCTTTCTTAGAAAGATTTAGAAAAACAATAACAATACACTTTCGTAAAATACTGTACCTCAAGTCCTAAAATTAACTCACTTCAAAGTTAAAACAATACATAAGCTTTCTCCCTGCTTAATACACCGTTCGATTATCGCAATTTGGCGCCAAACTATACATATTAGGTGTAGAAAATTATTAATGAATATTTATATTAATAATTATTATTTTAATACATTTATGTACAACATCGCGACCTGCACGATTTCTCTTTCTGCTTTATTGGCATAAAGTTCATCTCACACAATATTTCTGTCAAATCATGAATATACATTTCTCTGTCCAATGTGAATCTGTGGTTACAAACAATTAAGTTCAGAACTATTCACTATATTACAAATCCGGTGTTTAATAAACTCAATAACATTTCAAACTTGCGACGCATGACTTTCAGATTATCTTTTACCAAAAAATAAGTGTGCATGGCATTTAATCCTCACTACTCACACCTTTAATTCTTCACAAATACATTTTACGTCATCACTTTACTGACATACTGAATTTCCATATTTTATCATCGTAATCTCTTTATCTCACACTCTTAATTAACAATATTACCGTGTCATTACTACACTTCCTTTTACCATAACCTCACGCATGTATTTTCCTTAGCACATTTACAAACCTCCAAAAGCCATCTCAAATACTTTCGACAAAGTGGGAGATTCAGTATACCTACTAAATATTACGACGGTAATACCTTTCATGATTACAACATCCTCCTCATACATAACCGCTATCGATTATACAATTCCGTGCTATTTCTTACTTGTGCATCTCAATAAATACTTCCGTAATGCCTCTTCACATTTCTACTCACATAAATTATGCCATACTTCCTTTCTTTGCTTTAAATACATTTCCGTTACAATTTATAGCCTTTCTCTGAATCTTAAGTCAGATCGCGTTTGTTACTCATTAAAAATACATTCACCTCACGTTCTGTCATTTCATCTGATATGAAACATCCTTCCTTTAGTTTTACATGACCTTTCAATTACAAAGATTGATCTATAACATCACATTTCTCTTTACATTTCTCAGCTATGCTTTTAAAATACGCATACTGTTCATACAGTCAAAATAAAATTCTGGGTTTCACAAAATTACTTTCTCTGACAGTGGAGTACCTACAATGCAATAATTGTCCTGCCAACAGTTACGGTTTCCATGCATCATAATTTCGTTTCTATTACGAATTAGCTTTATACAGGATAATAATGTCTCTTCAGCATCTTTCATTTCATTTGTTACAAAATTGCGCTTGTCAAACTCATTACTCCTTTCTTTCTTATGTTACAACACGTCAACGTAGTGTACTTCATTTATCACTAGAAATTAACCTGAATGGAAAGATCTAAACATGTTAACTTAATAGAGTGCAAAAATAGTTGAAGTGAGAATATTACCAATAAACGTTGAAAATACGTTCTAAACGAAATACGAAGATTTCTATCAAAATTTCAAGATTTAAGACATCAATAATAACATGAACTAGGAATAAAAATAGTCAAATGTTGGTCAATAGACTGGAATAACGCATACAAGTTCTAACTGCATAGGTGTTAAAAATTTCACTGTTCTACCTTGATTACTGGATTGCTCGTGACGGATCTGAAGACGTTGGCATCTGCGGAATTCCTCCCACGTGCGTCTGGAATGTGGCACGCGTCTCGCCACGGGAATCTGCATGCGTCACGTTGCTTCCGTGCTCTGCTCGGCTCGGCTGCAGGTGAGTGTTGTGGTGACAGGACCGGTTTACAGCTGAGAGCGCCAGACGGTCTCCCTTCGCCCATGCCGTTGACCTCGCCTTGCTTGGAAATCTCTTCTTTTCTCGGTCAGATGACCTAGATAATGCTCACGCTTCTTGTCTGGATCCAACTTCATTCGGCACCTCCCTCGACGTTCTCTGTTGTTAGTGGTTTTGCAGTGATATTTCTTTGACGTGAAATCACCTCTCCCTGTGATCTCCTCTTCATTGTAGTAGACTGTAGTGTTATATTGAACGAACTGCTGATGTTGGTGCAGCTCGATTCCATAGTCAAGCTATCATGGTCATATCTGGATCTCGCTTGCTAGTGTAGCTCTACGTTTCCTTCATGTTGAAAAATTAGAACATCTTCCTTCCTTCAAAACAGTTGTTAGTCGTTACTCCTCCCCTTCGATCTGATTTGAAAAACATCTTGTAGAATATAGTGTGGTTCTCAAGTAAATATTGCAGTATTTCCAACTTCTCTTCTGCGTAGTAGATTGTCGTGTAGGAATTCCAATACTGTGATACTAAGTATTGTAGAGTATCTCGACGTATATTTTCTTAAATTCAGCTTCATATTTCTTCTTAGTTGCAGTAATAGTTCATTTACTCTTGTCGTTCCATATTTCCATTGTAGTTCTTCTTACTGAAGTCTAATAATTTCTGAGTTCTCATTTCATACAGCTTGTAGAGTGAATTTTTTTCCATGTTACTTCGTTGGAAGTTCGAATAATAAGAGCCTCGTTTCTTGCCGTCCGCTAGACTCCTCGGTAAGATTTCCCTCTCAAACTTGCTAAATAGCCTCTCGCCGGTCTATAAACTTACTCAGTCGCTTATATCTCCTCTCTCAGTCATCTAATTTAATTTCTGTTTTGCCAATTAAATTTCTTCTTCCTTCCTGGTGAATTTGATATGCAACAATATTTATAATATTAAAATAATATATTTAATATTTATAAGTTCCCTCGCTTTCTTCCTTCGTTCTGATTGGCTGTACACTTGTTATCAAGCACGACGTACACGCGACATCCCCACTCCTCTATCTTGGCGTGTGTCTGACCTCTGTCTATCCTTGCGGACTTCCCTCGCTCACGAAAACTGGTTTCTTGCTGGTAACATTTACAAAACTGTGCACTTTCCGGGACTTGGTGCAAATGATTCTCCCTTAGTTAAAATATTCCATACAAAAAAGTCATTTCTTCTCCAAATAAGCATAATCCTTCTGGCTAAAATTTTATCAATTACTTCCTGACACATAATCTCTCTTCCTGTGTGTAAATATAGTTCAAATCTCGACAAAAATTACACACACTTTTCTCTGATGCTCTCCATTCGCATCTCGTTCAGCGACATTGTCTTGGCTGGACATGATTTCGAGCGCAGTACCATGTTTCGACTTCCGGAAAATGTCGACACATCTTTGCGTTTCACTTCCCCAGACCCCAAAACCACCGTCAGTTCAAAAGTCTATATATAATTTATGTATATATATGCATGCTGCTGCTCGCTTTGTATCGTCACGTGACGTGCACGCGTGCCCTCTAGCGACGGGCTGTGGCATTCCACGCTCTGATCGGAACCACACCTCGTTACACACGCCACGATTAGCCGATGTCATAACCGGTTTGCGCATTACAGCCTCCGGCTCGTTACTTTTTGAACGCACCTCATATATTTCTATCTTTCTAAAAATTCAAGTCTATATCACGGACCGAAGGTTACAATATAATAGTATCTCCAAACTCCCAGACGCAGTACGTCTGCAACGAATCCGATTGATGGGGCACTTAGAAAGAATGGACCCACAAGAGATTACAGTAACTTCTAAAATTCGCACATACCAGAACAAAACAACCAGATCATATTGGTTAAAACAGACTGAGAAGGACCTTAAAGAATTAGGATCGCCAACTGTAACATACCAAACTAAAAACAAGAAAATTCCACCAACACGGAGTTTCGAGGACACAGAGATAGGGTTTAACCACCATATAAGGCATGGACCTTATATGGTGGTTAAACCCTATTAAATTAATTCGTTGAGTGTAGAGGAAAACAGCGCTAAAGGAAAGGTCAACCATTGTTGATTCCACGTGCTCAAAGGGACACTTTCTCGACGAAAGAGAAATAATTTTTTGAAAGACTTTATCAGGAGTTTACATTATTTCCTTTAAAAATAAAATAAGAAAGCCTTTCAGACTGATAAATTATATTCAACAATTGTTGAATATTTAAACAAATTTAAGGTAAACGGATATCCTTATAAAAATAACATTCTGGTAATGTAGTGGATATTATGAAATCTATGGAAAACGCATCACAAAATTGTTTATCTAAAATATAAAGGACGGTTGTATTTTTAAATAATTCAGAGGACTGCAAGAACAGCTCCCGAAAAAGGTTTCTTGTAGACAGCAAATATAACCGTGTTTGCTTATGTAATTAGTTATATTTATAATTTCGAACTAGATTTCTCTTGATATAATTACATAAATTGTTGGAGGCCATGAAACGCAACTGCATGCGAGTTTCGTAGATATACAGTATTAAAACAGATCGTTGGGTTTTCGTGAGTAGCTTCAGGCCATATGAACTAGCATATGACTTCAAAGATCCTATCCCTGTAATTTATCTCCGCATTAACTACATTAACGCACATTTGGACACAATTAATAAGCATGTGTCGATCTTAAGATCTCACCAGAGTAAAGTTTGCTCTGGGTGTACTTAATGATTATTGTTTCAGCCCACTATAAATTAGGAGGTGTCTCTTCAAAGAATCTTTCCCAGAAAAATTGATCCATATGAACTGCTTGAAAAAGCATTCGTGGCTCCAAATATAGAATCATAGAAAAGCTTTCTCCACATGTATGCACTTTTTTTTGACTTCCTTTCAGCAAAATTAACTTGCCAATCTGTTTGGTCATATGTATTTTACAACTGCACATTTGATCAGTATGAATAAAAACATTGGTTCCAAGTAATGCTTTGTAGTAAAGTTCGCTCCGCATCATGTACATGAGTATGGCATTAGACATTTATGAATTAACATTTGTCCTTTCAATTCACCTTTCCTAGTGACGTTAGCTGTGCATGTGGGACAAGAGTATGGCCTTACAGTACTATGAATAGGAATGAGCGACTTCAAATTTCCGTTCTGGGTAAAGTTTGCTCCACATGTAATATATGAATATGGTTTTCGACCATTTCAAACTTCCCTTCTGAGTAAAGTTTTACCCTAACGTAGTATATGAATACGACTTGAAACAAATATGTGTGAGCATGTGTGGCTTCCAACTTTCCTTCAGAGTATAGTTTGCGTCACACGTACTTAAAGAATATGCCTTTAAACTGCTATGAATGCGTTTGTGTGTCTTCATATTTCGCTTCCCAGTCAGGTGTATTATGCTTGCGAATGATAGTCTTCTTGAATGAAGTTTTTTTCCGCGCGTACTACATGAATATGCGATAACGCCTCTATGAATGAGCATGTGCGTCTACAAAACTTCCTTCCTTGTGAAGTTTTATCCGCATGTAACACGTGAATATGGCAATAAACCACTATGGACACGCAGATGTGAATTCAAACTTGTTTTGTGAGTGAAGTTTGCTCTTCATATAGTGGGCCTTCAAATTTGCCTTCCTTGTGAAGTTTACTCCGCATGAAGCACATGAATATGGCTTTAAACCACTATGAATGCGCACGTGTGTATTCAAATCTCCTTTACGAATAAAGTTTGCTCCGCATATAGTACATGAATGTGGCTTTACACCACTATGAATGTCCATGTGACTCTTCAATTTACCCTTGTCAACAAAATTTTTCCCGCACATGTCACATGAGTAAGCCATGACACCACTATGAATGAGCATGTGTGTCGTCATTCTACCCCACCTCGTGAAGTTGACCCCGCATGTAACACATGAGTATGGCTTTAAACCACTATGAATGCCCATGTGTTTATTCAAATCTCCCTTTAGAATAAAGTTTGCTCTGAATACAGTACATGAATGTGGCTTTACGCCACTATGATCAAGGATGTGTGTCTTCAAACTTCCCTTCCTTCTGAAGTTGGCTCCGCATGTAACACATGAATATGGCTTTAAGCTGCTATGAATGAGCAAGTGTGACTTCAAATGTTCCTTCCTTGTGAACTTTGCTCCGCATGTAGCACATGAATATGGCTTTACCCCACTATGAATGCGCATGTGTGTACTCAAATCTCCCTTTTGAGTAAAGCTTGCTCTACATATAATACATAAATGTGGCTTTAGACTACTATGAATATGATGTGTTTCTTCAATCTATCCATGTCAATGAACTTTTTTCCACACATGCTACATGAGTAAGCCATAACGCCACTATGAATGAGCATGTGTTTCCTCATACTTCCCTTCTCATTGAAGTTTTTTCCGCATGTATAACACGAGTATGCCCTAGCACTATGAATGAGCATGTGTGTCTTCAAACTTCCCTTCGTTGTAAATTTTGCTCTGCAAGTACTACATGGATATGGCTTTAAGCCACTATGAGTAATAACATGTGCCTTCAAACTTCCTTTGGAAGCAAAGTTTCCTCCGCATGTACTACATGAATGTCTCTTCACGCCTTTATCATTTAAGATTTGTTCGCTCATGTCACTGCAGACTGCCATGTTTGTGTTACCATTTTGAAAAAGTGAGGCTCCGAGTGTATCATTTGCTAGGGAGTTCTTCGACCTGTTGAGATAAACATGCTTCAGTGGATACTTTCTATTGCTAGCCACTAACATTAAATTATAAAAAATCACATACGACGTACAATTACTCATAACTTTTCAATTATCTTCTGTTACCAAAATACTGTATTTTTATAATTTCTTTGCACATTTGTGGAAATATATTAAAAACTCTGAATGTAAAGCATCAGATATTGATCGCTAGAAGATAGTAAATAGTCATCCAAGTGAATTATTTATTTATTAATAGAACTGCGCACTAATTGCATTAGATTTCTTTAGCATATTCTTACAATGATGTTAATCTCTAGTTGCAAAATTGGAAATGGTATCTGCAAACCTAACATCACACAGTTCCCACGAACACGAATCTCAGGGCTCATGGAATCTCTTATTGATGCAGAACGCATGAAGGAAACCATGGCGTGCAAACGTGGTGACAATATGTCTCTACTCGTAATTATGCTCAGGCCTGTGCCTATTCGTCATCGCGTCAGTGCTGCAAAATTATCACCATATATCTGCTCCATTTTGTTCCCATCTGCTTGTAGTATTTTGTAAAGTGGTCGGTGATAACAGAAATATTCTATTTCTTATCTCTTGTATCAGATAGTCTTCCATAACTAGTCCATATACGAGTCTTGATCGAGAGGATTTCGAGACACCAAGTGTTCCCTTGGGGAAAGAGAATCTAGGGTCTCTTTTAATTGATCCCATATTAGCTCAATTCCACAAGTCAAAACCGGTATTATTTTCACTCGAAGGAGTTTCATCGCGGTGGTCACGGTCAGTATCTCGGGCTTTCACAGCTCTAATCGCTGGTACTGTATTTTCTGTAACATGAAAAGAGATGTTCGATGGCAAATGCCCAGATATTTGAACTGATTCACAATGGCCAATTTGTTTCCTCCTAGGTACAATTGGTCTTGTAAAGCATTTCTTCCTCCATTCCGGAACGTCATTTGGACTGTCTTCATGGTGTTGAGTGTAATCTAATTTTCCATTACTCATCCCGAGAGTCAATTGATCGCATCTTAGAAGTCCTTCAGGATTGATCCTCCTATGACAATGTCTTCAGCATACATGTATACAACAACTTTGTTATCCATCCCGTGAGTGAATCCTGTCACATTGGCTGTAGTCCTCGGTTCGTTTGGATTATGACACTGGATGTAACAATGCCATTACCTATGACCACTCTTGTGACAGATAGTACGTTTCTGATTATTATGGCTAGATCGTTTTTCAGTGCTATGAAGCACTCAAATTTCATGGTTAGAACTTCTCTATCCAATAAGTCGAAAGCCTTATTATTGTCAATGAAAACTGCGAAGAATTTCCCCCCCCCCTTCCTTTCTCAAGGTAAAATCTATGCCAGTCAATAAATTCCTTACTGCATGGAAAGTTGATCTCCCCCTTCTAAAGCCAAAATCAAAGTCCGGGATAGAGTTATCAACCAACTCGGTCAGTCTATTACAAAGGATTTTAGTGAACTCTTTAAAACCCTCGTTCTTTAGTGCGATACCTTCATAGGAATTGAGTTCTTCGGTGTTTCCTTTCTCCATGTAGAGAATTTTAACTTTGGATAACCTCCAGCGCTGTGGGATATCTCCTTGCACTAAACATTTGTTGACAAAGAATTATTTAAGCTGATGTAATTTTTCTCTATTTTAGGAAATAACACTCATTACAATTTGGGTATAATCGTGTTGAATAGTGTAAATTTAATTAGTGGAACTTTCAGCAGTACAATTACTACGCGCGTTTTCCTCAAATACGAGGAACTGAGCGTGTTTCTACTCTTCAATGATGAGGTATTCAAGCAGTGTGAATACATATTATTCAGACAATACTGTTGTACATGTCACAGATTTTGGAGTAACAGTTCTTATAGATAAACGTGGTAATCCTTCTCCTGCACAAAAATAACCAATTGTGCATAGGGAAAGGTTAATAAATCCACCTACAGCTGTTATTTCCTAAAGGTCAACATGGTCTTTTATCGTCTCAAACAAAAGGATATGTTAATTGGATGTTGCTTTATAACTCAAGTACGAGCATTCAACTTTATTTTCTATCACTCATTACAGAGGAATGTTGTCATTCACATTATTTTCCTGTATCGAGATACACCAAAAGAATACGTTGAAAAAAAGGCTGTACGAGGACATCACGATTAATACATTGAAACGGGCAACTGAACACCAGACAACTAGCGATAGGTCCGCTCATTCAAGTGACACAAATTTATCCACTTTCAATTCGCTACAGAATGGGCATTCTGGCTATTTGGAATATACAGGCCACATGACTTTCCACGGGTTATTTTACTTACCAGTTGAACATCACGGATGAAAGGATAGCAGAATTAAGGGCAACACCGATTGGGTGGAGATGACGGATTTACTTAAACTGAGCGTTCCACTTTCTGGCTGGCACCATTTATTCTAAAAGTTCATTTTTCTCAACGCAACGACTTAATCACCTTCCTCCGAAGTAGTATTACGAATTTTCGACTTGTATTTGCTATCCAGCGTGTTCACACTACGTACAAAGTATTTCTAATTTAATTTAATATGGATATACCAGTTTTGGCCAACTGATAACGTTCGGGAAGTGTGCGTCACGATACGTCATTAATTAGTATACCGGGTGAGTTAGCCGTGGTCGTTACGGCATGACTGCTGGCAGTCGCTCACATCCGGGAGGCGAGGAGGTTCGAATCCCCCCGCCGGCAACCTTGAAGATGGTCTTCTGTAGCTTCCCATCTTCCTTCCAGGCAAATGCTGGGGTTGGTCCCTAACTATAGGCCACAGCCGCCACCTTCCAACTCCTCGTCCTTACATTCCAACTTCCCTCCCCAACGGTACTTGTAGCTCACCCATGGAGTGTCCGTCTCGAAGCAGCTACAAAACTGGCGAGCCGAACATGTCCTCGGCCAATCCCGGCACTAAAAGCCATACGCTAAAAAAAATATGTTTTTATGTTGATTTTTATCCTTGTGTCGTGGATCAAATGATTGCCTATACTCTGTATTTCAAAAGAATGAACGTAAAGGAAATGACGGGAGCCTGGAACAGCTGAGCTGTGTTGCCAAGTTTCTTTTTGTTGATGTAAAACAGCTGATTCGAAGAAAACACAGGGCTACACTTCGGATAAATAACACACCGAAGCTATACAAACTTTGTCACCGTTATTCAATAAATACGAGAAAGAGGCCAAACACTCGACAGTTACACAAATACAAAATACAAACACAAAGTAATATGATGATGAATATATCAACACTCACCATGCAATGATTATATCCTTCAAGATGAAACAAGAGTTTGGGTGAAGGTCGTTCACAGTTTACAGCAGTTAACACAGAACGCAGAAATAACATCATGGCAATACCAAGCACATTCACTCACTGTATCGCGACTCTGTACGGTTAATAATAGCCTCCACATACGTAATGTTAAGGTAAAGTATTTAGCACCAAGCACACAAACAATCTGTTCTGTGGCGATATTATTGCATTGATTTTACATTGTCGATTTGTAGGTTATTGAATGACAAGCGTTAATTTGAACACTACGGTATGCAATGAAACATTACTGGATACGTAAACATTAAGACTAAATGTACATACCCTATTTTGTACGTCACGCATGTATTCTAAATTAAGTATATTTAAATTTGAATTGAACAAATAAGGCTAACCATGAAAATAGTTTGATGTCGAAATTAACGATAGCCGGCCGTTACAGGTTGGCGCACGCGGTCTCCAGCGGTATTTCCAGCAATTTCCCACGTACTTCCTGCGGTACTATTTACAACTTACTGACTCGATGCTTAAAGTAAACGAAGCGATGGCAATGAAACAAATTCCGAAACAGTTAACAGGCGACTTAATGAATGACTATATGCTGGCAACATATGGTATTAGTTGTCAAAATCCAGCCAATAGGAGCCCGCGGCGGTCAGCTGTTCCAAGAAGCCGTCATTTCCTTCACGTTCATTCTTTTGAAATACAGAGTATAGTTGTAGTGATTTTGTTTCTATGTGGATGCGAATGGTTGATGGCTTGACCTGGTATACATGTTTAGTGTGAACTTGATCGACTGGAGTTGTTCACATCCCGATGCTTGGGTTTTAGCGTAATCTAATATTTTATTTATAGGGTTATGTTTTGAAATGTACCCCCGCGGTGGTAATAAGCGGTATCAACCACTTAGAGAATGTGAAAAATGGTCAACAGTTCAGTTAGTCAGAGAAGAGTTGGTGTGAAGGGCGCAGTACATTCCTCCCACAACTAATTTATAAAATATACCTCTAGTCAGTTGCCATTGAGCTGGTGTTAGCAAGTGAGTGAAAGTAAATTAGTGTCAATTTGTAAAAAGAATTTGAGTTGTAATACTATGTTAAGTTATTTCTAGGAAACTGGTTCATTAAAGTTTATAGAATTTAAGGAAAGTCTGGTGTATGTATGTATTATTATTATAAAGTGGGTGTTATACATTCCAACTAGCCCAGGCACCAGGAAACACACACGGTTTAAATAATAAAACTCAAAGAACTCAGAGCAAAGAGTATCCCTCTTTCTCCGGGTCGGAGACACAAATTTGAGCCGATCACAACATCGATAACAAATGTTAAATAAATGAACTACGCAAGTTCAAGACACGCTGTGCAAATAATTAGTTGATTCTCTTACAACTACTTAGTCAGGCGCAGACCACACACACACACAAACTCACACCTCAATACTAAATACTGGGGCAATGCTATACCAGATGCCTTGTCAGCAGCGACTTTCAAAACAGAACACCATCTTGTTAGACACTAAATTACAGAACAATTATTGATGATTTAATTTTCAGTCATATGCAAAGTACCGTACGTTTCAATAAAGAAAACCTCTCGGCACGCTGGAAGGCGCAGGTAGACTTCACCAGACAAAAAATATTTCGGATTCATTAAATTTGACAATTGTTGTATACGGATATAAGATTCTAGTCATTATGCGAAGAATGGTATCACCTTTAAATTGACTCGATTTTTCACATATTAATAAAGTAAAAGCCATATTTCACCTTTTGAAAAAGACCCACTATTTTCATCCCAATATTGCCCATTAACATACACGACCGACATTTATATTGGTATTATTTCATGTATAAGTTTGAAAGAGAGTGGTTGTAGTTATCGTGTCCATAAAGAAGTGAGATATATGGTTGGATCCTCAGTTTAGGGGCCGCGACAACGCTGTCATGTAGCCCCTTGTACTATGGGTGTTTGTAAGATCAGTCTGATAATCTGTGATAATTGTGATGGCTGTATCAGTGGGTGTTATCTGTAATTCAGGTAAGGACTGCAGACGATCAATTTCAAGTAGTTCCTACTTTTGCTACCAAATGCTACCGTCGACACCTAGCTGTGAACTTGGCTACTAGATGCCACCGCAACCGAAACCTTTCGGCGAACGCTGGAACTTAATAAAGCGTTAATCAAATATAATCTAACCATTTATCCAATTAAATCTACCAAAAACAAGCAATTTATATTCAATTTGCCCCTTATTATCAAAGTCAACAACACGTCATCAATAGTAACCGAGGTTACCAGAAGACTATAAAAAAATGCTTAAGGTATTGTCCCATGCACGTAGTTCAAATTACAAGGCAACAAATTACTTTTCACCCTTCTCTATTTATTTCTTCAATCCAATACAAAACTACCAACATCTTACCATCTCGCCTCATTTCTGGTCACTGTTTTGTATCAACAACTCTCTGACAAAGAAAACACAGCTATCATTCTTGCTTTTAATCTACACCTGGTCAAGAAGGCCATGAGCCCAAAGAGATTCGAGTTCCAGATGGCTCTCGCATGACATAGAAGTCGAGAGCAAGGCAATGGCGACATATCTGACTGCCCCCGCTACAGTATGGAGTTCACAATAACAAAAGAAATACCTTTCGGTACTCCCGGAAGGCAGAGGTAGATTTCTCCAGGCAAACGTCTTTCAGACGAAGGTTTTAGGTACTTTTAGAACACTACTGAACTTTTTAATCTGTTTTGATATTGTGTCTCTTAAGGGAGGTATGATATTTTCTCTCTCAAAACTCATATTTGTTCCAACTCCTTTGTCAATGGTTGGTGCTATCGATAAACTATATTGAGCCTAAAGGGCTCGTGTTGGTGATCACTTTCATGAGCATGAGTTGGTACTTCACCAACGACGACTAGTACGCACCGCGAGAGCTTTGAGCTAGTTCCTACCCTTATTTTGACTCTAGTAACGTATTCTAATTTTTGACTGTGAGGAAGTGATTTTATGTCTTCAATTTGGAATTCTACGAATTTATTAATGTTTTATGAATATCCCGTTACATTACTCTGAATTCCTGGATTTATGGCAATATCGTATCCCAATCTTTCCTCGCAGATATGCGAAACATGTTAAATTAGTCGCTACACGACTTGATGGGCTTCTTCACGAACCAGAAACCTCGTCTAGTGACGTCACAACCTTGTCAGCTTGAAAGTGATGCAGGCATGATTTTGGGAAGACGTGCCGTGTGAATTGAAAATCTCTGATGGAAATTTACGTTACTGTGAACAGTTTACTTATAAAAGTGACACGGTTGGATAATTACACCCTACGAACAAGTTTGGAGAGCAAAGCAGGCACGATTTTTGTTAAAACAGTGTATTTTCATCAGCACATTGGAACTTGTGCAACCACATTGTGCGATGTTCGCCTGGGCAAGCCACGAGGTATACAAACATATCGTAAAACCATGTGATGTGTTTATTAAGGCTAGGTTGAGCCAAATCAGCCTATAGACTGGACTGGAACATTCTTAGAAATTATTATTGGACGACGATCGCAACGATTTTCTGCGATGTTTGATGAAAGTACTAGCTTTCTGTGAGCTGAACACCACCCGCGTGTTCATTTACGCCAGTGGCAGACATAGAGCCCTTTTTGTCACAAGTTTGCAATAGTTTAAAGCCAGTGATTGGTTATTTTGTGTACAATATTGTAAATGTATTGCCACGATTTTCAACCACCAAGATGGAACTACCCAACTACCACGTGGACGCACAGATTACTGACATTAAGATGATTGTCGAGATGGAGTAACTACCCTGTGAGGGTAGAGGGGTCGAGGTCAATTCCACATAACGAGGTAACATGAGATCTAGCTCGCCGACCATGTGAGTCCAACAATTTCAATATTTTAAGATACCTGCTTCAGTTAAGTAGTTGTAGAACCGCACTCAATAGCAACCATTTAGGTAGGACCTGTTTAGACATATTCTATATTCACTGTTTTTAGATTTTTGGGACAGACCTGGTCCGATCACTAAGTTTTGTGACACCCTGTGGCGTGACTATGCCTCGTGCCAATTATCGTGCATTGATGTAATCTTACGAGGCACCTATGCATTCCTACAGCCCTTGCAAGCTACATTTCGAGTCTACGAGGTAGACAACTTGTTAATCAAGACACCCTGAATATTCATTATTATGGTTATGGAATGCCGAGGCATTCACCCACTCATTAAACAATTATCATCGTATCGGTTGACGGAGGTAAGGGTCACTCTGTCATTTCAATCATGGTTAATTTTGATTGTGAGCTCTGATATCACATTATTCCAGTATTTGGAATCAGCAGGATTCATGCATTAGGCTTCAGATGCCATTTATTCGTCTTCGTTACAATAACGTATCAGTTATCAACACGAAAGGTGTAGGTGTTGTTTGTTTGTTTTGCTTATTTTTGTTTCGAGGAGGACTCTGAACATTTTTGGAACATACTGCACCCGTTCCGCGATGGCATGCGACGACTTAGCCGAAATAACATCGCACATCATGCGGTACGGAACACACACACACGAGAAAATAATAAAGGAATGTGTCGGAATCCAGTTGAAACAATATATATATATATCAGATTTGGGTAGCACGAGACGAACTGTCTCAGGGTCGTTTACGGGCTTAATCATCAATAAAAAGGGGGAGCGCCATCAAGCTGGATTCCTAACAAACCACATCCTTTCTGGTTAAGCCTTACACTTACTCAGGAAAGGAAAGGAAAAGGGAAAAGATGCCGTCACGAAATTTTCTTCCTGTCGTAACGTTCACATGAGCAAGAAAAAAAACTTAAAGTTCATTTGACCACACAGAATCTACGAAGCACTGTACACACGCAAAATAATCACTTGTGACTTCTGAGGCCTAACATAAATTTACACTTAACAACAATTCATGTGAACACAAATATTCATCCAATTTTCCACACATTTATATACAAAATTGCACTGAAATACGATTGGGAAAATATTTATCATTCCTAATATCATCATCATAATCATAAACTTGGATATCCTCTGGTGTGGTCAAGCGTGTTTAAATGTATTAATCAATTGACATGTCATTCATTCAACTTAGCCATATCCGAGGTTTATTTAATGTCAACGAATAATCAGATCAGATAAACGACAGGCATTCCTATCCAGCTTGAGCTATTTAAATCTCATAATGATAATAACTTGGGATTAGTTAAATTATATCCTGAACATCTAACTTGGATCATATTGGAGGCGTTATTCAAATTCTATTACATTTATTAAAGATGCCATATTTTGTTTCAGTCAACTAACTTGAGGATGATGCTTATATATTGCACTCAGCAATCAGACTGATTGCCATTAAATTTTTGCCCACAATTATATACCTTTGGATATCACCATCCAACAATAATCACATGAACCATTGTTCATTCAAAACCACATCGCCATTCTTTATCAAACCACATCATTAATTCACTCCCAAACTTTATTCAACATTCCATAATAACTCTTTATATTTATTCAGCGCATTGCCTGAATCAAGAACCAGACTGGATTAAAACCATAACCTTCCAGTCAATATATTTATTTTCAATGTGGTAACCTCTCAAAACTGTGGCAATATCATCACATCATAAATTTGGCAAAACAAATCCTCAACAGAATGCATTTAATAAGCACTATAAAAATCCTATAAACTGACTTCTAACAAGAACAATGATGATCCACCAAAGCCGTGGTCAAATAAATGTGCTCAACAAGCTCTGAAAGAATATATATATCACTGAATTAATCATCAACAAGCTCCAAGCATGAATTAAATATGGTGATGATAGCATCTCTGGATAAATTCCTAAAATATATTTATGCAACAGTATGATCAGTAGTTATATCAGCATGTCTGATTATGTGAGGTTTATTTCTGATTATGTGAGGTTTGTTTCTGCCTCAGAACACTTCTGCTAGAGGAACTAACTATTCCAAAAAATCCTCGGTTATATCTTTATCATCAAACAAAATATTTAAATTACTGTTCTCAAAATGGTACACTGATATAAAAAACAATGGATCATGGACAAGAATCAAAAGATGTGATCCTATTGACATTTACTGTTACTGAATTTACTAATAATCAACCGATACGTGACTGACACTTACAGTTTGGTTCGCTTACAATCCATTCAGTATAAAGATGATAAATATGGAAACTATGATGGGTCACGATGTTTAACACCACGCCACTGCTTAAAGCAAATGAGCCCCATTCGTAGACTAAGATGAAATGGTCCCTAACCGTAGGATAGGCGATGAACACCACACTACTGCCCGATGGCAAGTAGGCCCTACAACGTTGGCTCAATATGAAAAATCCCTAGGATGGGTCAAGATGATTAACACCACTCCACTGCACAAGGCATGTGGGCCTCATTCGTAGATTAAGGTGAAATGCATTGGAATGGACCTAACCATAATTGTTCAGTCAAATATCAATTATATGTTCTCTAAAGCGATTTACTTGCACAGAAAATGATCCATTTAAAGGAAAAGATTAAAGCCAGACTACCCACATGGCAAGTCCAATCAAACATCAAAATCCACACATATGAAAAAATATGGGAAAATGCAAATACCTGTTTGCAGGCATCGAGTCACGGAAACACTCGATTAATCAAACCAACACCAATAGCATGTAATAACTTGACAGATAAATCAGATCTAAATTCAAGTGTATCAGCGCATTGTAAAAGATTAGACTATTATACGCTCATAGAGATCTGTAAGACATCTTTCACACTCCTGTGCACCCATAAGAAAACAATCGCATCATATGTTGTAAATGATAATTTAGTATACCCATGTGCTCATTGAAATTCATTTCATGACGAAAAACTCAGATAGATGCTCACTTTACCTTAGGATGGGTCAGTCATTCGTAAGTCTTCGCTTCCAGAGATCGACTCAATGTTTAACGCTCCATGTCCAAATTGAATGATCCCATATAAAAAACGGTTCCGATAAAGTTCCAAAATCTCACTTGGTTATGTGGCTTTAATGGTAACCCCATTTAATGTCCGATGTATCTCGTCACTGCTTTATTAGTTCATCCAAAATTGGGTTAACAAGTTCACAACAATTAAATTCAATGACTAACATTTTGAATAAAAACCGGTACTTTTCAGAGCCACTATTGATCATCATCTCGATCAATATTGACGGTCTTACACCTAACAAGGAAGAATTAAAAGTCACATGTGTCATGGCCAGAATTGTGATTTAATATGCATTCAGGAAACTCACAGAAACTTGAATCTTCGTCGTCCCAAAATCAAAGGGATGACCCAAGTGATTGAACATCCACACCGACAATACGTCAGTGCTATCTTTGTCAAACCTAATATTAAGGTTCTCTCCACGGGAACATCCGTGGAAGATGATATGGAATTTCTCACAGTTGAGCTGAGTAATAGTTCTGTAACATCTGTTTATATACCACCGGGCACAGTATTTAGGTTTGTGGAACCCAGTAACTTCCAGAACCAACATATCAAGTTCGTGGTTGGCGTCTTCAATAACCGTACTACTCAAATACTGACAAAAATGGAGAAGTTGTGATAGAATGGGCAGACTCATGTGACCTGAACCTACTACATGATAACGAACTTCCAGCGTCATTCAACAGTGCAAATTGGAGGCGTGGTTTTAATCCTGATCTAATCTTTGTGAGTGAACAAATATCGCAGTTATCAATGAAATCCGTGGGGCAGGCCATCCCACGCACGCAACACCGTTCCGTTATATGCCACATATACTCTGCAATTCGAACCCAGACAGTCCCTTTTCGAAGAAGGTATAATTTTATGAAAGCCGATGGGAGAAATTCACCTCTGCGTTGGATGAGAGCATTCTTAGTATTGATCCAGTTCCAGAATCGTATAATGACTTCATAAACAATGTAAAGTGCTGTTCACGTATCTCAATCCCACGATGTTGCAGATCACACTACGTTAAGGGTATGACTACAGGAACTCAGGAACGTTTGAGAAACTATCTTGAACTCTTCAATAATGAACCTTTAAACGAAGAGACCTTGCAGGCTGGTGAAAATCAACTAACAGCGATATCCAAGAACAAGGAAGATGCTTGGTGTAAATTGATGGAGGAGATAGATATGAGTAAGAGTAGCCAAAAATCATAGAGGCTTATTAAGCGTCTGAGTTGTGATCCAACTGCTAGGCAGGGAAATGCAAATGTACCAACTAACCAGATTGCTCGTCAGCTTGCAAATAATGGCAAGTCAGACCTTTCTACACGTAAGTCAGATTACAAAATTGTACGGACAGAGGAACAGGAGACTAGTGAGCTTCTACAGCCTTTTCGTATGGAATAACTGTATGCAGCCATTAAGGTAAGGCATCAGGGGTAGACGACATCAGAATGGAGCAGAGCAAACACTTTGGTGATCAAGCAAGAGAGTGGATTTTGGCACTTTTCAACAACTGTATAAAAACCTGTAATTTTCCCAAAACCTGGAGGAAATCACGTGTGATTACCATCTCAAAACCAGGAAAATCGGCAGCTGAGCCAGAAAACTACAGGCCAATATTCTTGCTATACCATCTACAGAGGTGGCCAAATTATTAGACTAAAGGTCTGAAAATCCATTATTCAATTTTGCTGAGTACACATTTATTTGTTTTTCTATGGGAACTGACACTGGAGATGTTACAATGATATAGGGACATTTGGATAATGTTTTTAGGATTTTCTGTCTGATAGTTTGGCAAAACTGTTACAATTGATTGTTTGCTGTCTCAAGGAACTATTTACTTCTATGCTCATGTGGTTGCTGGTTTGAAATTTACCAAGAATTTAGTGATTGTTTAGATACTATCTGTCACTTAATTCCATCAGCAAAGCTCTGGTGCTTTATGCTGATATATTTAAACCTATATCTGCGACGTGATTAGAAGGCAGTGCATCACATCGACCTATCGAGGGAATTTTAAGATTATGGGGAGAAAAAGTTATATATCCTCAAGGAAAATTGGGATAACAGGAACATTGCTTGCTGAAGGACACTACACACAGCAGGCGATAGCAACAAGACTCAATATTGCACAAAAATCAGTGAGTAGAATTAAGAAAATAGATGAAAATTGCGAGGTTAACCAGTCTCAATGAAAAGGAAAATGTGGTAGGAAAAGTAAATTAAGCCCTAGAGGAGTACGAAAACTGATCTCAATTTCATGAAACCATCGCTCAGCTACGAGTAATGAACTAAGAAATAATTTGAAAAGTAGTGGCATAGATGTATCTGCTAGAACTGTAAGAAGAACATTGTACAATAGCGGATTGAAACCTAGGCGACCCAGAAGAAAAGCAAAGATCACTCCAGTTATGGCAAAACAGAGATTGGAATGGGCAAAGGGCCAGGAAGATTGGTCTACATACAACTGGAAGAAGGTATTGCACCCGAAATTTGGATGATTTAGGATGAAAATGATGTTATATCTGAGCCCATAATAAAATTTAACATTGGAATATAAATTTTGGAAGTTGGCTCAAGGCGAGTTTTGTTAGCGAACGCAAGCAATGGGAGAAACCGATCACGTGATCAGAGACGTCTAGAATATTCTCGGTCATTGAAAAGTGCCTAGCAACAAGGAAATTGCGCGAAATAATTCCAATTAATTGTTATAAAATATATCATTGGATATAAGTTTTGAGCCAATGAGAGGAGGCTTTATGAAGCAGACATAGATTTTTAACTAGTTAATAAGATTAACTATGCCATTTAAGCCCTATGTAACAATTTTACTCCATTGAAAACATTAAGAAAATTAAAAGAAGATATTACTACTACATTGAATGACGCCAATCGGAAGATTTTCACCGTAATAAGGATTATTATAAGTGAGCGCCATTATTTGTGCGGCATTAACTACGGGGCAATTTTCAGGCGAGTTTCAGAGGGGACGACAGTCAAGAGCGTTCTTCTATCGACAGACTTGGTAGCGATAAGACGTATCGACCGGAGGAAATACATTCCCGTAGACAAGCTACAGTGCGAGGTCCTTTGAGACCATTGACGTCAGAAAAGTTGGATGGCGCAGCCACGCGGCAGAATGTTGAAGCTGTAACATTGTGACTGGTCAGATTTATTTAGATGGTGAAGCATTGACGTCGTGATGGAAACAGAAAGAAATTTGTCAAATTCGAGGAGGTACTGCTCTGTATACGGTTGCAAATCGTATAAAACGGGTACGAAATATCTTCACTACTTTCCTGTACAAAAAGTTCAGAGAGAAAGATGGGCTTCGGCGCTGTCAATTGGAAAACGTGTTACATGTTACATGACAGTGTGCAGTCTGCAATTTTGTGAAGACGACTTCTTTCCACCGGTACTGTTGATTATTGATAGTTATTGTCTCTAATTTGTATTCACATGGATTTAGCTACATCAAAAATACTGATAAACTTACAGCCTATTACTTCTGTGCCGTACAAAGAATGTAATCCGCTTTTCGTAAACTTATTTTAGGTGTTCTTCCGATTGACAATAGCCGAATGGTTAGAAAACTTAAGAAAAATGCTGTTCCTAGCCTTAATTTGCCAGAGAATTTATATTCTTGCCTTTGAACAACAAGTATGTAGGTCATTGAAGTATGATTTGGCTTTAATTGTGTTTTTGGCTATGATCACCCTACTGTTGAATTTAGTTAATTAAAATGTAAAATCTTAGTTTTAAGTACCGGTTTGGTGACCCATCATCCCAGGCAGGCCGGCAACACCTATACTATTCAGGCAGATAGGTCACTTAGCCGTAATTTTGAAGTTATAGTGATGTTAAGTATACATATGCGGTAATGTAGCAGGAGACCGGATCGGCCTAGCCTATTCTAACTTGAATTAGTTCCCATTTCAAGATTTTACAGTTTTGAGTGCGAATAGTTGGTTTGAAAGTTGTACAACAGTAAGGAGAGTATGTTTTGTATAGGTTTTAATTGGTATTATGGTTTATGTCAAGCTGAGGAGTGAATTTGGTTTGGCTTAAAGTGTAGTTTTTGATCTGTTCCGTTTGCTTATGACAAGTTCAAATGGAGACTCCAGCTTTGTTAAATATCTGTATTTTAAATATTTAATTAAATATATTGATAAAGAGGATGTCTCCATTTTAACTTGCCTGTGGCAAGAGATTAATAAATTAATATTCTTGCCTTTGAACAGCAAGTATGTAGGTCAATATTTGCAATATTGAAGTATGATTTGAGCATCCCAAGTAACGCTTCTTTGAACCCAAAACATTCATGCAAATTCAGGGTTGCTTGATTCAATTTATTATCAGGGAGTCGTCCTTTGTGTTATGTGAGAGATATATATTGTGAAATTAATAAAAACATCGATACCGCTAGGCTCCCAAGTACAGGCTTCATATATGTAACAGCAGACAGTAAATTAACTATCTACATGTGGGTAATATTTTTAACTGTTAGTAATTAGGCACTGCATTTAAATTGATTGTAAAAATATTTCTATCAATGAAAGGAAATATGTAGTATTTTGCCATCATAAATTAGAAGCCATAACAAACGCACACCCAATTACTTCACGTCACTATATCACCGCCATATTGCAAACAGCTGACCGTAAGCTCCTCCCCCGTTTCGGACGTCAATAGGCAGCGGTGTTACCGGCCAACATTTACTGAGAGCCCCACTTCAGATTTAAGTGAAGTTAAACGGCGGACAATTGACTTAATAACGGACAAGTATTTACTTTGTCGAGATAGAAGTGTTTCCAGTTTACTTATCCAATGATAAAGTATAACTATAGAAAGATTCAGTAAAATCGAGCGAGAATTATCCGAGATATTTGAAACTTTGTGGTGTTAGACAAAGTTGCTCAACTCAGAGAATGAAAATTATTTTAGTGCGGTGTGACTTCAACCCAACCAAGTCCACATAGCAGCTCGAAGTAGGTAAAGTGATATTGCATAAAACATTGAGACTGTATTGTATATGAACACCATAATAGCTACGAACAATTATGAAGAAGAAATAATTCATGACTTTTTAAGTATGTTAGTGATGATGTATTAAACTATTTCGCGCCAGGGATATATCAAGACAGAGTTGTGATTGCAACAATGGAACGACGTTAGAGCAACAATGGAACAACGTTAGAGAAACTATGTTAAGATCTATAACATCTAGATAAACAGAATGCTGAGACAACAGGATGCATTAAGTACATTTCCTTCCAGTACATTTAATGTATTTCCATGTACATTCATTCTCGACCATGAGCATATATAATCGTTCATTGACCAACCAAATGAACTTTACCATCTACGATAGTGAACCGACATTCAAATTTCGAGTTTGTTTTGTAACGATGAGGCTACCCAGAATATATTGCGCAATGATTGTGGAAGAACTTCTAGAGATGTCGGCGATTGAAGAAGAATTGATGGAAGACAGAAGATATCAGTCCGATGATAGTTCGAGACGGAACTCAAGTCCTAAAAACGCTGTTCGTTTCCAGGAGGAGACGAATATGCCGAGAAGGAATCCTTTCCATTCTCGAGGAAGCAGTTGGAATCCGATGGAGGGGACTAGATTTGTTTTGAACAAAACATACCTGGAGGATGACGATCCAGTTGGGTATTTTCTGATACCCGACAATGAACTTCAATTGCTACAAGATGAAGGTAGATGTTTTCCATAATTATTCTTGTTTGAGTGTGTCAAGGGCATTCCGGAACAACAATTCTCCATACTTATGTTATGTATTTTCACTTCGATGTTTAGTAAATGTTATTCTTCGAATCTGTCTAAGATGAAAGTAAGTTTATTATCTATACTTTTTAAATGTCTCAAGATTCAGTTTGTGAACTGAAGTCAGTTGTTTGTGAAACTTATTTTCAATTGGGAAAATGTTTAAGGAAGTCATTATTCTACGATTTCGATTTTTATTCAACACTTCAGACTTTTAGTCTAGAACATTCATTAAATTCATTTTTAAATGAACTTGGGTGTTCTTTTTGTAAGAAGAAATATATTTAGGGGAAGAAATATTCGAGTGGTATAATGTGAAATATCACTATTATTAAAGATAATACGACGATCTAAGCAAGCTATATCCGTCGTGAATTCAATGAAAAAGTGAATCGACATGAACATTCTTTTTGTAGAATGAAGCTACACTCAGTTAACGAGGAACATATATTAAATTGAAGAAAGACTTTGCTCTTCATTAAATATAAATGCTTAGAGATTTATCTTTTGAAAGATAAATAATTCGATCTTAGGAAAGTATAGTAAAGACTTTTCCAGTCATGATCGATCCTTATTGAGCACACGTGTAACGCTACGTTATGTGTCAATGTAGTTTTACAACCGTGCACATTTTAGTAATGACCAGAAAGAAAGGAACATGTATATTTTTATTAAATGTTTGGAGACATGGTGTCTTATGTCTGAGAAATTTTGTTTAGTAAACCATTGAAAACGATGGTATATTGGCTTTCACGGCCGGTGAATTAAAACTCAGCAAATCTTCTAGCTTTGTGCCGTGTCTTGTGTGGGGTTTCACCTAGGACACCAAGCTGGCTAATCGGCAGGCTCTTGGTGTCCCCGCCCAGACCCCCACAGGAGTGACGAACTGCGCGCCACCTCCCTTTATATTAGGTGCAACTGCACCACTTGACTGCGAGAACTAAAAGCTCAAGCAGCCTTAACCTCCCTATGAAGGCTTCCAAAAAGATGGTATATTGGCTTTCACGGCCGGTGAATTAAAACTCAGCAATTCTTCTAGCTTTCTGCCGTGTCTTGTGTGGGGTTTCGCCTAGGACACCAAGCAGGCTCATCGGCGGGCTCTTGGTGTCCCCGCCCGGACCCCACAGGAGTGAAGAACTGCGCGCCACCTCCCTTTATATTAGGTGCAGCTGCACCACTTGACTGCGAGAACTAAAAGCTCAAGCAGCCTTAACCTCCCTATGAAGGCTTCCAAAAAGATGGTATATTGGCTTTCACGGCCGGTGAATTAAAACTCAGCAATTCTAGCTTTGTGCCGTGTCTTGTGTGGGGTTTCGCCTAGGACACCAAGCAGGCACATCGGCGGGCTCTTGGTGTCCCCGCCCGGACCCCACAGGAGTGAAGAACTGCGCGCCACCTCCCTTTATATTAGGTGCAGCTGCACCACTTGACTGCGAGAACTTAAAGTTCAAGCAGCCTTAACCTCCCTATGAAGGCTTGCAAAAAGATGGTATATTGGCTTTCACGGCCGGTGAATTAAAACTCAGCAATTCTTCTAGCTTTCTGCCGTGTCTTGTGTGGGGTTTCGCCTAGGACACCAAGCTGGCTCATCGGCGGGCTCTTGGTGTCCCCGCCCGGACCCCACAGGAGTGACGAACTGCGCGCCACCTCCCTTTATATTAGGTGCAACTGCACCACTTGACTGCGAGAACTAAAAGCTCAAGTGCTTTTACCTCCGTATTAAGGCTTCCAAAAACATGGTATATTGGCTTTCACGGCCGGTGACTGAAAACTCAGCAATTCTTCTAGGTTTGTGACGTGCTTTGTGTGGTGTTTCGCCTAGGACACCAAGCTGGCAACACTGGCAAGTAAGGACTTCTGAAAATGAATCTGGAATGTTATTATCTATGTGTGACAATTTTGGAATAGTTGGCATTCATAACTTCTGAGATATCCAACATAGAGCTCAAATTTCAATTATGTTTCTTCAGCAGTTGGTGGCACTGACGTCAATTTCAAATATGGCCGTGAGATATTTATGTATTGATCTTTACTCTAACCAAATTTGGTTTCGATAGCTGCAGCCGTTTAGGAGTTGATAGACGGGGGACACACACACAGGCAGACAAAAGGACAGACACACATGTTCCCAGATCGAAGTCTACATTTTCCTCGATTTTACAAACTGAGATAAGTAGGCTAAACATATTGAAATGCAGCCGAAATAAATCAGAGACCTCTATGGACATCAAATTGGCAGGTGAAAAGAAGGTAGGAGACTTCTGTTACTCAGGAAGCAAAATAACCAGTAAAGGACGAAGCAAAGAGGATATAAAAAGTAGGTTGGCTCAGGCAAGGAAAGCATTTCTACAGAAAAGGAATCTATTGACATCGAATATAGATTTAGGTATTAAGAAGTCATGTTTGAAAGCTATTGTCTGGAGCGTGGCAGTATGGAAGTGAAACTTGGACTATTGGTGCAGCAGAAAAGAGGAGAATTGAAACGTTTGAAATGTGGTGTTACAGGAGAATGATGAAGATCAGATGGGTAGATATGGTGACAAATGAAGAGGTATTAAGACGAGTGGGAGAGGAGAGATGTTTCTGGCGACTGCTAATGAAGAGAAGAGAAAGGTTGGTAGGACACATATTAAGACACCCAGCAATAGCAAACTTAGTTATGGAATGAAGGCTCGAGGACAAGAACTGTAGGGGTAGACCAAGGTTAGAATATTATGTTAAACAGATTGCCTCGGATGTAGGGTGTGGTAGCTATATCGAGATGAAACAATTAGCTCAGGATAGGGAGGTATGGAGCATTGCATCAAACCAGTCAATAGACTGATGACTCAAACAACATAAAAATTAGGTGCTGCTTTATATCTTAAGTACGAGCAATCAACTTTCATTTCTCTCACTTATTACAATGGAAATTAGTCATTCACATGCTGTTCCTGAAATGAGTTGCAATCACGGATTACGTTGAAAAGGACTGTTCGAGGACATCACAACTAATTAATTGAAACGGGCAACTGAACACCAAGTGACAATCGGTGGGTTTGTTTGTTCAAGTGACACAAATTAATTCGCACTTCGTTCGCTATATCGCAGCCATAATGCCTATTTGGAATATACAGCCCACATAATTTTGTAAACATATGAAGACCCCACGGAAAGAACGGAGTAAGTCCATTTTTTTAGGAAATGAGTTTATGGCGCATTCTGCTGGCCAACCACCGTTGCTACAGATCACTTGAAATTAATTTCAAATAAAGCGAATTGACACCGAGATACTGAGGTTTTTATTTTTAGTGGAAACGGAAAGAACGTCCCATATCCTCTCACTTTTTCATAATTTAACTTTAGTTGTAACTTGTTTTACATGTAATTCATTTATAGGAAAGAAATTTGGCAAAAAACCTATATTGCTTACCCTCAATTGGGGAGTTTTAAGTATTTCTTTTTAGTGTTGAAAGTTTAAAATCGCTCTTCTGAAAAGTTAACAGAATGTGACTTACCCCGTTTTTCCCGTGGAGTATTTATATGTGCTATCACACCGGTACGTCCCTATTGAATATCTTACGAATGAATGGATAGCACTATTTGGTTTAACACCGATTGTGTAGAGATGATTAATTTACCTGGACTTCATCAAGAAATCATATGGTATATAAAGTGTGTTCTGCTATAATATATAGAAGCTGGTAACCCTAACCCGTTCCTTGTTGCATTTCCAGGCATGATGTCCCCAGAAATCACCCTATTATTTTAGAATATGAAGTACTGTGGACATAACATGGGACATATATAATATATTTAAGTAAAATAAAATTGTACACATGAATTACCAACAGTCTTGCAATGATCCACATTAAATTTCACTCATCTGGGGTCCTTGGTTTGAAGTCTGCCCTCATATAATCTGGTCACATAAACAATTATGAAACAAAGTTTTAAAAAATGTGTCAGTTATGGAATTTCCACAGTTTTTACCAACTACACACATATTAACGTCGTTTACCATTGTTTTATTTCCTGAGGTCCCTGGTTCAGAACCACTTCATCATGCTTTTATTTCTCCCGGAATTAAGTCACATTGGCCCATACTACAAAAATTGTCAAATCCTAATTTAAATATGCTAATATATACATCTCGGAAGCCTGTTCTATGGAGTCCTTTGTTCTCAATGTGTACTCCCAATGCCAGAACATACCCGGGCGCTTTAGCAGGGACCGTGACTTTCATATCCGGGCGCTTTGAGAAGGAAAGGGTTTTAATAACCACACTACACAGCGCACACTTATCCAACTCTCGGCAAACCACTGCATGCCTCCCCTCTACCGTTTCATATTTTAATTGGCATGATTTATTTTGAACTTTCACTTTTCTCACCACAATGTTTTAATCCTCATCCTCCAAAGTACTATTTAAAAATTCTCGACCTGTACTTACAAGTACTTACACTAAGTACCTTACACAGAATCTCCAAAATAATTTCTGGGCCAAAAATACGGAAATACCAGTTTCGGACCTCTATTGACAATAATATTGTTGAGTGTAAATGCGCCACGATTCATCATTAATTATTTTCTAAAAGAAATGACGTAGCATCTACATTTAAACTTTGTCAGTCTTGCTTTTATACTTTGTGCATTGGAGTGAATCGATAACTTAGTTGTAATTTCGTTTCTAAGTGGATGCTAATGGTTGATGGATTGACCTGGTATACCGTACATGTTTTGTAGGGACGTGATCAAATGGAGTTGTTCACATCCCGATGCTTGGGTTTTAGCGTAATCTTACCTTTCATTAATAGGGTTATGTTTCGTGTTCTATTTTCCGTGGTGGTGATGGAATTTTGCATTAACTAATCATTTACTGAGCAAAATGGTAAACAGTTCAGTTAGCCACAGGAGAGTCAGCGAGACGGCCGCGGCATATTCCACCCTATCTTCTTTATAAAATGCACCACTAGTCAGTTGCCATTTTGCTAGTATTTGCGTGTGAGTGAAAGTAATAGTGTCATGCTGTAAAGTGAAATTAAGTTGTAATACTATGTTACGTTGTTTTTAGGAAACTGTGGTTGATGGAAGGACTTTCTAGTGAAGAAGCAATGGTGCCTCAGCTCGTACTCTGGTCGCATTCATTATTTATCATTCCATCTGTGATGTACAGACTAATCGGGATGGAGTCTCTCTTTCTTCGAAGTTCTCTTTGCAGATCTACACATGCCTGTGAGGATGGTAAGAGCATTTGCAATCTAAGGTATTAAACCAAAAATGTTTCACTGGCTAATTCAAACACATATCATGAGAGGGTGTATTTTTAGACCTCCAATACCCTCTTCAGATACCTTGATTTCAGACTTTCAATTTCTTTTAATTGTCTGATTGATAGGTAATTATATATGACCACTAGCCCATATGTGATTGATGGTAGCACTTTAAGTCTGAAAAGTTCCATGGCGGATTTTACTGACATTCCGTGTTGATGTCTGATATCGTTTATATTTTAAAGTGAGACTGCAAGTCTCTCCTTTATATGAACCATGAAGGAAGTCCGTGACTTGCATAGCGATTCCAAGGTACGTAAAGTGTAGTTTCTGCTTTAGTATGTGATCCCCACAAACAATGTAGTCATCATTCCTCAGTCTTCCTCCTCTTTTGAATATCATAAATTCAGTCTTCAGAGCAATCATCACTAGTTCATTCTCCTCCGCCTCCGAGATCTATTCACTTCTGAAGATCCCCTATACTATCGGGGGCCAGAGCCATGTCATCTGCATATATATGTACTTTGACATTCTGGGTTCCCTCCTTTGTTTTAGAGACGACATCGTGGGTCAGGATATTGAACAGAATCGGACTTAGCGGGTCTCCTTGCAGTACTCCGATTGTTTGGTCAATCCAGTCTGATTGGGTGGTTCCATCTAGGATCTGAACTTGAAAATCTGCCAAAATGTTCGATATTAGCCTTGTCATGTCAGAACGTCCTATAAGGTTTTCCAATTTTATGAAAAGTTTCCTTCTATTGACTGTGTCGAAAGTTTTGGTATAGTCAATGAAAATAACATATTTCTTCCCGGGAGCTTTTAGTGTTCCCTGTATGTCCTTTAACAGACATTCTGCAGCCATCTGAGTATATCCGCCCTTCCGAATCCCGATTGTTCTTCTGGGAGCAGGTGATCTACCCGTGCATCTATTCTTTGAGTCAGGAGCTCGGTAAGCAATTTGCATGCAACTGATTCCAACACTACACTGTATGATTCATATTTACTGACATCGCCTTTACACTTGTATAGCAGTTTCATGAGAGACTTGCGCCAAGTAATTTGAATAGTTCCAGTCTCCAAGCACTTATTTATTAACTCTGCCCATACATTTTCAAGGAACGCTAACGTAATCTTTAAATGTTCATTACCGAGTCCATCTACACCTTGGTGCTCTGTCATCCTTACTTTTCGTAATGATGATCTTAACTTCTTCTGTGCTGAAAAACACAGTATGTTCTACCTCTGTGGACTCGTCCGACGCCGGTTTGGTCTCTTTGAATAATAGAACTCCCCTCATGTGTTCCTCCAATGTTTCTATTCTGATGTCTGCTGGGAAGCGTGGTTGTCTTGGCCAGAGGTCTTTAAACGGATCTCTCTAAATGTCAGTTATGAGCATTATGTCTTCTCTCTCTCTAACCACTCACTACTTTGACTTTATGAGTTCTTTGTATTCCCTCCTTGCTGTCTGGTAGCGTTCCAGATCATCTTTATCCCTAGTTCTTGGTGCGATATGTAGCTTCTTCAAGGTGTTTTGTCTTTCCTTAAAGCACTGTCTGTCAAACCATTTCTGCGCTTTACGTGCGAGCTCTATAGTTGTGGTTCTTTCTTCTACAAATTCTATTATTCCCGACATAGCCACCTCTAAGTTAACTGATTGTTTGCAGGATATATGGTATTTTGTCTGTATTTGCCTCTAGCAGTCTCTGGTCTAGTGTTCTTCTCGTTCTTTGCATCTTTGCTTGATGCCTTAAGGGGAGTGTAAGAGTCAATATTGTAATTACTGGGATATGCTTCCTAATTACAGCTGCATCACACTTTGTCAGAAGAATCTGGTTTCAGCCCTTAGTGTAGTAGTGGACCACCCCTCTTAGTCTGGGCTCATCTTCCCTCAACAGGCATCCGCCTAAAGTCCTGGTTAATTCAGGATCTCTGTTAGGTAGCAGCGACTCTAAGATTCCTGGAAACAGGGCGCTGCATCACTTAAGGTCCACTACTGAAGTCGAGTGGATTTAGTTGGTACACAAACCTAATGCTATCAGGTCTAAAATGCTTCTCATATACGACTCTTAAGGCCTTCGGGCTGATGGGATATAATAGTTTCGCAAGCGAAGTTAGCTCGGCTGCTGTTTTTCTTCAAACACTCTTTTAACATTCCAGTATGATTAAGTTATGAAGATATAAGCATCTACTTTTGGTATACAGAGGCATACAAGTCTCTTAAAATCATTGATAACAAAAAAAACTCTTTGCCCTGGTTTGTTTTCAGAAGCCTGGGTTGGCCTTTCAATCTCTGAATGATGCGTTTGAACGCCTCGATCACTAGAGCGCATATACTGAACCCTTCGTTACTTTTGGCATAGGCGATCATTTCGACGAGCTCAGCCTGCCAATGTTCATAGACACCACACGAAATAATATTGCGCTACTAATAGTTAAGCTGTGTATAACTGTGCAGTTCGTGGGCAATACCCATTTTGATCGAAAAGGTCTTAGACAATGATTACGGCATGGCAAAGCCCCACATCAATTTCTAAAGCTTGCATCCACGATCTGTATGACATGCTTTCTGAGAAGTTTTAAAAGTTACCAACGTTAATCAGTTATTTGGGGTTATTCCAGCAAAACATGTCGAAGAGACACATTTATGCTTTAAACTGCTTAAAAGTGACATTAAAGACTGAAGCCTTGCGCGCTGGCCTTGAGAATAACCCTGGATATAATAGTTCTAGACTTAGCGCTCTTGTATGACTCATAACCCCTGACCGGCTATTATTTGTACGATAAGCGTTGATGATTCAGCTGCACCGAATATTATGTGAAGTGCCTCATGCAGTCCTTTTCAACCAGGAAAATCTCAGCTTGCCTAAGACCGCTGAGAAGAATACGCCATTACCCAAGTATTTTAGAATCTGGGAGCTTCACAAAATGCCATGTTTTTCTGCTCTCTGATAACCAGAGCTGGACTGTAAAGCTGCCGCGATTAACACAAAGGCCGTTTTACGTAATTATCGGTATTCAGATCGATCGCAAGTATCAGCAAGCCTCGCCATTCGATCACGATTAGCTAAGAAAATTGAGTATTTACCTGAACGCAGTCACGTTTTCCTACGAAACCATGGATTTAATTTGAAAACAAAATGGAGCTCTGTACGATATATATATATATATGAAATCCCACTACTCGGATTGTCAGAAAAAAAACATGTGCGGTGTATAAACATGAGGACTAAAACTAAAGTGTCTCTGACTGTGCTGGGTTCTTTGCAATTCCTGTGAGCTAAGAAAGAAGCCCCCTCGCAAGCAAAACTTATTCAAATCCAAAACTTAGAGCTATGCACACGTAAAGCGAAAGATCGCGTATTTTTTATGTTAAACACTTACTCATTTAAGTGACTTCCACTTCCACCACTTTCTCGTTCTTGGATTTCTTCTTCCACATCCTAGGGATAAGATGGAATAATTTATTACTGTGCTTTTACTTTTACACAAATAACAAACCATGTAATTGAACAGCACTGGTCAGCTGAAGTGAAGATAATATTCACTAAATGACATTTGTACTGTCCATCATATCCTAGTGCATTATGCAGACACAGATAAGAGTTTATAATCTACAATTCTGTAACTTATAGTTAACTATAACCTTTTAAGCGAATCTTCAAGCAAAGGAAAATGCTGAGACGGTTACTCCCAAGAGGCAACAATCGTCTACTAACTGAAGCCTGCCCTAGAAGAACGTTGTATATCAAAAATTGAGCAAGTTGAGATTTTCGGTTACGAAGGTTGGATATCATCACACCGACTCTTTGCAAACCTAAAATTAGTCAATTTCAAAAAAAAAATGGACAGAAAATTTTGGGTCCGAAAGTTGGCTTTGCTGCAAGAAAGTTCTTTATCAACAAAGATGGCGGATGTTGGCAATTTGAATGTGTCGCCAAGCTATCTTTTAGCACTGAATAAGAGCAGGAAAAGGAAGATAAATCAATTTCAGTGGAAGAACAATGTGCGGAAGCGACTGAAGAATAGTGAAATAGCTTATACAGCAGCTTGAGGACGTGCAGTTCAACAAAATCATCGCTCAAATCATGCAAGAGAAGAACGTTGAATATAAATCAGCTGAGTGGCAGCATAGCACCTCGAGGAACGTGTTTTGATTATATGGCTGCTACAATTTGTATAATTATAATCCCTTGATTATCACAGTATTCTTTTAATCTATTTTCACTTATGAAAAACAAATAGGCTTATGAGATCACCTTTTGTCGGAATGTGTGTATGTGTGTTTTGCTTGTGTGTCTGTCCCTAATGAAATCTAAACGGCTAGAGCGATTTCAATAAAACTCAGTGAGGTCAAAGTAATATTTCGTCCCACCACGACCGTGCCCTTTGACATATATTACATCTCACCAATCCAACATGGTGGCTGTGCGAAATATTTCACCGGCATTCACAATCTCCGAAACTATTACTGATATCACCCTGTAATTTCGTGGTATGATAAAGGGCACTACTAGAAGTTCACCTATGTGACTTCTAAAAACCTGTTAAGTACAAAACGAACATGGCGGCCAAGCAAAATTGAAACATTAAAATAGACTTTTCCCGCGATTCAACCACTTGTGTGCAGTGAAACATGGTACAGCAAATTTTTATACACATTGTAATGCACTGACATCTAATTTAGTTCAATTGTTTACAAGACCTCAAGATGGCGGCTGCGCGAAATTTTCAAATGAAGTTTTCATTTCTTATCTCCTAATCATGCGATCGAAGTCAAATGCTTGTATAATGAGCCTACGCAATTATCATCATCTAACAGTACATAACTCCATGGCCTACATATAAAAATTGAACACGGCGACCATCCAAAATATTTATACGGTTCTCATTATACCCATTTTATTTTCTTGTTTTGTGTATGACTTGTAAGCAATACAATATTCTATACCATATATGTATCTGAGGATAATTAATCTTTATTCTTTAGCCATAGAAAATGGTTTGTGATATACAACGTTCTAGGTCTGTTGAGATATACAACGTTCTTGCAGGGAAACTGCACTAAAATCATGGCGAGTCCTACATCCTGCCATTTAAGAGAAGTGTAGTAGTCCCTTAGTTTTGGAAGAGGGACTGATACTTTAATATATAGACCTTTATTTAATATACTTACAAATAAAAGTAATAGCAATTACTTTCTCCGTAAGGTTCTAGAACATTCTTTTACTTTTAACTCACATATTCAATTATCTTCATGCTTTAGGTCAACTACATGTTCTTGCGATGTTCCACTGTCATTTGTTAGAAGCATCCCAGCAAAAACTGGGATTTCAAGTGAACACGCACAGAAGACCACTCATTAGGACAGTCAAACCCAGCTCCTGTCAGTAGCATTCATGGGAGGATCAATTATAATACCTAGACTTTAAGGCTACAGTGGGCAACTAAAACAATGTGATTGTGCCAAACATATGTTCGATTCACATAATATACCTATTCCCAATGCCATTATAAAGCAACCTCAGTAGCCCAGCGATAAGAACATCGCACAAATTCAGCGGTCGTGGGTAATGTATCGTTCGGGACACATATTTTTTTTTGCCACCCTTCCATCAATATGGATTGTGTTTGCTGGACAAAACACAACCTAATAGCCAAACGCTTCTGTTTGTCATCAACAAAATTGTGAAAACATAACTCTTAATTCCGAAATGCTATTAAGGAGGTCTCTTGTAATGAGGAATGAAGATACTTACCTCTCTCAGTTCGGAAGATAATGATTCTCTTTTCTTGCATGGAACGATCTCCTGAATGGAAGATTCCTCAATTTTAATATCCATGTGATGATCTGCATTGGCCTGCAAAGAAATAATTTGGTTCACAAATATTTGCCATCACGTAAGTGGAATTAGGTCTCACAGATGACTTGTAAACTTGCACTGAAAGATTCAAGCAGTAAAATAGCACACTGAAGGTAATTCAACCTCCCGTTCATAGTTTTCTTCCGTCAGCAGTTACATGGCAAAGAACCTAAAAGTTTTTGTGAAGTTTATATCTGAAAACCTTTCACTTAGTATACACTCGCAAAACGTTAGCCTAGCATATTGTCACTAGCATAGACGGTGTGTGTTGCGACTTTCCGTCGTAGATGCACTTACTTAGACTTACCATACAACGTTAATGTTGTTGTTGGTTTGAGTCTTCAGTCTTTTGACTGGTTTGATGCAGCTCTCCATGCCTCCCTGTCCTGAGCTAAACGTTTCATCTCTACATAGCTACCACACCCTACATCCGAGGCTATTTGTTTAACATATTCTAACCTTGGTCTACCCCTACAGTTCTTGTCCTCGACCCTTCCTTCCATAACTAAGCTTGTTATTCCTGGGTGTCTTAGTATGTGTCCTACTAACCTATCTCTTCTCTTCATTAGCAGTCGCCAGAAACATCTCTCCTCTCCCACTCGTCTTAATACCTCTTCGTTTGTAACCCTATCTACCCATCTGATCTTCATCATTCTCCTGTAACACCACATTTCAAATACTTCAATTCTCCTCATTTCTGCTGCACCAATAGTCCATGTTTCACTTCCATAGAGCGCCACGCTCCAGACAAAGGCTTTCCAAAATGACTTCCTAATACCTAAATCTATATTCGATGTCAACAGATTCCTTTTCTGTAGAAATGCTTTCCTTGCCTGAGCCAACCTACTTTTTATATCCCCTTTGCTTCGTCCATCACTGGTTATTTTGCTTCCTAAGTAACAGAAGTCTCCTACTTCCTTCAGCTTTTCACCTGCCAATTTGATGTCCATAGAGGTTTCTGATTTATTTCGGCTGCATTCTAGTATTTTTGTTTTACAATTCTTAATTTTCATCATGTATTCTTTCCGTAAGATGGAGTCCATACCATTCAAGAACTCATTCAAATCCTCAGGCTTGTCGGCCAAGATGACGATGTCATCAGCAAATCTCAGAGTTGAAATTATTTCTCCTTGAATCTTCACTCCCACTTTACATTTATCTCTAATTTCCTTCACTGCTTGTTCAATGTAAAGATTGAAAAGTATGGGTGATAAGTTGCAGCCTTGTCTAAACACCTTTCTGAATATCAGCTTCTCTCTCATGTCCTTCAGCTCGAATGACTGCTGTCTGGTTTCTGTATAGATTGTAGATCACCCTCCTATCCCTGTACTTTATTCCAATAGATTTCAAAATGTCAAACAATTTAGTCCAATCAAAAATATATCAAAAGCCTTTTCTAAGTCTACAAATGCCATGAACGTTCTCTTATCTTTCCTTATTCTACCTTCCAAAATCAGCCTAAGACTTAGTACAGCTTCCCTTGTTCCTACATTTCTCCTGAAACCAAACTGGTCTTCACCCAACTCCCTTTCTATCTGGCTTTCAATCCTCTTGTAAATTATTCTAGACAGGATCTTTGAAGCATGAGTAATCAAGCTTATTGTACGGTTATCTTCACATCTGTCAGCTCTTACTTTCTTTGGTATAGGGATGATTACATTCTTCTTGAAATCAGAGGGTACCTCACCTGTCTCATAAATCCTACACACCAAGTGAAATAACCTGATCAGACCTTCATCTCCTATGCAGCGTAGCAACTCAATCGGTATATCATCTATACCTGGTGCTTTGTTCCTGCTTAAGTCTTCCAAAGCTCTATCAAATTCTGATCTCAATATTAAATCTCCTTTCGCATCCTCATCAATTTCCTCCTCCCTTTCCATTACATGATTCTCAATCTCCTTTCCCTTATACAAACACTCTATGTAAGCTTTCCATCTCTCAACCTTGTCTTCCCTATCTGTTAGAGGCTTTCCATTTGTGTCCCTAATATTACAGCACTTAGTCTTCTTTTCCCCAAATGTATTCTTAATCCTTCGATAAGCTGTGTCTACTTTTCCTAATTTCAGACAATTTTCTATACCTGCACATTTCTCTTTCAACCATTCTTCTTTCGCATCCTTGCACTTCTTATTGACCTCATTTCTCAGACGTCTGTATTCTGCTTTCCCCTTTTCATCTCTTACATTCTTGTGTTTCCGCCTTTCATCCATCAATTCTAGTATATCCTGAGTGATCCACGGTTTTCTACCTATTCTTTCTTTCCTATCAATGTTTTCTTCTGCGGATTGTTTTATTTCATTCTTCAAAAGTGCCCATTCGTCTGCAACTGAAGTTTGTTTAGGGTTTTTCATTAGTCCTTCCTTTATACTCTTCTTGAATCTTTCGTTTACATCCTTTACATTCAGTCTTTCTATTGCCCACCTTTTTGGCTTTTGACTTTTCTTCAGTATCTTCAACTTTAATCTGCATTTCATTACAACCAGATTGTGGTCAGAGTTTATGTCAGCACCAGGATATGTTTTACAATCCAAAATCTGGTTTCGAAACCTCTGCTTGACCATAATGAAGTCGATTTGGTAACGCCCTGTATCTCCTGGTCTCATCCATGTGTATATTCTTCTATTGTGGTTATTGAATAAGGTGTTAGCTATGACCAACTCATGCTCGGTGCAGAATTCCATCAGCCTGCTTCCTCGATCATTCCTTTCACCTAATCCGAAATCTCCTATCTTCCCTTCTCTCCCTTTTCCTACCACAGCATTCCAATCTCCCATTACTATAACATTTTCATCACCCTTGACATACCTCAGAATTTCGTCTATTTCTTCGTAGACCTTTTCAAACTCCTCATCATCAGCTTGACTGGTAGGCATATAGACTTGTACCACTGTGGTGCACGTAGGTTAATAAGGACAAGCAATGCTGATTAATTATGTGTCCAGTAATCTTGTGTTCAGAAATCTTGTACCAAGCATAGTTTGATTTTTCCTCTTGAGACCAGATTTAAGTAATACTCATCTCAGAGATACTTAAATTAAGGAGCAATTTAACGGGACCGATAGATGAATTTCTAAGTACAATGGCAGCTACTTGAAATTTAATTTCATACCAATTCACTTGTAATACTTAATTCATGACCATTGACGTTGTCAAGATTGCGCAATGTGGTCACAAATATACATTTTTATAGAAAACAGCCTAAGTGATTTCATGAACAACATTGCCAACCGCGGTCTATTAATGACTGAGGCCCATAGACCATCTCTGGGGTGTCTCGGCACGGTGTATTCGTGCCAATCCAAGACGACCCACATTCCTTTTCCTCCATTTAACGCTCCGAGAAGATCCGAAAAACCCTCACCATCAATTAACAATATTTGTGTACCATTGGAGGATGTCATGAAAGGTGAACCAACAATATAGTGACAGTCTCGGCTAGCAGTAGAAATTGTCATCAAGGTGAAGAGAGGACCTACATTGTCAGTGACAGCATGCAACGTAGGATTTCGTCAAGGCAAGGGGTAGTGTCAATACCATATTGACAGTGACAATGTAGATTTCCAATTAAAGCTCGAGACGCTCCTAAACATATGTGTCTAGCAGGCTAGCCTAGGTTTTGAAAGGGGCTATCATTTTCATCCCAAAGGAACTCCTAGACCCCCTACCGCAACATTCAGGAATGTTCGGGCAATTTTCAAGGTATTCACAAAAATCTAAACATCCAACTTTCTCTGGTTTAGATCCTATGGAAATCCACCTTAGATCTTTAAACAATTAGGTTTAAAGACTCTTTTAGTTCATTGAGGTTTAGATCATTGCATTTTAGCTCCAAAATGTTATCATTAAGGCTGTGTTTCAACCTTCGACAATTTGGCCAGTCGAGTGAACCTGCACTGCGAATAAATTAGCTACTGTTAGCCCAGGTGTAGACTTCACCTACAATAGGGGCCCAGGGTGCCAGTACAGTCAACCTGCATTACCAATAAAGTAGCTACTGTTAACACAGATGTAGACTTCACCTACAATAGGGCCCAGTGTGCTTGTACAGTGAACCTGCATTACCAATAAATTAGCTACTGTTAACACAGGTGTAGACTTCACCTACAACAGGACCCAGTGTGCTTGTACAGTGAACCTGCATTACCAATAAATTAGCTACAGTTAACACTGGTGTAGACTTCACCTACAATAGGGTCCAGTGTGCTTGTACAGTGAACCTGCATTACCAATAAATTAGCTACTGTTAACACTGGTGTAGACTTCACCTACAATAGGGCCCAGTGTGCTTGTACAGTGAACCTGCATTACCAATAAATTAGCTACTGTTAACACAGGTGTAGACTTCACCTACAATAGGGCTCAGGGTGCCAGTACAGTCAACCTGCATTACAAATAAAGTAGCTACTGTTAACACAGATGTAGACTTCACCTACAATAGGGCCCAGTGTGCTTGTACAGTGAACCTGCATTACCAATAAATTAGCTACTGTTAACACAGGTGTAGACTTCACCTACAACAGGGCCCGGTGTGCTTGTACAGTGAACCTGCATTACCAATAAATTAGCTACTGTTAACACTGGTGTAGACTTCACCTACAATAGGGCCCAGTGTGCTTGTACAGTGAACCTGCATTACCAATAAATTAGCTACTGTTAACACAGGTGTAGACTTCACCTACAATAGGGCCCAGTGTGCTTATACAGTGAACCTGCATTACCAATAAATTAGCTACAATTAACACTGGTGTAGACTTCACCTTGAAGAGGAGTAACACCTCTTTAAATAACCCTGGTCTAGCTGGCCCGCCTGGTAGTACCTTGTTAGGGTCCCTTGCCAGGGTTACGGTGAAGTCCTCAACGGTACCTGCAGTGAAAGAGGTGAACTCAGGCACAGTGGTTGGCGGAAGGGGCAGCCTATTGCTCAGGTTTAATAGGGCAAACTATTGTCCATAGTTATGATGGGCAGATTTTGGCCCAACGGCAAAATGAGCGGACGGGGAGCCAACCACTCTCATGGCTCCCAACGGTCATAGAGGCGGAAGAGGCCACGCCAGACGGACTGGCTGTAAAGGCGCACCTCAGTATTACTTGAGTATGCGGCAGTTCGTTGCAGTCTCTGTGTTCGGTCCTGCATGTCTCATTCTTTGTGAGCCGCAGGATAAGGCTCAGAGATCATAGTGTGTGGGTCTCGTCCTGGCAAGCTGAGATCCACCCTAAACAAATTCACGCCAGTGGCACTTCTTCCGAACGTCACTTTTCAAAGTCCAACGGCGATGGGATATGGACGGTGGGGGCAGGTTATGGGTGTAACTGGAAGCCCCTAGCTCGGACCTGCACGTTGGCAGCAGATGTGTGATGGTCGTCTTCCGGAGACTCTGTGACTACTCAGGAATTCGGTCCTACATCTGTGTTTGGGCAGGCCTATTTAGGATCACCGCTGCCCACCCCACATGGGGAAGGCCCTAGAAAAGGTGGGCTAAACATCGGAAGTCACAATCTTGGTCCGGCTGGGCAACCTCACTCAGAAGGTCACCCCTCATGCGGTCGAAACTCAAAAACAGTAAAGAATCACAAATTGATTATTGGATCATGGAACATCAGAACCTTGCTTGATTTGGACAATAACATTAGACCTGAGAAAAGGTCAGCTCTCGTAACCCATGAGTTATCAAGACTCAACGTTGACATTGCTGCTCTCAGTGAAACTAGGCTGTCTTCTGAAGGCAAGATTACTGAATCTAGAACAGGATATACCATCTTCTGGAAAGGAAAGGAGGAGGGTGAATGTCGTATTCATGGTGTGGGCTTCGCTGTGAAGACCAAACTGGTAAATTATCACCAACTTACACCCATTGCAATCAGCGAAAGGCTCATGACTCTCCGCATACTACTCTCAGGAGGTTCCTTTATGACACTCATCTCTGCCTATGCCCCTACCTTAGATTCTGATGATGAAGTAAAGGCTCAGTTCTATAATCAGCTAAGTGAAATCATCTCCAAGGTACCATCTGCAGATAAACTCTTGCTCCTCGGTGACTTCAATGCCAGAGTTGGAAAAGATCACAGGCTATGGAATAATGTGATGGGCAAACAGGGATTTGGAAAATGTAATCCCAATGGACTGTTGCTTCTTGGTCTTTGTGCAGAACACGAACTTTCCATTACCAACACGCAGTTCCGGCTACCTGACCGCTTCAAAACCAAGTGGATGCATCCTCGTTCCAAACATTGGCACATTCTTGATTATATCATTACCCGGCAATGTGATAAGAAGGACACTCTTATTACCAGCACAGTAAGAAATATAGACGATTGTTGGACAGATCATAAACTTCTTATATGTAAGCTCAGGATATCCATCAGACCTAAACCACCTAGGAACATCAAAAATTTGCCAAGAAAGAAGTTTAATACATCCAAACTTCAGGATGAATCCATGTACAAACATTTTGGAAACAGGATCGTCACCCAGTTATCAGAAAACCCAGTAACAAATGATATTCAGCAAGAATGGGCCACATTACAGAAGATTATCACACAGTCAGCTGAGGAAACCATTGGTTTTATAGTGCGGAAAAGATAAGACTGGTTTGATGACAACAATGAGGAAATTCTGTCTCTCATCAATGCCAAAAGGAATGCCTATCTTGCCCATCTTCAAGACCCAACTTCCAACACAAAGAGAGATAAACTACTGGAACTCAAGGGTAAATGCCAGACGCAGATAAGGCAGATTAAAAATACTTGGTGGCAACAGAAGGCTCAGGAACTGCAGAGATTATCGGATGCTCGAGACTTGAGGAACTTCTATGCCGTACTCAAGGAAATATATGGACCATCTCGCTCACCATCAGGTACACTGAAAAGCGCTGATAATTCTACTACCTTTACTGATAGTCAAGAAATCTTGGAACGCTGGAAGGAGCACTTCTCCAATCTCCTAAATCGTCCATCAGAAGCTGCTGAAGACTTCCTCTGTGATGTGCCGCAACAACCTGAACAACTGTGGTTGGCAGTACCTCCTACTTATCATGAAATCAGTGCAGCTCTCACCCAATTAAAACCCAGAAAAGCACCTGGCCCAGATAACATCCCTCTGGAACTAATTCAAGCCGGAGGTCATTCCCTCAAAACAAGAATTTTCATCCTTATCCTCAGAATATGGGAATCAAGAAAGGTACCTGGAGACCTAAAGAATGCCACTATCGTCACTATCTTTAAAAGGGGTGATCGCAGTGTTTGTGGCAACTACCGTGGTATATCACTGCTTTCAATTGTGGGGAAGATTCTTGCAAGAATTCTACTTAACCGCCTCAAGGTTATCTCTGAGAGGATCCTCCCAGAGTCACAATGCGGATTTAGAACTTCCAGAAGCACAATTGACTTGATTTTCTGTGTGAGACAGCTACAAGAAAAATGTAGAGAACAACAGAATCCACTCTTCTTAGTCTTTTATGACTTGGAAAAGGCATTTGATTCGGTTCCAAGACCAGCCAAGTGGGCAGTGCTGAAGCGGTTTGGTTGCCTCAGCGTTTTGTAGATCTAATCAAGGCTCTCCATGATGGCATGACAGGTCAGGTTTGCCATCAGAATAAGATGTCCGATGAATTTCCCATTACCCATGGACTGAAACAAGGATGTGTACTGGCTCCAACGCTTTTTGCGCTGTACTTGGCTGCAATGCTTTATGATTCACCCACAAACATCCCAGGTGTGGAGGTCAAGTATCGTTTTGATGGAGGGCTTTTCAACCTAACTCGTCTCCGCTCCTTGAGGAAAACTCAGGTTACTAAGGTTACTAACATGTTGTATGCAGATGATGCTGCGTCGCCAACTCTCACACCAGAAGAGCTGCAAGAGTCAGTTAACTGTTACAAAAGTGCATGTGATCGCTTTGGTCTTACCATAAATGTAAATAAGACTAAAGTCTTGGCACAACCTTCACCAGGCACACCTCTTCCTCAGTTCAATATCTCCATCTCAAATTTGCCATTAGAACAGGTTGACCACTTCTCGTATCTGGGCAGTACCATTTCTGTGAGCTGTACCTGTGAGCAGGATGTGGATAAGAGAATTGGCGCAGCCCATGCAGCATATGGACGATTAGCGCACCGTGTCTTCATGAATAAAGATTTGTCCATGTGTTGTACAAAGCAGTAGTCATTTCTACATTGTTGTATGGCTGTGAAACGTGGACCCTTTACCGACGTGATCTTAGGAAGCTTGAGCGTTTCCACCTACAAAAACTTCGATCAATCCTGAGGATTAAATGGGAAGACCGCATTACCAATATTGCTGTTCTGGAAAAGGCTCAAATCAACAGCATAGAATCATCCATAATAGGTCACCAATTTAGATGAATTGGTCATGTCCATCGGATGGATGATGTGAGATTACCTCGTCAAATGCTATATGGTGAGTTATGCTATGGCACCAGACCTCATGGTGGTCCTAAGAGGCGCTACAAGGACCAATTTAAGCAGACCCTGAAATTGACAGGTCTTGATTCACAAACCTGGGACATGCTGGCTGAAGACCGCTCAACTTGGCGCCGTACCATCCCGGAAACTGTAAAGACGTTTGAAAGGGATCGACGCACACATGAAGAGGCCAAGCGTCAAGCTAGGAAATTTCGAGCAGCCCAACCACGTCCTCCTCCAGCAATACTATGTGACTTGTGTGGTCGCTTGTTCCATGCCAGGATAGGACTCTTTAGTCACCGTAAACACATCCACAAACTGGACTGAAGGAAGAAGATTTATACTCGGATTCGAGTTAAAGCCAATGATAATGAGACTTCACCTGCAATAGGGTCCTGTGTGCATGTACAGTGAACCTGCATTACCAATAAATTAGCTACTGTTAACACAGGTGTAGACTTCACCTAGAATAGGACCCAGTGTGCTTGTACAGTGAACCTGCATTACCAATAAATTAGCTACAGTTAACACTGGTGTAGACTTCACCTGCAATAGGGCCCAGTGTGCTTGTACAGTGAACCTGCATTACCAATAAATTAGCTACTGTTAACACAGGTGTAGACTTCACCTACAATAGGGCCCAGTGTGCTTGTACAGTGAATCTGCATTACCAATAAATTAGCTACTGTTAACACAGGTGTAGACTTCACCTACAATAGGGTCCAGGGTGCCAGTCCAATGAACCTGCATTACCAATAAATTAGCTACTGTTAACACAGGTGTAGACTTCACCTACAATAAGGCCCAGTGTGCTTGTACAGTGAACCTACATTACCAATAAATTAGCTACAGTTAACACTGGTGTAGACTTCACCTACAATAGGGTCCAGGGTGCCAGTACAGTGAACCTACATTACCAATAAATTAGCTACAGTTAACACTGGTGTAGACTTCACCTACAATAGGGTCCAGGGTGCCAGTACAGTGAACCTGCATTACCAATAAATTAGATACTGTTAACACAACATGTGTTGTAGACTTTACTTACAATAGGTTCCAATAGACTGCAGTCTATCATCAATAAGAGGACAGAAATGGATAGTTCATGCATAGCGTTTAGAAGAGAAAGTGTGCCGAATCCCGAATTTGCCGTATCTTTAGTAAGGGTAGTTGCTGCGCCCGCCGGTAGACTGCGTAGCGGTTGATAGTTGCTGGCGGGAGTCACTTTCTAAGCGCTCGCGAGTTTGAAAACACAGAGATGCTGCCGTGTTTAGTCCTTATTTTTTGGTGTTGAAAAATGTATGCGATCAAGAAGCGATAGTGAAATAATACATACGTTATGACACTGGTGGGTTTAGTATTTGTAAGCCTTTACACTTATTTCTTTACATTTGTGCTGTCGAGTGAATTATAACTTGGTAAGATTCGTCAAACAAAACTGTGTAAGTGAATATGCCGTGTTGTTTTGTTCCCGGATGCCGATCTGGATACGACAAGTCATCTGCAAAATGTAGGCACTTTTTTAGACCTCCAAAAGCCGAAGATGATTTATTTAAATGGGCCAAGGCCATTCCGAGGAAAGACATTAAATTGTAAAGTAAGTCATATGTATGTGACAAACATTGCTCCGATAATTTCCTTATTAAAACGGACCCTTTCATTATAGAAGGAAAGACAGTCGAAATGGCGAAAATGTGTTGGAGTTTGAAGCCTGGTGCAGTCCCACACTATCTAGCAGGGTACTTTGTCAAGCAACTAAGGAAAGGAATCAGCTGTGTGAAGTGTGCAACAACCCTTCAAAGTGAAAGGCCGTCGGACACAACAGCTGCAACTTTCACTAATATAAAGGACTTTTGCACAATAAATGCCCTTACCTAACTCACACGTCCGACAGTGTCTTCAACATTCTTTTACAGGTCGAAGTAGTCGTTGAAAATTTGCAGGGTGATATATTTTATGAGTGTTTGGACAGCATTGATGAGATTGTTTTAGGGCCGTGTGATTTAGGATGTTGTATGGAACATAAACTGGACCTTATTGGAAAACTCGTTTTTCATTTCATGAAGTGCCGCTTTTTCTTTTGTACGAAATAAATTAGCAAAGAGCAGTCATCTTCTAAGTCTGAAAAATCGTCGCGTAAGCTGTCCAAACTTTCGGACAACTGAGAGCTATAAGTTGTATGGGTGAGTTTGTCATTATACTGTATTATATTATATATACTGTACTTTATTTGTGCAGTAGTGAATGGTCTGTAGTTTTACGATTTTTATACATTCAGTTACATTTTGACCCCCGTCAGAATGTTTTATTTCCTTATTATATGAACCTATGACGCATTCTGATGTTTCATAATTAACACAACGGACGTCAGCGTTGTATATACTCAGTGCGGAGAATTTTATATTTGGATCATCTTGTCTAATACAACGTAGTGTAAGCTGATAACATTCAGTTACTGAAAAGTAACATTCAACTGCTTGTATTGATACCGTCCTCACTCAGCGCTAGCCGACGCTAGAGCTGCCTAGCGGCTGGACCATACAAACTCCACAAGTCACGTCACTTTATCTTCTATACGCTATGGTTCATGTACAAGTAATAGCAAAAGACAGCTAAAATTTCCTAAGATCAGGTTTATTAAGTTTGGAGGTGAGGTTAAAGAATGGCTGGGATTTTGGGGACAATTCATACGTATCCACGAGGATGAGGGCATTGAAGCTGAACACAAGTTCCAGTATTTAACGCAGACCACAAAGGTAGCCAGTCAAGCACGAGAGTTAGTAAGTAGTTTCCCACCAACTGAAGCAAATTACCAAAAGGCGATAAAGTCTCAACAGAATATGTTTGGACGGGATGATTTATTAACTGAGTGTTATATGAGGGAGCTAAAAAGTCTTGTCATTGTAAATGTTGGCAATAAGAAAGACAGACCTAATCTTGCCGTGTTACATGATAAACTTGAACCACAGTAGAGAGCGTCAAGAGTCCATTGGTGTACTAGGGACAGATATGGAGCTATGCTATTTCCATTGGTTGAGTCGTGCCTGCCTGAGGATATTCTACGTGTTTGGATGAGAAATCAATCAACTTCAACGGCAGATCAAGTGTGCAATCATGCTGATAAACTAGGAGCATTACTTGCTTTCCTTAAAGGGGAAGTGGAAGGCGAAGAAAGAATAACTATTGCCCAGACTGGTTTTGGTTGGTCTCTAAAGAGAAATAATGATAAATTCAAGTTCAGGGAATATGAAGATAACCCGCCACCTACTGCTAGTGTTCTGTTTACAAGCAAATGCGAGGGAGAGAAAATTTATATCTTATGTTAAAGGCGACATGAAAGTAAGGAGTGTCACTTCGCCCAAGATCTGAACTTAGATGACAATCGTAGGAGACTAGCGGAGAACAAATGATGTTTTGCATGCTTAAAAGTTGGTCATAGGGCAAACAGTTGCGCCGCAAACTTGAGGTGTCCAGTATGCAGTAACAGACATGAAGTAATTATGTGCCCTAGGGTAAAAGTAAATCGGGTTTCGACCGAGAATGATACAATGTATAGTAACAGACGAACAGTAAGGAAAATTGAGGTGTGACTCTTAATGCACAAGCCTCAGCTGTTGAAGATGTTTTGCTGCAGACTCTCAGTATTAGACTAGAACACAGTGGGAAGGTGAAGACAGTACGTGCTCTGATAGATTGTGGTTCACAGAGGTCTTGCCTACTAGAAGAAACAGCAAAGGAGATGAAGTACATCCCTCTGAAAACTGAGAGTATAGGCCACATGCTATTTGCAGGTTCATCAATCAGCGGTATGTACGAAAATGATTTAGAGAAACAAAATATGCATGTGTTAAACCGAAAGGTAATATGTGGGAAAATATGTGGTTACAGTATAGTCCGTGGATGGACGAAATTAAGAAAAACAAGAAGTTCCGTGACGAACTAAAGAGCCTACTTTTCTTAAAATTTAAGATTCATGCCAATGATTAATTTATATGGATCTATCTAGAATAATGACGAAATAAGTTGGTAATATCGAAATTTCTAATTAGTTTGAAATACTGTATACCTGGCATAATGTAGCCTAATAGAGAATTACAGTTGGCAGCCCTGGTGACTGAATATATTCTTAGTTCCATCTCTTAAGGTACAGAATACAAAATTTGGTTGATGTCCAATGGATAGCATGGACGTTACATGCAGTTAAACATTGGATCTAACAGCGCGCGTAAAATCAAGTTGGCAACAATGACATACATATATTGGTCAGAAATAATCTGAAATAATATGATCTATTGTTGTGTCAATTTTGAATGAAATCCATTAGTTAGTATAGAAGTTACATGCATTTTAAAATTTAACCTATCAGCAGGCTTAGAATCATGTTGGCAGCACTGGCGTAGGCCCATATTAGTAACTCCAAATTAATCTAGAATGCCAGGTACTGTACGTGTGCAAAGTTTAGAGCTATTGGCTTGCATACTTTCTGATATATTGATATTAGGGTAACAAAAATAGAGGCAGTATTTATTAACAGTTGGCAGCCCTGGTTACCCTTAAGGATCGGCATAGTCATATCTGTTGTGGTACACATAGCACACACGAAATTTGGTTGAAATCCAAATGATAGTATAGAAGTTACATGTATTTAAAGTTGGACCTCTCAGCAGGCTTAGAATCATGTTGGTAGCACTGACGTATACAAGTTACTCCAAATTAATATAGAATGTCAGGTACTATACGTGTGCATAGTTTAAAGCTGTCGGCTTGCATACTTTCTGATATATGGGTATTTGGATTTTAAAAAATGAGAGCATTTATTAACAGTTGACAGCCCTGGTGGCTCTCAATAATAAGCTCCGTCAAATCTGTTTATGTGCACATAGCACATACGAAATTTGGTTGAAATCCAATTGATAGTGTAGAAGTTATATGCATTTAAAATTTGGACCTATCAGCGGGCTTATGATCATTTTGGCAACACTGACATGTATGGCCTCCTGGAAATTAAACTGCAATATTATTATCTATACGTGTGCCAATTTTGAAATAGCTCCCATTTATACCTTCCAAGATATCCAACATGGAGCTGAAATTTCAGTTGCGATTTTTCAGCAGTTGGTAGCACTGACATCATTTTCAAATATGGCCGTGAGATATTCAGGTATCGATCTTTACTCCTACCAAATTTTGTTTCGATAGCTGCAGCCATTTGGAAGTTGATAGGGGAGACACACACACAGCCAGACAGACAGACACACGTTTGCCCGATCTCATAAGTCTACTTTTTCCTCATTTTTGCAAAATGTGAAAAGTAGGCTAAAAATATTTGGGTCTCTGATTTCGGTCCATGCCTTCCTGTAATAGAACTTCTCTTTGGTGCTGATGCCGCTGGTAGACTGTTCACGGGGATGTTGTTCAGCTGAAATCAGGATAAGTTGCCATGAAACCTACTCTCGGTTGGACAGTTATGGGAAAGGTTTGGCAGAAGATTGGGATAGTGAATCTTGTATGTCCACTATAAATTCCTTGTTTGTGCAAAGCATGTCTTTATGTGAGCTGGTGGAACTTGGAAACTATCAGCATTAGGGATCCCATTGAAACTCTTACAAAACAGGAGATGGAGTTAGCTACCATTAAACATTTTCAAGACAATGTCAGGATGAACAAGGAAGATATGAAGTTGCACTACCATGGAGAGAGAATTGGCCGCTTATGAAAGAAAATAAGGACATTGCATTGAAGAGATTGAGTTCTGCTACTGTTCGTCGGAAGAAGGAAGGAAACTTCAAGAGGTACCAGCAAGTGTTCCAGGAGTGGAAATCAGAGGGAATCAATCATAGAAGAAGTCTGTGAGGAAGACACTCATGAAGCAGGGTATTACCTACCACACCGAGGTGTCTTCAAGGATGGTGCAACAAATGCTGTGAGACCTGTGTTCGACGCGTCCCGCAAGTGGAGAGGGAGACCGTCACTTAATGATTGTCTTGAAAAGGGACCCAATTTACTGGAGATTATTCCATCAATGTTGACCAGGTTCAGATAAAGGAGAATAGGTGTCATATCATACATAAAGAAGGCATTCCTCAGATCTCGGTGTGTGATGTTGCCCGCAACTTCCTGAAATATCTTTGGTGGGAGGATGTAGACGACAAAAGACTTAAATTCTACCTTCATAAAAGAGTAGTGATTGGGTTCAACTGCAGCCCATTATTACTTGGAGCTGTACTGGATCTTCATCTAAAGAACAGTTTAGATTTTCGAGATACTCCAAGGATATTAAGTTCTCTGTACGTGGATGACTGTGTGACTTCCGTGGAAACTGAAGAAGAGCTCACCCGATTTATATACGAGTCGAGACAGTTATTAGACGGTGCTAAGTTCGATCTTAGGGGTTGGGAACAAAAGAGAATGACGTTGAAGGAAGGTGAAATATTAAAACTTTCTCCTGTGTTAGGATTACTCCGAGATCCTATCGCAGATGTCTTGTCATGTAGAGGAGTAGATCTTGGAACAGTTGATAAAAAGGTCACTCGAAGAAGTGTTTTGTCAATAGCAAAAACAATTTTTATTCCCATCGGCTTTACTTGTCCTATTCCGATCATGAAAAAATCATGTTGCAAGAAAGTTGGCAGCTGAAAGTGAGTTGGGATGATAAAATGAGTGAGGACATGAAAAATAGATTTAATAAATGGTTGAAAGATCTGCCTACAATTTGTGAAGTGAAGATTTCCAGGCAACTGGCAAGCAGTGAGTATGCATCTTCCTGGAGCTTCCATACCTTTTGTGATCAAAGTAACGTGGCATATGCCACTGCTGTCTTCCTAAAGTCTTTCGATGGAAGGGGGATCAATATCCAGCTGGTGTCTGCAAAATCTAGAGTAGCTCCATTAAAGAAGACTACCATACCGAGATTCGAGTTATTGGCTTGTACAATGAGGTCTTGGCTAGCTGCTTCAGCAGTCGGTAGTCTGGGCTTAGCTGGTGTTTCTGCTTACTATTGGAGTGATTTCTCCAAGGCTCTTTCTTGGATAAAGAGAGAGGTGGTTTGGGGAACTTTAGTGAGCAACAGAGTCAGGGAAATTAGAAGTTGGACGGATCCAGAATGCTAGTCTCACGTGACCGGAGTAAATAATCCAGCTGACCTGCCCTCTAGGGGTTGTTCTGTGCCACAGCTGATAGCAACCAAATGGTGAGAGTGACCTTTTTGGTTGGAACACCCTGAAAATTAATGGCCGTCCTCTGTTACTCTGACAGATGAAGAGGAAGTGAATAGAGAGAGAAAAAGGAACTTTGCCACCACATTAATGGCCTCGAACAAGGAACCACAATGGTACCTGCGCTATTTCTCGAAGTACTCTGAAATAGTCAGGATGTTGCGGTTCATAAGCAATGTGCAAACGACTGAAGACAAGAATTTATCATCGGAGTTGTCTTTCGAGGAGATAATTTTTGCAGAGCAAAACTGTTGAGGATAGTGCAGACTGAAGTATTCACTGACAGGAATATCTTTAAAACGTGAAGTGTCCTTGAGGATCAGATGGGACTTCTAAGAATCAGGACTAAAATTATCTGACAAATGGACCTGGAGGATTTTCACACCCCGATTCTGTTACCATCTTATCATCGTCTGACAGAACTATTGATCAGAGAAGAACATTGCATTCGGGTGTTCAGATACTGCTGGCAATTTTGCAGGAACATAATTGGATTCCTAAGGGTAGAAGAAGTGTACGCAAGGTTATTGACAGATATATTAGATGTAGGCGATTTGAAGGGGGAAAAATGTGACTGAACCTGTCGTCCTACCTGAAGATCGCGTAAGAGATGCTGGAGTTTTTGAAGTGGTAGGAGTAGATCTAGCAGGAGCTCTGTTCTTAAGAACCAGGCAAAATTCATGGATAGTGATCTTAACGTGTGCTGTGTTCAAGGCTGTACAATTTGATCTGGTGTTGTATTTGCCTGCTGCAGGATTCTTACAAGCCCTCAGGCGGTTTAGAGCCAGACAAGGACGACCTCTCGTAATTTATAGTGATAATGGTACGAATTTTGTTGGTGCAAATTCTTTGTTAGACTGTGTACAATAGGAAAATATGTGTATGGAAACAACCCTAATGAAGATTGAGTGGAGATTCAACCCTCCGAATGTAGCGTGGTGGGGAGGTTTGCGGGAAAGGATAGTGCAAATGATTAAGAAACTTTTGCGGAGTACATTGGGAAGGTCTGCTCTGACGTATGAAGAACTATTCACCCTGCTACCAGACGGAGAATCTGTCATCAATTCGGGGCCCACTAACATATGTGTCTGATGGGTATGATGACCTTGTTCCTCTTGCGCCATCTATGTTTTTACAGGATGTTCGAGCCACGGGAGTAACAGACTTGGACTGCATTGATAATGTTAATCTGTCTAGGAAATTCCAGTACCAGCAACGTTTGAAAGAAGATTTAGGGAAAGGATTCTGTGTACAGTATCTTGGACAGCTTTTGCAACAACCTAATCGCCAAACGTCTACCTATCAAGAGACGAAGGTAGGTGATGTGGTCATCATTGGGAGTGACGAGAAGCAAACAATTGACTGGCCCCTAGATAAGGTTGTAGCAGTTTACCCTGGCAGAGATGGGGTGATCCGAGTTGTGCGTGTGAAGACTTCAAGTGGCGAGTTACTCCGACCCATACAACATGTTTATCCCATGGAGGCTGGACCTCGAGATATGGACCATGAGGGTTTAAAACTGATTAGCCACCCACCTGCTGAGACATCACTTTCCGTTGACAGAAGTGTCGTCACTAGGAGTGGAAGAACAGTCAGGCCTCCCTCCCGCCTTGCCTTATAAATGTTGCATTAGGTTTGTTTTGATGTTGAATCAAAGGCGGGAGGATGTTGCATCCAAAACAGTCATCTCTTTGGCTTTCCGGTAAAACATTTTCATATGTATTCTCGTATTTTTGTAAACTCTAGAGTGATAAAATATATAAATGTAGAAAGTGAATCTCTTTATTGTAAACAATATAATATTGGTAACACCTCAACCGGGTCGATTCTGTTCCCTGATATACCTTTTGCCAATGGCATTATAATACATCCCCAGTAGCTCAGTGATCAGAACAGCGCACAAAATCAGCGGTCATGGGTAATGTATCGTTTGGGACAGATACTTTTTTCACCATCCTTCCATCAATATCGATTGCGTTTGCTGTACAAAACACAACCTAATTGCCAACCACTTCGGTTTGTCGTCAACACAATTGTGAAAACACAACTCTAAATCCCGAAATGCTATTAAGGAGATGTTTTGTAAAGAGGAATGAAGATACTTACCTCTCTCAGTTCGGAAGATAATGTTTCTCTTTTCTTGCATGGAACGATCTCCTGAATAGAAGATTCCTCAATTTTAATATCCATGTGATGATCTGCATCGGCCTACAAATAAATGACTTGGTTCACAAATATTTGCCTTCACGTAAGTGGAATTCGGTCTTACAAATGACTTGTAAACATGCACTAAAAGTTTCAAAGAGTAATATAACACACTGAAGGTAATTCAACCTCCCATTCATAATTTTTCTTGCATCAGGGTGCCAGTACAGTGAACCTGCATCAACAATAAATAAGCTACAGTTAACAAAAGTGTAGACTTCACCTACAATAGGGTCCAGTGTGCCAACCGAGTGAACATGCATTATGAATACAATAACATCAGCAAATACTCACTGCTAAAATAAGAATATTTATATGAGAGGAAATATATAACCTATGATCACCTGCATTTGATATTCCAATTTGATTGGCCAGCTTTCACCCTCATATTTATCACCAGACTCATTCTGCTTATAAGAGGGTAACTGGTCAATTGAGTCCTAAAAAGTATTATACAAGTATGAGCCAACATAAAACATACAGACAGAATAACTGTACTAAGTTACGGTACATGTAACAAGAGAATATTTAATATCCTGGTTAGCCTACTATTTGGTAGCAGGCATTAACTTAATTCACGTAACTTTGCTTATCATGTTCATCACTAAGATTGCTATGTTACACGATATACATGGTAAATACAACTTACAATATTAGGGAATTCATCAGTTTGATACAGCCATTCTGGTTCACTCCTAATATGTGGTTGTTGCTCCATAGCGTTCAGCAAACTGGAACACACAAAGTGCGCTTAAGAATTACAAGAGGCCGTTATACCGGTACGCCAAATCATTATGTGTAACACATCAAATGAGGTAATTTCAGAATTCAAGTAAGGCTACTGGTAATGAGAACACAACCTCCTGGTCACAGTGAGAAGTGGTTAACGGTGAAACCATTTCAACCATGGCCTCGACTTTATAAGATATAAGTTATGGTATAATATCGAGTAAAATATTAACGTCTGTCATTGCAATTGTGGAATTACTGGTGCCAGCCAATGAAATGAAACATCCATTATTGGTTTCCTTACTTCTAAGTAGGCTACCGTAGTCTACACACAAACCTGAGCACAATTTAATGGGGGATGCGAAATAAATTCCGCTAAATTACATTACAAACCTATCAACGTGAAAGTAAACTCAAATTACACACCTCGAGTAAGCTACTAAAAAATCAGCAGTAACTGGATACAGAAAATACAAGACAATACTTCCGCCTCGTGTTACAAGAAGCGCACTTCAAACCAAACACAACATATCTCTCTCATAGATCCAACATTGAACGGAAGGGACTGGAAGCTGTATCGATCCTTACCAACTTATAATGCTGTCACGGGATAACTTGTATAATTGTCGTCATAAAGAAGTTCCTAGTTACACATTTAAACCTGTGTATCCTCGACAATCAAATATTGTAAATTAATCTGCAGAGGGCACGAACATGTCCAAGTAGAACTCTGGTTGTAAGAATCATCTTTATTATTAAATGTATTGACGCCTGTAAATATTACTTCATATATCCCTACATGGAACTCAACATTCTCATTTGCCGCGAGGTACATGGAAGAAAGTAACTTGGTGACGACATTGCTAGCAACCTTGTCACGTTGATAATGAATCGACTAGACACGGTGTAAGAGAAACTGTAAGACTAGGGATGTATTTCTGACACAAATCAGATTATTATTATATATATTGTAATGCTCTGGTGATAAACTACAAAACGTAACGAAATAAATACATATTGCATCAATAACCTAAAGTAAGCCTTGATTTACTACAATCATAAAACTATCCAATACACACCTCCTCAGGGGGATGACAGTTAATAGGGAGCGCGTGGGTCGGAGTAAGGCCCTGTACTGGATGTTCTGCCAACCAATGAAGAATTAATTTTAGCTCTAAGGTTCCGTAGTTGGCACTTATGAACGTTCACATCAAACCGACTGGCGAAAGCGGGAATAGTCTGTTTTGATTGATTTTCCTCGTGGTGTTGTTGGTTATTTTGATTTGTTCAGTATTTTGATTGTTTATTTGAATTGAATTGAGAGTCAATCATGCCCCTTCAAGGGAGGAAAAATTGCCAAGCACCGGGATGTAAGAATTATAATGATAGTAAGAACAATACGGCAATTTTCATCTTCCTGGTGTTGCCCATGTGTAAAACTAATGGGCAATATGGACTACTCTCGAATAAAAATATACAGAGAATAAATGTGTGCATTTCATCTCTTGTTTGTTTTCTTACCCATTCTCCTTTGCATTGCAATAAAATTTGTGGTTTAGGGCTACGGGGAGGGGTAGAGGTATTCGGGTAGCGCGCCTGCCTCTTACATGGAGGCCCCGGGTTCGATTCCCGGCTCCGTCAGGGATTTTAGAAACTGGCGTTTGGGCTGAAACGGGGTGCACTCAGCCTCGTTAAGATAATTAAGTAGCTGTCTGACAGTGAGGCAGCGACAAGAATAACTGCCGAGGGGACCCGATGCGCTGACCACGCGTCACCCCAATATCTGCAGGTCAAATGGCTGGGCAGCGGTCGCTTGGTAGGCCTAGGCCCTTCTTGGGCTGTAGTGCCAGGAATACGGCGTAGTTACGATTCAAATTTGAAACTAGCAGTTGTTTGTTATGCTAAAAGAAAATTCCGTAAAATTAAAACAATATTAGTTGCCTCTCCAAAATCACTCTGATTTCTCCTTTCTTTCTGTCTTTATGGTAGTTTTCCTTTTTCCCTCGAATTTTAACGGTGCGGCTTATATTCGGACCAATACGGTAATACTAGGAGATGTACCCGTTCTCGGAACGGTCTTCAGTATTAATAGCCAGATGTTATCAATTGAGTTACTGTTCCAATGGTTAGGGCTTGTCATTCCTTCATCAGTTTGCTACAGCGAATTTAATTTCCTGGGAATATCACAGACACTGTTCAATTTAGAGCCTTAAAATGGGGTTTACAGAGCCCCTTATTGACTCCCCAGCTTTGTGACTCACATTAAGGGGCTTAAAACAAGCTTTGGACATCCATCTAGGATCTAGGATTTATTATTTTGCCTATTTTCGCATGCATTACGAAAAGTTTTCCCCAATAGCCACACTTTTATGAAAAGTACGGTGAAGAGTTACATCAATGATTAGTGTAGTGCCTCTGGTGGGTATTACTTGTACCAAATATTACGTCGATCTACCCAGCCGTTCTCGAGTTAAAGCGTACAAAGTTGTACACAGACAGAGAAAAAATTGTTTATGCACGCAATGGGCATAAAACAGTCCGAAATGCGTTAATACCGCAAGTTTCCTTGGGAGTTCAGAAAAAACAGACAAACTCTAATTTATATATATAGTAAAGTCAAGTAACTCCGCGATACTAAGCTTTCTTTGTTACTATTTCTGAAATTTTAGATTTTAGTTATTTCGATTTATTTCATGTTAAACAGGAATACCCTACGGAACATTTCTGGCATATATCTTACACGGGGCAGATGACCTCGTAGCTCCGCCCCTTAAAACAACAATAACTAACTAACATATATCTTACAAATATTCGTTAGTTATTTCAAGGTAATAACTGACAAAATCCGGTAGTAGAAGTAGGTAACGCCGTGATAGTGTTCAAGTTACTCCGTGATAGTGTTCAAGTTACTCCGTGATAGCATGGTGTTCACCATTCATCGTGAAAACTAATGTTTAATGTAATAAAAGTCGTCAAATCGTATGTAGACTATAAGTTTTATTATCCCATATTGCCCATATTTAAACATTTCACTACACAATTTTTTTATAGAAGAAAAATATTCCATTAAAAATATTTTAAATCTTCTTAGTCACTATCAGATCCCTCACACCTATCACACATAAAATAGACATTATAGGTACCAGACATCACAAAACTGATAATCAATCCATTCGGCTCCATTCTTCCTCTTGCCATCCGCCAGGGGAGCCACCTCACGCACCACAACCAGCATCGCCATTGTTCTGGGGTCTGGAATTAAGCCAAGACCGATCTATTGTGTCCATCTTGACACACTATCTTCACTTCAAATCCAGGTGACACAACGAATGGCTTTCCAATTTTTGCAAGGGTTGCACTTCCTAGATAGGCTGAACATGTTGTGCAATAATCCTTCAGTGTACTCCACGGGTTATTAAAACGTCTATTGGCCTTGTATACTGACCATCCTTCTTCCTTCATCGACCTCGTTGCTTCTTTAAGTGTTTCGGCGGTGTAGGAGCGAGCCTCTTTATTCCGTTTTGGCCCCATTTCAGCGTCCAACCTAAGAAAAACGTACTTATTGCTAAGCTGACACACCTTGCATGCATAACACTACACGTATGTAAGTTTTGTATGCATCTTACCTCTGACTGGTGTTAAAATAAAACTTATACAATGAAACAGCTGTATATAAGAAATTAAAATCTTCACCACAGATTTCACTGGATGTGGATCACTTGTTGAAATGTCAACTCTCTGTTAATACATGTATATTTTTTAAACCTCATTGAGTTGGTCAAAAACAGAACGCAAGGGCTTCGTGGATTCCTGGTTTCTACTGCCATCTGTTGGTAAGAACTTAGAACTTTCGGAATTGAATCAGGACCTTCTATACTACCGGACCTGACACTGCAATCCAAGATGGCCGCCGTAGTTGGTGGTCCGACAACAAACTTATGACGCCTGTCAGAATCCAACACAACACAAAATAACATCATGACGTGATTTTGTCTGCTGTTAATTCATTTTATGGGCTTGGGACATCTTGGTCATTAGCCCCGTGCAGTTGGGATTGGGTTGAATTCCTCCAATTACGTGATGACTGTAGTAGTGTGTGTAGCTGTGTAAGGGACAGGCATGGGGAGGTGCCCCAGGAGTTAAAATAAGGTACTACCTGAGTTCCATCAGGAAAGGAATAAAATAAAATAATGTTGAGGCCCACAGGAGAGATCTGCAGAATATCTTGGCTGAGTGAACAGGGAAAGTTGTAAATGATGATGTTGATGATAATTGTTGTTTTAAGGGGCCTACCATCTAGGTTATCGGCCCTTAATGGCTTGGGTGATGGTGAAGCTGATAATGAAATGTAAACTATAACTAACTTATATACTAGAAGAAGAACTGGAAAACAAAAGGAGAATAAGGCAAATAAAGGACAGGAGGAAAAGAAATGCCCTCGACCCTCGATGAATGCGGATTGAGGGACTTGGAAGGAAGGAGAGCCATAAACGGCAGATAGGAAAGTGAAAGAGGAGAGGGTCCGCCCCCACAGGTAATGGATAAAAGAGGGAAAACCGGACCCAGCTCAGGAATCCCTCGGGGTCACCAACTCTCGAACTCACCAGTCGAGAGCCCCTGAGGGTGTAGCAATATCTAGGGTGCAGCAGAAGTGGTGGGGCTACATACACCCTGCCTCCTTGAGGGCCTTGAGCAGAAGGCAGGAGATAACAGGAAAAGAAAAAGAAGGCTGACCCCTCCCAGAAGGAGGGTATCAGAAAAGATGAGACAAGGGCCAATTAAGGCGGGAAATCTAGAGACTCCCTAGGCCTCGGATACCCTAATAACGTCGGGGTCGGGAGAGAGCAAGAGTTGACCAAGTGAGGTCGACAGGAAAGAAGACTGAGAGGAGCCCGGCAAAAGTAAGTGGAAGCAATGCCGGACTCAGCTGGGGCCCCGTGGTCGCCAAACCACGTCCCACTAGATGTGAGCCCCTGGGGGAGTTGTAAATGTTCCTGTAGGAATTTCAATCTCTTTTTAGTAAGTTACCTATTATTCTGGGCCTGTTTGCCATCTCTTGATGAATGCAGTACATTTGCATTTGTCTGTTGGCACAGGCTAGAGTAAAATGAGGCTTTTCACCGATGTCTCAGTCTCACTCATGACTGTGGTTATATGGAAGCTACTGAGGTATGGGTGGTGCTTAGCAATGACATTCAGGGCACAGTAAGTGCCTGTGGATGCTGTGAAAGGTTCTACTCATAGGGTTAGTACTGCTGTACTGACTCAGTGAGGAAAGCAATAATAATCTACCTCACTCCTCTTCTTGTTTAGTACGCCTCAATATAGCGCTGCCTTGGGTTTTTGTGGGTATCTACCCACATAACCTAACGGAAGTGCCTTTTGAGGATCCAACCAGCCTTCGGGCTGACTACCTAACAGGCAGACATATTATCCTTAAAAATAAATGTGACCAACCAGGTGGTGTAGTTCTTGGTTATCACTTCAGGGGTCCAAGTTTGATTCCTGACTGTCAAAAAATCTTAATTCTAGACTAAGGGTAAGAACGGGGTACACACAGCCTTTGAGGTAAACCGGTAAATGTTGGGTTCGATTCTCCGCGTAGCCACCCAGCAAGTGGTTTACCAAGGGGTCCCACACATACTGAAGATAAATGCCTAGGTAATTCCTATCATAAGGTCACGACTGCCTTCTGTAAATCCGTCAACAAGTAGGCTAGTCGTATTCATTCATTCCTATTCATGAGATTAAATGGCACTCTGTCAAACGCATTACGTGTGTCAGAATCCAACCCAACACAAAAAATAACATCATGACGTGATTTTGTCTGCTGTTAATTCATTTTATGGGCTTGTGACTTCATGGTCATCAGCTCCGTGAAGTTGGGTGTGGGTTGAATTCCCCTGATAGGAAATTAGAAAATAGGCACCAATGGCTTATCTAATAATTGGATTTGCATCCAGTTACACAACAGTTTCAAGGCATATCACCACAATTTTAGCATAGCCTATGCATGAGTAAGCCTACTGGTAGTTTATTAAAACGGCATCCACACCAAGTACGTGATAAGATTGATATCCTTGAACTAGCAGGCGTATAATTGGATGAGAGAACACTGCAGCCAATTTAAAAAGTAGGTTATGTTCATACGTACGGTAATCAATTTTCAGATATTCTTAGACCTTAAATTGGAATACGTTAATTATTAATATGCTTGCTCATAATGAATTACCATTACTAATAATATATTAACCCTAAACAGAATAATATATAGGCCAAACTTACCCTCTGATTGGCAATAGTATTGATGGTATCACAAGCGTAACAGAAGTCACAGGTATCTCGTATTTATGAAGCACTAATGCAGACATTTACTTACACGAACGTGTAATATCATTAAGCAATAATCAATAAGCACAGATAATCAAAGGAGACGATTGCTAACCGAAATTCACACCACTGTCACATCGTAAACAAAACGACCCAACTTATAAACAAAGCATGTAACCACCAACAGCGACAGCCATCTTTCATCTGTCCCGCCGCCAGTGTCAGGTCCGGTATTATAGAAGGTCCTGATTGAACCTACGTAGTGATAGAGGAAATACGCTTTATCACGGTGTTACTTGATATCACGGAGTAACTTGACTCTACCCTACTGTACATAGAGATAATTACTTTAAAATTAACCGGCCGCGGTGGCTACCTCGTGACTCGCTGCTATCGGAAGAGCAAGGGTTTGAACCCCACATTGGTTCTCCTGAAAATGTATTTCCATCGGTTTCCATTTTCACGCCCATGCAAATGTCGGGATGGTTACTTTCAAAAGGCCCACTGTCGACTTCTTTTCCACTCCCTTCCCTGACCCAAGTTGGCAGTCACCTGTGACCATCCCCTGTTGTATCTGCTGTTGAACTGTGTCCTTGTGGCGGTAGAGGAATGATCCCTCCGTGGGTGAAGTCGAGTAGAGAAGTTTAAGGCAAATACTAAAGGAGTAAACATAAATGGGCTTCATATTCAATGTATTAGATTTGCAGATGACATTAGCAATTGTAGCAGACTCCGGGAAGATGTTGTCCAGAATGTTAAATGTAGGGCCCGGATAGTGATGCCGTCAAAAAGTTTAAAAAATGCAGTTATAATTTTCAGAAATTACTGTACAAAATGACCTAAAAATTCGAAAAATGTACTCTAAAATGGTGAAAATGATCTCATAATAATAAACTCACCAATATTTCAAAAATTAGAAAAATGCACTATAAAATGGAGAAAATTACGAGAGTAAACTCACCAATAATTCCAAAATGACATCTTAAGCTCAAACTGAAAAGTCAATCAAAATAGATTTCTAGCACTTAACAAAAGGTTTATGTTCATTTAGTCTCAGTTGCACTGCACTACGAGTGTCATTCTGATGTTGTCAATTGTAAATGATCTGACTAAATTGGAAAACATGACCTTAAAAGGACGATTTCTCTAAAGTATGACCAAAAATCTGCCAAACTTAAAAATATGCTCTTAAAATGGAAAAATAGCACAAAAAAATCAAAAAGATGCAAAATAAAAATGTCATATTTGAAGACGAGGTGGCCCGTCTGGAGTTACTATGTACTTCAGCATTGTTTTAGACAGCCCAGTAAAAAGATGACATGTCCTCAACATCCGGGCCCTAGTCATCAGCATTGACAAAGTTACGTTTCAACATTAATGCTAAGAAGACCAAGGTGTTAGTTGTGAGTAAACATCCTGAGAGCATTCACACAAACATTAAGCTTGCTGACAAGTTAGTGGAACAAGTCACCAGTTTCTCTTATTTGGGAAGTCTTAATCACCAGTAAAGAGATTAGAAGGCGGATAGCGCTCGCAAATCAGGCATTCAAAAATAAGAAAATCTTTTGGTTAATGCAAATTTGGGTATTGCAATTAAAATGAAATTTGTCATGTCCTTGGTGTGGAGTGTGCTTCTGTATGGATGTGAATCTTGGACGATCAGAGGTCAGGATTGGAAGCGAATGGAAGCGTTTGAGATGTGGTTCTGGCGGAGAATATTACGGATTAAATGGATTGAAAAGAGGACTAACATCAGCATCCTGCAAGAAATTCAAGGGAGAAGAGAACCGAGACCAACCATCCGTAAAAGAAAAGCTAAATTCACAGGCAACATCTTGCGACATAATGCTTTCCTGACTAATATCCGAGAAGGAAAGATCACAGGGAAGAAAGTTCGAGGTCGACCGAGGAAATGTTTCCTACAAGACATCACACTAACTCTTCATTATGGTTCCAACTAACGAGGTGCTGAAGCAGTGGCGTAGCCAGGATCGACCAATGGGGGGGGGGTTATAGGTACTCAAGCCAAATTCTACAAGCATTTCGTCCCGTGGCGTAGCCGCGCTCGTCAAACGTGCACCATGGTCGCGAGGGCAGCTGTGGTAAGTACGGATATCGTAGGCTCGAATCCCGGTGCTGACAGCGGTTATCCTGTGTTTTTCCCCCAGGGTTTTGCCACACTCCCTACAGGAAATTGCCGGGATAGTGCCTTGATCAAGTCCCGGAGCGTCTACTCCATCCCCGTCCCAGATACATTTACAAACACAACTACAATCATCACTGCAATACAGGTTGCCAGACAGTTTCAACACATTCCCAACTACACGGAGCTGATGACCAAGGTGTCTCAAGCCCCTCAAATGAATTAACAACAGCTCTACAAGTATTTCCATTTCTCTATGAGTTATTATTACTCAAGAAATTTTCATGTATTTTGATCCCGATTTTTTCGAGTAGTACAATATGTTCAAAAGACAAAAACAAATCAGTTCTATAAACAATTAGGTTAATTTTTTACTAAAATGTCTCACCTCAATGGTAAATCTAGAATATTCCTGTTCCCCTGACAGAAACAAAATAAAATAAAATAGCCTATATTTGTGCTACCAACATGAAGACTGCGTATCTCTCAACAAGAGAAATTATTTACAGAGGTGTCAGCAAAAGTGGACATGCCCTCTCACAATGTATCATGTTGATTTATGAGTAATTCAATACCGGTACCGGTAGTCATTTTTATGTTTATTCAGTTTTTTCCAACAAGATCCTGTGCTTTATATTGCAATTAGCCCTGAATGCCTAAAGTTTCATTTTCGAAGATTTTTGTCACCTACCAAGGTCCTTCTTACCTTACAAATGCTACATGCAGCCGGAAAAAGGTTTAATTGCTTACACTACTCAGGCGACAAATTTCACTCGTTCGTAACTGGGAGATAACCGTAATTCGGGAATGCTGGACATATATTTACGTAATATGAATCAAGTCGGCTGACGGTTATCTCATGTTCCTCTTCTTCTGTCCCTTTTGCCTCTCGGCGTCGGATCTGCCAGCCACTTTCTGTATTCATTCCTATTCCCTGCGAGTCTCCTGGTTTGCTGCCGAGTCCTACCCTTCTTCTCTGCCACCTCTCCGACATATTGGATCCATTCTTTCCTTGGACGACCTCTTCTTCGAGTGCCTTCATGCATTGCCTCAAATACTTGCTTCGGTTTCCTTTCTTCATCCATCCTTATGATAATTATGTCCATATCATTGCAAAGCTTTCATCTGGGTAGTATGTACTACCGATTCCGCCTTGAATTCTTCTCTGATCGCTATATTTCGTACCCTATCTCTTCTAGTTTTATTCACTTTCTTCCGGAGGTATTTCATCTCTGAGGCAGTCACTCGACTTTCATGTTTGTCCGGCACCCTGGGGTCTCTAAAAGCCTCAGAAGTTAAAAGGGACCTAAAACCAATAACAATATTATTGATTTATGACTAAGACCTAGTTGCGTTGTTTGATTGAAAAGCTTTATAATACTTTCTACTGCATTCTTCAGACTTAACACTGACCATGACTGCCTTGCAGCTCATCTGAAACGAATCAATATCTTGAGATCTGAAGAATGCACACTTTGTCACGAACCTGGGAGTAAAATGGATAAGGGGCACCTGCTACATTGCAACAAACTTGATGTGACTGCTAGAACTTCAGGAAACCTCACACAACTCTATTGGAACGCAAGAAAGCTGATGGATTGGAATCCGGGCTAGCCATAGGAAACAACAACTTTCTACTGCGTATCCCAATTCATTGGGGTCGCCGGAGCCAATCAGGCTCATTTTGGTTCTGGTCGGGGATTTAAGGCCGGATGTCCTTCCTGACGCCATGTAATTTTTCAGGTGAAAATGCCACCCCATTGTCACCGGGGTTGGAACTCCGGCCGTCCGGGTGATTGACGAGCAGCTAAGCCACTGCACCATCACGCTCCCCTTGAAAAGCTTTATAATACTAGCCTTAAGTCCATAGTTCAAATCTTACCTTTTAGGGTCCTTTGGAAACTCGGGTGTCGTCTTGCTATTTGAACAGTCTGACTTCCCAGTCGTTCAACACGAATACACCCAATTAGATTGGGCGAGGAGTAACAATTAATTTCCCTGTGTAATTCATACTACAATAATTATTTATACATTTAATAAAACGCTTCTCTAACAACCCCCCCCCCCCCTTTACGTGAGAAGTGTTTTATTAAGTGTATAAACGATTCATGTATTTTTATTTCAGTCATTAGGGGATAAATTGTCACTGCCCACCTAATCTACAGACCGGACGTTTGTTTTAGACGAGTGAAAAATCTTAATGGAAGCCTGGAGGCGAGTTACTGCAGGGCCTGTGTTGTTATCAGCTGTCCCAAGCGGTCTGATGATTGACAAAGCTGGCTCACACTGCTCCTGAAGTACAGTCATTGGCAAATATAATTACTTTCTGTTCGTAAATACGTAATGTGAACTTCCGCGTCACACAATACTTCGACGTTGACTGTACTGTCTGCAAGTCGGTGTCGCCACGTGCTCAAGTCTGGAATTCCATTACTTCAGATCGGTGGTGACAAATGTGAAGCGATAGGGTGAGAGAGTGACTGTGTACAGGCTCACCCGCAAGCTTCAAGGTCAAGGGCAATCATCTAAAACAAACGTCCGGCCTGTAATTGGGTACTGTACACTCGTGTTGACCGACTGAAAAGCGATCATATAGGTTACTTAGCAACACTGAAATATTGTTTCTAATATTAGATCTGTTTATTGAACTGCACATCTCCTCTTGTAAAGCACATGTTAAATTAGAGATATAACCTTTACACAATGCTCACATACAGTAAAACCAGCAACAATAACATACTCCAACATAGCGCAATCGACACATTCTTGCTGGCTGCATGAGGGCATTATTGTCTCGCGGTAGAAAAATATGAGCCAAGCTTCGCGATCTGTAGGTAGACTATGGTTATACGTTGTCATGAAGACGTGTGTAGCCACAAATGGGGACCCGAGCCGAAAGGTGACAACAGTACATCACCAGTTTCACCACAGACACAAATCACAACCTGCCGATTTTCCAATTCCCCCCCCCCCCCCCCCCCCCCCCCCTAACCCCCTCTTGGCTAAGCCACTGTGCTGAAGACAGGGAGCAATGGTTGCGGAGAAGTTGATTTGATTAAATGTTTATTATATTAATTATTATTATACTGTTTATGTTCGACCCTGACTATTATGTGTCTGAAAACTGTATCATAATGATGGTCATTATAACACTATTTTTCATTATAAAACAGTGCTTGCCACGGTGGGTGAGTGGTTATAGTGTCGGACTACCAACTCCAAGATTGCAGGTTCGCTCCTGACCATGGTAAGTGATTTTTGAAAGGCGACAAAAATCACGACACTCATGTCATACGTTGTTGGCATGTTAAAGAACCCATTTGAATTCAGTAGGCCGTGTTCAATGGCAAAATTAATCTCGGGATTTTCCGCCAACAGAAAGTTCCTCCATTCTCTACTTGAAAGCGCTGTAATGTCAAGGAGTTTAGATATCTAACCTCCTTGACTTTCATAGCGTTCAAGGGAACGACGAAATTCGACATGCAAGCTGCCCTCTGGGTGTCAATTAACAAAGCTTGCACCAGGCACCCGAGGCCGTACGATATTATTATTATTATTATATTATTATTATTATAAAACAGTTTATTCCACCAACCACAGCTCAAGAAACAGTTGTTTGAGCAATTAGATAAGGATTCCTTCGCGCATGCGCTCAAAATCCAACATGTCTATATAAATTACCGAAAGTGCACCGTCCATATGTTTGCGTAAATAAACTGGTGAATATGAGACAAGAAATAGCACTGTACCTCAATATCCCCAAATCCAATTACTACACAGCGCGGTAATTTCAAACGACTACGGTGACAGTTTTACTGAATGGTTCACGATCTGCACATATGGCATTGAAGCACACAGAGCGCATGCGTCGGTCGGCCAGAGAGCTTGGAGCACGGAGATATGCTACCTAGCGCACCACCCGATCTAGTTACTAAACAGATATTTATGAATATTTATGTTAAAACATATAATAAAGTTATAATTATCGTCGAACATAAACAGTCGTATGCAACTCGCCTATAATGGTAATTAAGACACTCGTATGGAAATTATAAAACTCGCTAAAGCTCGTTTTATAAATATACTCGTGTCTTAATTATAGCCATTATAGGCTCGTTGCATAATGTACTATTATGTTCGACCCTGACTATTATATGTCAGAAAACTGTACTATAATGAGGTTCATTATAACACTATTTTTCATTATGAAACAGTTTCTCCCACCAATCAGAGCTCGAGAAACAGGTGTTTGACAAATTAGATAATTAGATGCACTGAGTTCCAAGGCCTTCTAATTTAAATTTCACTGCCTGGCCTAGTGTCATAGTAGGGTAATCGAGGAGGCCATGGTCAAATACAAGGCATTCTCTGCGTCTCATGCGCTCTGTTCAGTACATAACACTGGCGAAATCTCGACAGATATTATGAATATTTATGTTCGAACATAAAATAGTTATAATAATTATCGTCGAACATAAACAGTCGTATGCAACTCGCCTATAATGGTAATTAAGACACTCGTATGGAAATTATAAAACTCGCATACGCTCGTTTTATAAACATGTTCGTGTCTTAATTATTGCCATTATAGGCTCGTTGCATAATGCACTATTGTGCAACACTGAATGACTTCAATGGTGATATTATTATAGTGGGTACAGTGCTTCACTAGTCTCGAGAGTCACCGCACGCCACTTTCTCATTACCCATGATATTCGAGATATTACACGGTAGTAATGTATTTGTTAACAATTAGAAATTGTAATTTATAATAATGTAATAATTATGATGCAAATGCCGGGTAATACCTACCGTCAGGCCACGGCCGCCTCCTTCCCCCTTCCTTGTCTATTCTTCCCATCCCGTCCCATCCCTCATGAGGCCCCCTGTTCGCTTTGCAGGTGAAGCGCTAGTCCTGCCTCCCCAGTTGTATCCCCCGACCCAATATCAAGCTCAAGGACACTGCCCGAAGAGGCGGTTAAAGTGGGATCTCTCGCTGAGTCCTTGGGAAAAGCCTGGTTGGTTGGTTGGTTCCCCAGTTTAGGGGCTGCAACAACGCGGTCATGTAGCCCCGTGTGCTTTGGGTGTGTGCAGAATCTGTCTGATAACCGGTGTAAATTGGGATGGCTGTATTAGTGTGTGTTATCTGTTTTTAATTCAAGTAAGGACTGCAGACATTGATTTTTTAAGTAGTTCCTACTTTTGCCGCCAAACACCACCGTCAACGACTACTAGTTCTGCACTTGGTTAGTAGATGCCACAGCAGTCGGCTCCTGGCGACGAACGAACCTAAGACCGTTTGTCAAATGTAACGTATAATTTAGCTTCACACAAGTGAAATTAGTGGAAGATTCTTTAACATGCCATAAATCTATGACATGGCACCGCTGGCTTTACTTCCCCTCTGAAGGAAGGCATACTGAGGGATTTTTAACGTTCTTAAAAAAATCCAATTACTTCTGCCGGGTTTGAACCCGCGATCTTGGGCATAGAAGCTCGGCATGCTACCAACTTCACCACCGAAGCCGCTAGGGATAAAGCCTACCTGGAGGGTAAACTGACTAAGAAAATAATAATACTAATAATAATAATAATAATAATAATAATAAAGATCACGCTCTGAAGTGTGGTGCATTCTACCTACTTATTGTGCCGTGGTTCACTGCAAGGCTTGAGGCAAAATTGTATGCAACAAACAAATATGTTACATCATGTGTCTGGGATTTTAATACTTTGTCCATGCAGTAGGCTACATCTGGCAACTGCGCGCTCCATTTAACGCGTAACTTATTGCCTCACTCCACGATCGGTGTGAAGAGTGATTGTTATATGCATGAGAACTGGATTGTGAAACGAATAATCTCAGATGAGCAACCATACCCAAGTCAAGAGGCAGATTGCCGTGACCTCAGTTAACCTATCAGCCCTTTGGATCCCAGGAATAGTTTGTAGCCTAAGGAGTGTCTTCAACTGTACAACAGTTCTTGGCGCTAGTCCATTAGACAGGCATTCCAGATGTTCAGCGTACTATATTTACGTGAATCAGTTGGAGAGACGGAACAGCGAGCTAATCTGCCCCCAATAAGTTAAATTACGTAAAACTTAATCTAAGTATTTGCATATCACCCTTTCACGAATTGATTGCCGGCGGTCGATATGGGAACTATTCTTTGTTTATTTCTGTCACACGTCAGCCTGCTTCGTTGACAAGTACAGTTGCGTGAGTAGGATATGACTCAGCTCCAATAGCCTGACGCAATGCTGCTTGACTTATGTGCAGACCTCATTCTGTCATCACTGTGTCCTCCGCTGTACAGCGCGGGGCTCCTGCTACAATAATCAACAAAGACTGGCGCAGCCTCGCTCAGCGGCAATCAAATGTTAAATGGTAATACTGTAATTTGAATTTTCGTACCGCAAGGCAATAAAGATCGCCCCTGAGTAAAATGCGCATTGAGATAGTTTCAATTGAGGCGCTTGGACATCGTGCATTTGTCTGTATTAGAAGTGGAGAACCATTTCCACGAAGGCTGTAGTTTTTCCTCGCGATGCTGAGCGTACCCCGTTCCAGTCCTCAGACCAGAATTATATTTCTTGGCGGAGCCGGGCATCGAACCTGGACCTCTGAGGCAACAGCTGCTACAGCGCGAGGTGATCCAGATTGAAAGAAAATCTAGAGATATCTTTTCCTTCTTCCTTGTGTGTGTTAGCACATGAGATAACTGGCAACGTCGCAACTATGATTCCTGTGTAGGAGGCTGTTCCATGAGCTGACTAAGCCGGGAATTCCCCGAGGAGTTGATCACGTGACACAAATTGGATACAGTAATTGCATTTTGTAATATTGTCATACAAATTAAATAAGTTGCGGAATTGAATCGGAAAGCAATATTACTTCATGACGCAAGATACAGTGTCCTGAAGTAAGTAGTACCAACATAGTCACTTTGTCGCTAAATCTAGTGACTGTAAAACATCTCTCAATGGGAAGATATTATCGATTCTATATTGTTTAAGTAAGTATTCAGTGATATTTTAATCTCTGTGTAAGGAGAGAAATACATAACTTCCTAATAGTAATAATGGGATATAGTGATTTTTGCAGTACCGTAAAACTTGGGGATTTTCCGTGTTCTTAAAGTGGCAGGACTGTTTCATGCTTTCTTTACTTTATCCTTGGCGATTTTCCGTTGGCTCCATCATCAAACCATATTCTTTGCGTCAAACAGTGGCAGGAACCGTAAGAATTGGTCGATTCATCTCACTCTTATTCTTTGGAAAGCACTGCATTACAGGTTAGTAATGTTAGGTTATCAATCATTTTATATTACTGTAATTCTTTCAGTTAATGAAATAAGTTACTAGTAATTGTGATACCTACGGTACTTTATTGGCCAAAGGTCACTCAGGTATTCAGAGTGCACATTTGGGAAGCAATTCCACCAATAATGTTCGCAATAATTCAAACGAAGTGCATTATCAGTTTCTGGCATTTGAGGACTCGGCAATATTGATGTTATATTTGTGTGTGTTCTGTTAATAATAACATGGGATTATGTGGAGGGAGTGCTATTCTACGCAAAGCAATGGAGTATTAAAGGCTTTGTTTGAACTGCTATGTCCAAGATCGCGGGTTCAGACCCGGCAGAAGTGGTCAGATTTTGAAGAGCGTTAAAATCCTTCAGTATGCCTTCTTTCGGAGGGGAAGTAAGGCCGGCGGGCCCATGTCATAGATTCATGGCATGTAAAAGAACCTACCACTACAATTGGTAGTGCGTAGCCCAAATTTTTAGGTTTTATTTAGCTGGTTAGAAACGCTCTATCAAGTTCCAGCGTTCTCTGCTGGGCGTCATCTGGTAGCCAAAGTTGGAACTACTTGAAATTGAACGTGTTGTGAGCCGTCGGGCGATCATTTGACATTTTAAAAGAGCGTTAAAAATCCTTCAGTATGCCTTCCTTCGGAGGGGAAGTAAAGCTGGCGTGGCGGTCCCATGTCATAGATTTATGGCATGTAGAAGATCCTTCCACAGACTAAACTTGTGTGAAGCTAAATTGGCTGCAATTCAAATATAAAATAAAGACTTTGTTGCTCACGTGATTTGCATAATACAAGACAGGTAATCTCTTCCGCTTCGTAACCTATTTTGGGCAAAATATAAACTAATGCAACCGGGTTCCGATTCATAATACCTTTATGTTCGACCCTGACTATTATATGTAAGAAAACTGTACTATAATGAGGCTCATTATAACACTATTTTTCATTATGAAACAGTTTCTCCCACCAATCAGAGCTCAAGAAACACTTGTTTGGCCAATTAGATAATTAGATGCGCTGAGTTCCATGGCCTTCTAATTTAAATTTCACTGCCTGGCCTAGTGTCATAGTAGGGTAATCGAGGAGGCCATGGTCAAATACAAGGCATTCTCTGCGTCTCATGCGCTCTCTTCAGTATATAAAACTTGCGAAATCTCGACAGATATTTATGAATATTGGTAGCGCTACAGAACGGGAGAACAAAGGTATAAAACAATTTAGGTAATGAAATTTTCCAAAGCACCTTTAGTAATGGTATCCAGAGCTGTTAAAATAGTAGATGTTGACTCGTCCGCTGCCATAAACCCACCCAGCCATCCCAAATAGATACACGACTTATACAGCAGAATAGATACACGACTTATACAGCAGAAATGAAGAAATGAAGTCTTTTGGAGCCATCTTGCTTACTAAGTCAGGAATGCCAACCCCACGCATTTGGTACTATTTCACATCGGGTATAGAACGAGTAAACAAAAGATCGTCGATAAAGTAATGTAATGAAAAATTGCGCCAATTGTCAGTGTTTATTTATGTATTTATAATGTTTTACATACAAAAACAGACCTAACCTGGGGCTTACGCCCCAGACCCCCTTGCTTGTGGTACTAGCAGTAATTTTCGACCAGGCAGTACCTAACCTAGTAGCGGACATAAATTATATCTTATTAATGTTTTACATACAAAAACAAACCTAACCTGGGGCTTACGACCCAGACCCACTTGCTTGTGGTACTAGCAGTAATTTTCCGCAAGACAGTGCTTAACTTAGTGGAAATTTGTAACAATTTCAAACTTTACGTGTCATATTGTGAATTTTGTATTGGACATGTTGGTAACGTACTCAGATGTTCGTTTTTCGGGTGTCACATGACGTATGACGTAGTGTCCAAGATGGTGTCCATAGTGAAATGAAGACAATGCTAAAAGCCTTATTTTCGTAAATAATCAATTAAAAGGAATTATTCCGGTGCAGCAGTGGCAATTGAGAAAGTAAAACGACTCCCAACATCTCCGAGAAAACAACAAAAAGTCAACCCCTGGCACTATCCAGCCCATGACGGGCTAAGGCTGACCAAGCGACCGCTGCCCAGCCATTTGGCCTGCAGATATTGGGGTGACGCGTGATTAGCGCGTCGGGTCCCCTCGGCCGTTAATCTTGGTTTTCGTGATCGGGGCGCTGTCTCACTGTCAGACAGCTACTCAATTGTCCTCACGAGGCTGAGTGCACCCCGTTCCAACCCTCACGTCAGTTTTAAAATCCCTGACGGAGCCGGGGATCGAACCCGGGGCCTCCGGGTGAGAGGCAGGCGCGCTACCCCAACACCACGGGGCCGGCACATCTCCGAGAAAGGTTTGTCAATCATAAATACTATATTTTCAGTAATATGGGTAGAGCGGGGCTATTCCGCTCATTTCAAATTGTTAACATTATAAATCAAAAACTATTCATTTTTCTAAGATGGAACCAACAGCAAAGCACACCTTATTTATTGCTTATTACATACGAATGTTGTCAAAATACAGTTATAACAATATACCGGCTTGATGAAATAAAATATAAATCAAAGCAAAAATGACGAATCACAAATTTAGTGGGGCTATTACGCTCACTGTAATAATGCCCTTTCCTCAACGGCATTTACCACAAATGAAGTTTTTCCTTCCTGTAGCCCCAACATACATGTCATGATACCAAGTTTCACAGACTTTGCATTGAATCCAACCACCCTTTAATGATGACTGAGCGGTATAAAAAGTTACGCCACAAAATCCACATGGTGTTTCTTCCTTGTCAAAGTCTTTTGGTCGTACGGATGGAAGGTCCCGGTCATTTGTCTTGCAAATGTCTCGAAAATGTTTTTGGCAACCTTTCCTTTACGGGCCTTATCAAATTTTAAGCTCCGTTTTGCCCTTCGAATCTGTTCTGGTGTGCATCCAAAACCTCTTGCTGCCAAGCATTTTAGCCGGGAAGCTAACTCCGTCTCCTCTTGCATACTAAATGCTGTGGGATGACCCGGTGGTTTGTCCACTATGATTTTCCCTAAGGGTCCTTGTCGTTTACGCAAATGAACACGATTTTTATGTGTTGAATAGGGCACATTGAATAGTCCAGCTGCACCTCTCAAGCTCACTTCGCCTCGTAATACAGTTGAAATAGCTCGGTCAATATCTTCCTCCGTCCATTTTCGAACTGGCCCTTTCCTTTTATACGTCCGTAACATCTCTAATGTTACAAGAAAGATATACTAATCTGCTATCTGAAATAATTTGGTTGCAATATTATAACAAGAGAGAAGTCTTGGCCGGGCGGAATAGCCCCCATATTTCTGGGCGGAGTAGCCCCACTTACTGGAATTTACAATAGCGCGTCTTGTGATAGCTGTGACCAAGGAAACGCGCTACCTGCTATGTCCAGATGTAACTTAACCTTCAGACTGCCAGGCGCCACACTTCCGGGAAAAGAAAAGCCGCTACTGTGGACACTAATCCTTAAGTTGCAAGCCCAAATTCTTAATGACGACAAATTCCACAACATAAACAATGTACCTTGCAGTATTCTTCCTTTGTTTTACTCAACACTCAAGCTGTCACTCTCAAACAAACGATAGATGTAGTAGCACAGAGACCGAGGGTCACACTGAACACAAAGGGCGATATCAGCTGAGCAGGGTGGCTGCTCAGTGCAACGTCAAGCTTATTTTGAGCGGGAAAGCCCCGTGGGCGAATTAGCCCCGCCGTACCCTACCTTGTTGAAAGTTACGACGGCTTGGTCTCCTGTTCTGTAGTTTTAATATTAAGTCACTCGTATGAAAGTTATAAAACTCGCATACGCTCGTTTTATAAACATACTCGTGTCTTAATTATTGCCATTATAGGCTCGTTGCATAATGTACTATTTCTGTACTTTCACCACATGTTCCTGAATGTCATTGAACATTTTAAAAATCCTAACGCAATTGGTTCACCTCAATCAATTAATATTTAAAATGCCGGTATTGTAAAATAAATTAATTTAATTGATGCCATTTTGTCTTTAGGTACACTTTTATCACATGATTTTCTAAAAAATGGTACATTAAATATGATCTACTACACGCGGATTCGGTGGCGCAGTCGGTAGCATGCTGAGCTTCTATGCCCAAGATAGCGGGTTCAAACCCGGCTGAAGCCGTCGGATTTTTAAGAGCGTTAAAAATCCCTCAGTATGCCTTCCTTCGGAGGGGAAGTAAAGCCGTCGGTCCCATGTCATAGATTTATGGCATGTTAAAGAACCTTCCACTAATTGCACCTGTGTGAAGCTAAATTGGATAGGTTAAGAATGCAAACAACGCTCTTTGGTTTCTATGTTCGTTGCCAAGAGCCGACTGCGGTGGCGTCTAGGAGTTAAGTTCTGAACTTGGCCTAGTAGTCGTTGACGGTAGCGCTTGGCGGCAAAAGTAGGAACTATTTGAAAAATTCTAAGTTGCAGTACTTCAATAAAAAAAACAGATAACACACACTAATACAGTCATCACAATTAACACCGGTTATCAGACAGATTCTACACACACCCAAAGCACACGGGGCTACATGACCGCGTTGTCGCAGCCCCTTAACTTAAGAACCAACCTACCAACCAACCGATCTACTACACTTAACATTATTTTCAAAATAACCAATTAAACTTTGGCTACTGTATTTAGAAAATTTGGTTTGTTTGTAATTTGCTATTTTATTCTACTGTGGTAAGTTTCGTATAATTGTCGTATAATATCAATGTGGCATAGTTGGCAGCATGCTGAACTGCTGTGCCCAAGATAGCGGGTTCGAACTCTGCCGAAGTCGTCGTATTTTTTAATAGCGTTAAAAATTCTTCAGTATGCCTTCCTTCGGAGGGGAAGTAAAGCCGGCGGTCCCATGTCATAGATTTATGGCATGTAAAGGATCCTTCCACTGACTATACTTGTGTGAGGCTAAATTGTTAGGTTAGATTTCGTCGGAACGCTCTATCCAAGTTCCAACGTTCTAGGTATCATTGATATCTGGTAGCGAAAGTTGGAACTACTTGAAATTGAACGGAACTTGTAGCTCACCCTAAGGGTGTCCGCTGGAAGCAGCTACAGACTCAGGTGAGCCGAACATGTCCTCAGACACTCCCGGCACTAAAAGCCATACGATAAATAAACAAATGTTTGGTTTCAAGCGAGAGCGTAGAAATAATCATGTATAGTTGAGAAAAAAGTGTACCTAAAGACCAGCGTGCGTGATATGAAATTCATTTTATATAGACTGGTCAGAGAGAGTTTTGCATATTGCATGATGCCGCATTTTCATTGCTGCATGACGACATTTCGTTTTTGCACTTTGGCTCATGTGTTAACTCTTAGATAACATGTGTGTTTGTTTGCACCGTACACTGTTTTCGGACATGGAGTTTGCGCATACAACCTGCACAAATGGGGGAAGTGGCCAAACCAGTGCTGGATTACCCATTAGGCCAGACTAGGCCCACGCCTGGGGCCCCCAAGCAATTTCTAATTTAGTTCAATTTTATTCCGAAGATTTAGAAAAATTTTATCCAGAACTGAGACAGTTTCAGCATTATATTAAATTACGATGTCCTTTAAAAACTGAGTTTACTCATTCTGAACTTTACGAAATTCTTATTCGAGACAAGCTTGAGTCAGTTTTCCCGAACACTGAAATTGCTTTTCGCAATTTCCTAACCCTCATGATAACGAATTGTTCTGCGGAGCGCTCGTTTTCAAAATTGAAACGGATCAAAAGTGCGCAAAGAAGTATCATGTCACAAGAACGATTAGACATGCTAAGTTTAATGTATATCGAGTCAGATGTTCTGCGGAAAATTGATTTTGATGACATTGTAGAAGATTTCATTGACCGAAAAAAAAGAAGAAAAAATTTTGATTACATTTTACAGAAGTAAACAAGATGTTCGGGAAAGAACATATGGCCTACTTTCTCCTAAATGTATGGGTATAGTTATAACTCTCTGTCCTTATCATCTCCTAATTTCTTCCTATTTGAAGTGCAAATTGGCACACAGGATTTGAACAGTGGCGTTCAAACCATAGTTTATAATTTACCCCAGCATTTTGCAATTTCATCAGCAAACACTCCAAACACCGACTACTTACAATAATTGAAACTTCGTTGCTCTAATAAGGCCCATCTACAATGCGCAGTCGGCAGTCCGTAGTCGGTAGTCCTCGGTCGGCAGTCGCGATCGACTCCGTGTATACTATAGGCACCATACACAACATGAAGTTGCAGTTGGTAGCTGGCAGTTGGCAGTCGCGAATTTTATCCTTGACTGCCAACTACCCGACTGCAGCAATGTAATAGCCAATCAGAGCAGATCAGAAACTGACGTCACGTTGTTGTTCTGTGTCGTATACGAATGATATAGGACTAAGTGAAGTAACTTCGCAACCCGTTAATTTATAGGCTAATCTTAAATACACGGTATAACAAAATAATCCATCTCCAAATCATCCATATTGCAAGTTTCGAGGTTATCAACAACGCCTCTGTGCACAAGGAATAAACGAATGTTACTGTATTATTACTCCTAGCAGTCGTTAAGACTCGGTTCACTAACTGGCTGGTATAGAGCGCTGCTCGAATCTATAGTTTCTGCATAGTACAACTGAAGGCTGGTAGATGTCACTCCGGTGGAGAATGTCGTTTTTTAATATATAATTTCCATTGCAAAAAGCACCATATAACGCTTTATTTTATAACGTCTCAGTACTCAAGAAACAATGAATATAAAAAATCAAGCAAAAAAGTTCTACTCTGATAGGATTTGAACCCCGGCCAGCCACATGAGAGACGGGAGCTCTAACCACACAGCCAATCGTACACTCATAACTCACGCGTTATCGATCAAATACATATAACGTACTGTATTAGCAAATAATCACTTGGACTGAAGATTTCTTCACTGGAGTGTATTTCAAACCGAGTTCATTTCATATTAAGTTCATATAATTTTATCAGTAGGTTATATTGCATGCAATATACTGAAATTAGTAAAATATAGGTCAGAACGAGAGATAAGCTGCCATCTTGTCAAATAGCCGAGACGATTCAGATTTTTAAAGTCACTTCTAGATTATAATATTACAATATAAACTTTTAATTTCGAACGAACCACGTCGCTTAGAACAGATTAAACGATTCTTGGTTCGATATGCACAAGGAATAAACGAATGTTACTGTATTATTACTCCTAGCAGTCGTTAAGACTGGGTTCACTAACTGGCCGGTATAGAGCGCTGCTTGAATCTATAGTTTCTGCATAGTACAACTGAAGGCTGGTAGATGTCACTCCGGTGGAGAATGTCGTTTTTTTTAATATATAATTTCCATTGCAAAACGTACCATATAACGCTTTATTTTATAACGTCTCAGTACTCAAGAAACAATAAATATAAAAAACAAGCAAAAAAGTTCTACTTTGATAGGATTTGAACCCCGGCCAGCCACGTGAGAGACGGGAGCTCTAACCACACCGCCAATCGTACTCTCATAACTTGCGCGTTATCGATTAAATACATATAACGTACTGTATTAGCAAATAATCACTTGGACTGAAGATTTCTTCACTGGAGTATATTTCAAACCGAGTTCATTTCATATTAAGTTCATATAATTTTTATCAGTAGGTTATATTGCATGCAACATACTGAAATTAGTAAAATATAGGTCAGAACGAGAGATCAGCTGCCATCTTGTCAAATAGCCGAGACGATTCAGATTTTTAAAGTCACTTCTAGATTATAATATTACAATATAACTTTTAATTTCGAACGAACCACGTCGCTTAGAACAGATTAAACGATTCTTGGTTCGATAATCGGAACTGGTGGGTCCCATGTAATGGATTATAAATTTTGCATAATTCACACGGCCGCCATTCTGAAATGGTACGTTTGATGACCTTGTAGTTTGGGCACCAGACGCGTCCCATATGAAGGTAGGTTGTTACCAAATTTGGTAAAGATCCGATGATTAGTTTGGTTGTAATGCATTATTAAGTTTTGACCATTCGATTGGCCGCCATTACCTTTTGGTAAAGATGGCGGCAATATAAAATATGACACTGAGGTGCCCTTTGCCAGTGCTACCTCTTTACCAAATTTCGTTCAATTCGGTTTAACCGTGTTCGAATTGATAGGGGGGACAGACATTCAGAGTACACACACTCACACACACACACACATACATACACACACACACACAGACAGACACACTTTTTTCGCCCTGTAGTGATCTCGTAAGTCTACTTTCATTTTTTTCAAAAATCGAAAGTAGGCTAAAAATAGTATGATTTGTAAAATTGTTCATCAAATCATCTGAAATGTTTTCAAATAACGATGATCGTTTCAATTGAAATGTATGCATATATGTAGGCTTATGTATGATTTAATAACAAGTGTATTATTCATCTTGAGAAAAATAACTCTTGTATATACTTGACTAAATGTACAGGTGCTAAAAAATAAAAATTATTTGAAGAAAATAAAGGGGCCCCAAAAATCTGAGGGACTTGGGCCTCATTTTACCTTAATCCGGCCCTGGGCCAAACCAATGCTGTTTATTTATTTAGCTTTTGGAAAAACATTGCACAACGATAATTACAGTCTATAATCATATTTACATAATCTATACACTGAGTCACAAACAGATATCCCGATTTGTGATGCATTCAACAGCCTCATTTGTTGCGAAGAGGAACTCCTGCAAGTCACCACGGAATGCTCTTAAGGGGCACGCTTGGAAAATGTGCTGAACCGTTTGACGTTCAGCACCACAATCACAGCGCGGGGAGGATCTCATCCCTCATTTATGTAGGGAATCGGCACATCTACCACAATTAGTTCGATTCAGAGTGGTCCAAATCTTCCTGTGTTTATCAAATCCTGGTGGCCTGGTTTCGATACAGGGCATCTTCGATTGTTCCTTTGTAGCACTAGTTTGCCATAATTTAGTCCATCAATCACTTATATTATATTATTGTTATTGACTTGGCAAGTTTGTAATGGAGGATGATGGGAACGGAGTCTCTTAATGTTGATGGCAGGAATGTCTTCATTTATTTATTTATTTATTTTATTTATCGTATGGCTTTTAGTGCCGGGAGTGTCCGAGGACATGTTCGGCTCGCCTGAGTCTGTAGCTGCTTCCAGCGGATACCCTAAAGGGTGAGCTACAAGTTCCGTTCAATTTCAAGTAGTTCCAACTTTCGCCACCAGATATCAATGATACCTAGTGGTGAACGTTGGAACTTTGATAGAGCGTTCTGACGAAATCTAACCTAACAAATTTTGCTTTACACAAGTTTAGTCTGTGAAAGGATCTTTTACATACCATAGATCTATGACATGGGACCGCCGGCTTTACTTCCCCTCCGAAGGAAGGCATACTGAAGGATTTTTAACGCTCTTAAAAATCCGACGACTTCGGCCGGGTTTGAACCCGCTATCTTGGGCATAGCAGTTCAGCATGCTACCGACTACGCCACCGAAGACGCTTCATGAATAGGGAGCTCAGGACTAGTAGTTATTTTCGTGAATTCACGCACAAGTGAATATTCTCGTCGCAGGGAAGGAGGCTCAATATACATGGTGGCCACTACTCCTGGAAAATCTGGAAATCCTAGAAAACTCCTGGATTTTTATTAGATCTGGAAAACTCCTGGAAAATGACAAAAAAAATTGAAAACTCCTGTAAAATAGCCACTGTTAATTGATTATAAAAATCTTTCCATCTTAAATCAAACTCCCGCTGTGGTTTTGGGTGAGCACTCGATCGTTATCGAAAGAAATTTCCTCAGGCTACCTGTTTCTGTGTGGGAGAACACGCGATAGTATTTTTGTAAAACATATTGAGTATAGACAACTTCACTGCAAAAAAAATTGCAGGCGGCATTCCTTTTTTAAGCGGATATTTGAGTCACATAGGCTTTTTTAAAACAATAATTAAATCATTTGTGTGTAGACTTGCATATCAATAACGCAATCACCACGATTTTTTTCAACATCTGTATAAGTAAACCAAACACAACTGCTTTATTTTGGTCTTGAAGTAGGCAACCGATAACCCCCCCGCTCCTCCCTCCTCTTCTGGACTCACGCCTATTTTTAAGTCTGGAAAAATGGAATTACTCCTGGAAAATTCCCGGAAAACTCCTGGAAAATTGTAGACCGATTTGTGTGGCCACCAAGAATATACGTCCGCAGGTATAACCTTACATTACCCTGCACGTGTCCCCTGGGTGGTGCTAAGCGAGCAACAATATTCCTGGAGCCAGATAATCCTTGTGATCTCCTGCCATTTATCACATTGCCAAAATGACCCCTGATGTGATTGCGGTACATCGAACCAGACCATCAGGAACATTGTCGAAGATTGCAAACTAAGAGCGTAATTAGCTGACCCTAATGACTCTTTCAGTGTTACACCATCGAGCCTGGACTGGAGAAGTAGACTGGACATTTAAGGTTGTAATAAGGTGGATATCTGTGCTAGTATATACTGGTTATTATTATTACTATTATTGTGTATCATGTGCAATCCATACGCTACATAAATAAATAAAAACAGTTATCGGATCAAGCACGTACCGGTATATTATATTTGGTCCACAAATGCGTAAGCCTGCAATATGCAAATCTTTTTTGATTAGTGTATTTTCAAATTAGAATTGATTCAAGGCAAAGCAGTTGCGTTAGGATTTTTGTAAGGAAGACTGCACAAATGTGTGGTGAAACATTCATTAGTGTATATTGAGTAGTTTTATTAGTTTAAATTTTGCCTAAAATAGGCTGCAAAATGGTTGCCGTGATTATTGCATTCGAGTTCCCAAATCACCAGTGGCAATTAAGTAGCCTAAATATGGTGAAAATATTTCATTTAGGCTCCAAATACTTCAGTTGTCTGTAATTTGAATATTAATTCGCATGACCAAATTATATTAAGAATCCATAAAATACTCAACTCTGCATATGTCACAGATGTCAAATTTCCAAGAATACTAACAATATCTCGATAGACTGAGATAATGTGCTGCACCGCACTCCCTTGTAACGAGGTTAGACGACTGTCGGGATGAAAATTACAAGCAAGGGGGTCTGGGTCGTAAGCCTCAGGTTAGGTTTGTGTTTGTATGTAAAGCCTTATTCCACGTTCACCACTTTTGAACTGATCGGCAAAACCAGCGCCAAACAATGATGATGGTATTCAGCTTCTGCGAGGTATTACAAGTTGAGAGTTTAGTAAACACGTGAATACCTTTGTATTAACAGATAATATTACAGCAGAACCGTAATCAGTTGGTGACTCGTATATTCTGCTCTCGCAACATACATATCTCAAATCTCCCCAGAAAAATACAAAATTGTTTTGTGTTGGAATCTTGTCTGCTAGAGGATGTGTGCACCACCCTGAAGCCAGACCAAGTGCCCGAGCACCATTAATCCAAATCAATAATAATAATAATAATAATAATGTAACAATCATCCTATCTCTCTCTCCTCTGTAGTGCTGAAAAGGCTAGGGGTACACTGCTCGCCAGGAATAGGCCACTGCAACTGCTTACATGGCGCATTTACGTGTGGACAGTCGAATTGAATTAGCAACTTTCGGTCTACTTTTAAAATGCGCACGCGGTAGGAAGCTGATGGGATGAGAAGATTCTGTGCAGAGGTGAGATATTTATGTTGCGAGAGTGGAATATAAGAGAAGGAATACAATGCCAACCGCCTTCAAAACCAGAAATTTTTCTATAGGAATAGGTAATGTGACAAAGTTGAACATTTTTTCGCTAGAGGGTTTTATTGCTTTTTTCTAGTACCGGTAGTGCCAACATTATTGTTTGATGCTGGTTCTGCCGCTTAGTTTGAAAGTGGCCTGAACAAACCTAACTTGGGGCCTACGCCACAGGCTTGTTAATGAAAATGAAAATCCACAGCCTGCTTCCAGTCTCCGACCGGGTCAGGAATGGAATGAATGATGCCCCCATCTAGCGGCGAGGATATGAACTGTGCCGGCTGCCGAGGCCTGACGCACTCCTCTGGGGCAATGATTAAATGAATGACAGATGAAATGAAATGATAGTGGAGAGTGTTGCTGGAATGAAATTTTGACAGGGAAAACCGGAGTACCCGGAGAAAAACCTGTCTGCCTCCGTTTTGTCCAGAACAGATCTCACATGGAGTAACCGGGATTTGAACCACGGACCCAGCGGTGAGAGGCCGGCGTGCTGCCGCCTGAGCCACGGAGGCTTCAGGCTTGTTAATACAAGCATCAATTTTTGTCTGTCCAAGAAGCGACCAATGGTTTCGTCCAGAGAGTCTTCTAACCAAGTACCAGCCAGTGGTTTCATCCAAACCGTCGTCTAACCAAGAAGCGACCAATGGTTTATTCCAACTTGGTCCACCCAGGCGAAACCCCGCAACACGCTATTCTTATCGCTAGAAACTCTAAATACATTATAGCTAAATTAAATATAATATAAATACTAAATCTAAATTTGATCTAATGTCATAAAATAAACAAGTTTTGAAGTGAATTATTACATAGAAACTAAAAGTACATAAGTGTAACTTAAATAACCTAGTCACATAAATACATTGTTGGTTCTGTTTTGTGTCATAGATAATTTTATGAATTCAGCGACTGGATTATAATTGAGAGATAGAAATCTAGTTTCCAGTTTACACAAACTGCAAAGCCTCCATACAGGTGATTTATTATGTCATATACAGCAGCAGTTCCCAAACATTTTCGGTCACGGAACCCTTCAGAGTCATGGTTTTTTCCGCGGAACCCTAACTCAATCCCTGATTTTTACTGAGCATTGTGAACCCACAACGTTCTTCCTGCTTTCATCCTTTTTAATTGCCTGGATATTTTGTATAGCCTAATGCTAACGTAGTAGGTTTGGAAACAAAGAGAAAACATTTTAAATATACATAGGTACAAGCCTTTATTTTGGTACAAAAATATAAACAATTATTTTAGAGATTTCCATCTAATTTCTAATGTGATGAATGAAATTGTTTCATTTTCGTTCTAAAAATAGTTTTTAAATCGGGCTTTATGTCCGACAGCTGAATACGTAAATCTGGGGCAGCATTCAATTTACTCCTAAATTTGTAAGCATAAGCAGAAACGCCTGCTTCGCATCGATAGGTGGACATGAAGGGGAGCAGAGCTCGGTTAGCCTTTCCGGCTACTGACGGGTATACGTCTATCAGTCCTACCCAAAAGTCATTCAGCGGCACTAATTCAAATTTCGTTTAAAAAGCGGAGGTACATTCAATTTCAATAAGATCTTCATAGACAGGCACAGACATGAGAGGTTTATTTCGGTTGGCAAATGGATTTTGCACCCACTCTATGTCCATTATTATGCTGGTATCTGGGAAGTACTCCGTCATACATTTCGAACGATTAATTAAATGCTCACAAATGGTTTTGTGCACATCAGCTTTGATTTCCATCTCATTTTTACTCAGAAATTGTGCCAGGAGAGAAAAGTATTCAAAGTTTTTCTCATTTACACATTCGATCCAAAAGTTGAGTTTTGTTTTGAATGATGTTATTTTGTCTCCGAATGTGAACGTGTTTATATCTTTACGCTGCAAAGATATAGTAACTTTATTCAGCTTCTAGAATGTGTCAGGGAGGTAAGCACATCGCATGAGCCACTTCTCTTTGCGTAAAAATTCAGCATGTTTGCTAGACGCGGGAAGGTTTTCTTCCCCTATAAAGAAAACCGGAAGCTCGTTCCGCAGCTCAAAAAGCTTGGCCAGGACTTTGACTCTTGAAAGCCATCTAATTTCGGTGTGCCTTAAAAGTGATTGATTTTGACTCCCCATTTCTTCACAAGCCTTTGCAAAAGTCTACACTGGAGTGGGCGAGAATTTACATAACTGACAATTTTTACAGCCTCATTATGAGCGTCCTTTAAGTCTGGTGGAATGTTCTTCGCCACAATGGCATGTCGATGCAAGATGCAATGGCTACTGGTACAATTTGGCGCTATATTTTTTATTCTTGGCATCGTCCCTTTCAATTTTCATATCATTGCTGCAGCCCCATCGCTGCATACTTTTCCCAATCAAAATCAAGTTTACGCAGGTAACAATCTATGATTTTAAAAGTTTCTTCCCCAGTTGTATTGGTCTCCAAAGGTGCGCATAGAAACAAATCTTCTTCCATTAATTCTTTGAATGGATACCTCACGAAAACAAGCAATATCGCAAGTCCGGCGACATCTGTACTCTCGTCCAGTTGCATTAAGTACGCTTTACAATTTTTCAGTATCTGAATTAATTTGTCTTCGATATAGTCTGCGATTTTATGTATATGGTCGGACACAGTGTTGTTAGAATTTTGGATCTCTGAAACGTTTTTTGCCGCTTCCACTCCAAGCACATAGCCGACTATTTCTTTAACAAATAGTTTGATGAGATCCTCTGGAATTGTATGTGGTTTCCCAGTACGGGCAATCCTCTAACTTAAGAGAAACGATGTTTCAGTTGCGTTTTCATTATCAGTCTTTGCACATTTCTCTAAGTAAGCCACGGCGTCATCGTAGACTTCCTTGTGGGTTTTAAAAGAACTGACGGTCTTTCCCTTTAGATGCGTGTGGTTTGTTTCTAGGTATTGTTTATGCTTAAGGGGTGCCAACGAACTGTTAAGTAGAATTTGGTTACAAATGTTGCCCGTACGGATGATCTACATTTCCAATAGGAAAAATCCAAATGATAGATAAGATTCATCGTATTTCCTTTTTTCAAAGATTTTAAACCTCCACGTTCGATCCTGTCACTAGTTAGTGTGTTCGCTTTTTGACCATCAGTGGGATGTTCCATCACAGTTGTGCCCTAAAATGAATAAATTAAGAAAGGTCAAACTACATGCTGACTCAATTTTTGAACAAAAAAAAAAAAAAAGATTCTAATATCCTTGAATGTTTACTCACCAAACTGCAATGAAGAGTAGTCTTGATCTTGAAGCTCATCAGGTCCAGATGACAGTGTCTCAGTACTATTTTTAGCACCTGAAAGCGAACCCGTCTTGAGCCAGTTAACCATGGCGTTAGTAATTTCCTGAAATAGTCGGTAAACAATTGTAAGTACATACATAAGTAGTTTATACAGGGTCTTTATTTTTGCTGGGCAAGGCGATTCCGCTCAACCTTAGCCGGCTGTTACAGGTTGGCGCGTGCGGTCTCCGGCTGTATTCCCACGCTCTTGCTGCAATAGACGTGTGAGTCCCGAGCTAATTAGGCGTTTTATAAAGCTACTGTGTACTGTATATCGTATTGTATAGTGTTTTATTGTGATAGTGTATAGTGCTGTAATGCCTTATGTGAAATATTCGTTACGTGAACGTGTATATCTGCACAATACGTACATAAAGTGCAGGAAATTGTGCGCTAGAACAAGACAAAAGTATCGAGTTAAATTTCCAGGGAGACCCATTCCTATGAATCAGACAATAAAATAACTGGCTAATTTGAGATTCAAACGTACACGTTCAGTAAACAATAAAAATAGACGTAAAGGTCACTATTTCCTTACTGAAGCTAAATTAACCGGAGTAACCGGAAACTTCATAAGGAGATGCCGATTATGTTTGGCAGCGGATGGGGAACATTTTCGGCATCTACTGTAAACATGGTGAGTAAAAATTCATGATACTGATTCTGCCGTATTCTGCCGTACTTACGCGCGCCCGGCAGCCGGGAACTGAGCCGTCACTGGAGGGGCGCGTGAGCGAGAATGTCCTTGCCAAGCAAATATAAAGACCCTGTATATATATGATTAATAAAGTGGTTATATCGTCATATCGCAAATGTGATTTACCTCAAAAAATGTAGGTTAAATTGGGTTAACTGGATCAGCAGGTTCAGTGGACCTTTCAAAATAACGTTTTTATGTTTGACAACACTAACAGAATGTTAAAAAGATTGCCAATGGTTTTCTCTAAAAGAATGTACTCAACCGAAGTGTGTATCTTGTTCCGCCTTTTCACAGTGATAGCTCAAAGTCAAATTTGTCCAGTTAACCCTACAAGAAGGAAAATAGGTATCAAAAAATAAATGTGGAATCAATGTGTAAAATCGACTAAATATCAATCACTCTTGTTCAGGTTGAAACCAATAAAATATTGAAAAGTGTAGCCAGCAAACATACCTGTTAGCAATAGTTGTAGCACAGAATTGCTACTACGGAGGCGTCGCCGTTCGTCTGTATAGCGTCAGAACAGACAGCTACCGTAACTGTAAGTTACATGCACCACTTATCCACAAGCACGAATTACGAATGAAAGGATTAGTAAGGAACGAACGTAAGATTTCTCTGAACTGAACTGAATGAAGCGACTAGCGGTATGCTAGTAATTATAAGACAAAATAACCTTCTGGATGCTCCTAGGAATGCTAAGAGAGCGTGCCCTTTCGCATGCGCTGCTAGGAACTAATTTCATTTCGCGCTTCATGAGCATTTCCTGGAAATGTCGCACGAATCGGAGACGCCGGGCTGTGATGAAAGTCATAAAACGAAGTCCTAACGTTGGCGAATAGCTGTTTGGATATAACACGAACTCCACCTACCTACGCATTAGAGACAACCTGATAGCCTCGTGTGGTTTTATTTGAAAAACAGTTTTAAATTTGATTTTTAAGATTTATCGCAGAACCCAGTTTGGGAACCGCTGATGTACAGTTTATGCTACGGACTTGGACCGTTGGCCGTGAGAGCTCAAGCATTGAAGCGAGTTTAGTAGCCTAGCAGTTGGCAGCCGGCTCACAGGAGGTGCATTTGTGCTTCTCTTGTAGTCTGGAGTCCCGCCGGCTGATTGAAAATTTTATCTTCAGTCCATAATTTTGACCACTACTAAAAAAAATAATGAACTAGTCACTATACCGAGCAAATGATACAAGTGTACGGTAATTCACTTGACCTGCATAATAAACCCTAAACATGAACCTATTATTTCACAAGTTAGGCCGGAGTTTGTCAGGCGGAGCAATCCCTGCTGAGATAAGCGAACAGCTGACGTTTCATGCGTCTCGTGTATTGTAGCTCAGTGCATCGCCAAGTGGTTCATCACAGAATAATGATATTACAGCTTCATAAATTGTAGGCCTGCTCTCCTCCCTATATTCATCCATTGCACGTAAATATAAAACGTTCCAGGATTAAATATCCTTCCTTTCTATAAAAACGGCTCTGTTATTCATTTTTTGTATCAACCCCACATCGTGCAATATACGTCTCGAACTTGAACTGCCGTCCTTAAGCTGAATGTTGTCTCTAAGTTTTAAGAGCAGTTTGGGCACAGTTAGCACAGTCTTTTCCTGAACATAAAAAATATTAATAGTTCGCCGAATAACAGATTTACCAAAATCATCGATAACAGTGATGCGATTGGGTACCCGATGGGCCTTACCTGGTGTTGCAGCCCTGTTCCTCGCACTTACTTCCTCCTTTAGCCATCCTTCTAACTATCCTCCCTATTACTTTTGTTGCAGCTAGCACCACTACATTCTGCACTTTTTATAAACAAATACACATTTATAACTTCACGACTTTTCCTGTGGAGAAGTTTTGATTGAATAGGTGGCAGCGTAACTACGGGGGCGATCAAAGGGGTCAATTCCCCCACAAGAATGAAATAATAAAAATATGAAATTTGTTGTAGTTTTTAAATTTGAGTAAAACCAATCCTCGGATTGTTGACAAATGGTTGGATTGTATGAGATTATGGGTACTTATTAATTTGAAAGCATTAATTATTTATTTATTTATTTATTTATTTATTCTTTCAGCGTATGGCTTTTAGTGCCGGGAGTTTCCAAGGACATGTTCGGCCCGCCAGAGGCTGTAGCCGCTTCAATGCAAACACCCAATTTCAAGTATTTCCAACTTTCGCTACCAGATGTCACTAACACCTAGTGGTGAATGTTTGAACTTGATAGAGCGTTTCGCCGAAATCTAACCTGCAAATTTAGCTTCACACAAGTTAAGTTAGTGGAAGATTCTTTTACATGCCATAAATCTATGACATGGGACCGCCGGCTTTAGTTCCCCTATGAAGGATTTTAACGCTCTTAAAAAATCAGACGACTTCGACCGGGTTTGAACCCATGATCTTGGGCACAGCAGTTCAGCATGCTACCAACTACACCACCAAAGCCTCTAACATAGGAGTGCGAAATCCTTCAGTATGCCTTCCTTCGGAGCGGAAGTAAGACCGGCGGTCCCATGTGTTAGATTTATGGCATTTTAAAGATCCTCCCACTAACTAAACTTGTGTGAAGCTAAATTTCTGGGTTAGATTCCGTTGACACGCTCTATCAAAGTTCCAACATTCACCACTAGGTGTCAGAACTACTTGAATATGAACGGAATTTGTAGCTCACCCCATGGGTGTCCTCTAGAAGCAGCTACAGCCTCTGGCGAGCCGAACATGTCCTCGGACACTCCCGGCACTAAATGCCATATGCTGAATAAAATATAAATAAATAATAAATAACACCAAGCAGATGAAGGAAGAACTCCGGAGGCTAGGAATTACAGATGACGACTGTCGAGACAGAACACAATTCAGGGAAATACTTTCTAACATAAAGGTGCTTGTGGGAGAAAGGAGAGAACGCAGGGGAGGAAGATGGACAGCAGAGAGAAAGGCGCAACACTCTGAAAGAATGGAGGAAGAGAAAGGAAGAAAGAACTAGGCCTATGAGAAGGAAATGAGATGATATTTGCGTGGTCCTTAGTTTGCGTAATGTAATGTAATGTAATTAACTCCTATGTCGAGTCCCACACGACATTACGATAGCTTGAACTTACAGCGATCGTATTCCAGTATTGTGGAGCCATCTAGTGGTCTCCGAGGGAACACCTTTCCCTATTTACTATAGTTTGCCGGAATTGTAATGAAGTTTTTACCTTCGTTATCAGGGCCGTGGAGAGCGAGTACGGGCCCTAAGGCTATCACTTACGGGCCCCCTCCGTATTTGTGGGACGTGGGTTGGCGACCACGGGACCCCAGCTGAGTCCGGCTTTGCTTCCACTCACTTGTGCCGGGCTCCTCTCCGTCTTCTTTCCTGTCGACCTCCCTTGGCATATCTCATTCTAGCCTCAATTACACTCAGCGGTCTAGCTGTATGCCTCTCACCAAGGCGGACCGGGTTCGATTCCCGGTCAATGCAAGTGAGATTTTCAAGGTGAAATGCCATGTTCTGTGGTTCGGATTCCACGTAAAACGGAGGTCCCGTGGCTTATGATCGCGAGATTTACGGTCACGTTAAACTACAAGCTTTCCTCAATTACAAAACACAACTAAGTTACTACTGGTATCATAATGACACTAGTTATGAGACATTCCACACACTCAAGTGTACGGACCTACATGCAAGGGCCGTGGAGAGCGAGTACGGACTCTAGGGCTATCACTTACGGGCCCCCTCCGTATTTGTCGTCCCATGACATCGTGTAGCCTAAATACCAAATTTGCTTTTTAAATTTTTTTAAAGCCCCCTAAATTTACTGTTTTTGGAACGTAGGTACTGGTTTTGTTGATTGTCAATTTGCAATGTCGTTCCTGTTGTATCTGACCGAACGTTTTACTCTCTCTCTCGTCACAAGAACAAGTTCAACGCCTTTCACAATATTATGTAGCCTACTGTAATTCGAACTTTGCGAAGGTACATTAATGTAGCCTAGCGGTTACTAGGTCGAGTTGAAATGTTATTTAGAAACTTTCCTCCCTATAAACAGTGGAATGTTTGCTACAGTATTTCTCTGGCCAAGAAAATATGAAGATAATGGTTATTTACATGTCCTCTTGATAGTATTTTGTAACATAATTGATTCAGATACACTGAATATCATAAAATGTCAAAGTTGTTGGCAAATACGTAAAAGTGTCTACTCTGGGTTTTCCTACTTTCGCGGGCCCCTCAGAAAGACCGGGTCCCAGGGCTACAGCCCCGTTTGCCCCTCCCTCTCGTCGGGCCTGTTCGTTATTCTCGAATATTCATGACAGTTTTACTGATTCAGAAAGTAGAAGGCATCTGATAGATTAGATAATAGTAAGGCAGAGATACAGAAACCAAGTACATACCAGTCACAGTTACCCAGGGGTTGATGTAGAGTGCAATATTCGATTCAGAAAACATAAAACGCACAGTTCTAAGAAGTGGTGTTTGAATAAATTACACATTGCAGCTTTGACTTCAAAATTCACAGAGAAAACTAATCAATTGAGCAGTGAATGGGATGGAATAATGTCAAGAACAGCTTAATTACAGACACCACAGAAATTCTGGGTGAAAGAAAATTGGACCCAAAGAAGCCTTGGATGATGAAAGAAATTTTAGATCTCAATGAACAGAGGAACAAAACAAGAAGTAGGGATTTTGAACAACATACAGCATTAAAAATTTCAATGGAAAAGTGTCGCTTAGCAAAAGACAGCTTGCTGAAAGAAATTGGTGAGGACGTCGAAATGGATTTAAAATCTGGGAAATCTGATAAAGCATATTTTAAAATCAAATCCATGCAGTACAAGAAAATCACCAAGAGCAATGTGGTTAAAAACAAAGCAGGACAGCTTATTTTTGAAAATGAGGAGGTAGGTGACCGCTGGAAGCAATATACTAAGGATCTATATGAGGGCCAGGAAATGGAAAACATTCGGGATTATGTGGAAAATGAGAGCCAGATTACAATTACAAAAAGTGAATTCAACATTAAAAGATAAGAAAGCAGTAGGTGTTGATAACATATCAGCTGAGCTCCTAAAAATTGTGGAGAGATCATGAAAGAGCGCTTTTTTGATATTACTAACTGCAATGAAGAGGGAATTCTACCACCAGATTTCATAAAGAGTCGGACAATAACACTGCTCAGATTACAGAACAATCGCTATTCCATCCCATGCTTCTAAGATCCTACTGACAATACTTAAAGGCCGAATCAGAAGCAAAATAGAACAGAATTTAGATGACGACCAATATGGCTTCGTAGCAAGTAAGGGTACTAGAGAATACTGGAAAGAAGACTAGAAGTTAACAGGACAACTTATGTAGCTTTCGTCGAGTTAGAAAACGCATGTGATAAGCAGGGCCGGATTTAAGAGTATGCCGCCTATGGGCTAAAGTCCCTCTATAGTTCATATTTGCTTAATACATTTGTTTTATACAACAAAAGAATAGAGTTCATTGGCGTTTTCAGCTTTTTTAAACATAAAGTTCATTTAGTTTCGATAAAACTAGAATTTTAATGGTTTACAGAATAAATTAGCCTATATAATGCAATTAGTTATCCACTTGTTTTTTCTGTACTTCTTTCAAGATTCGTTAAATATTGAAATTGGTTTCCAACTTAATTAATTAATTTGTTCTTGGAGATCAGTGACCACTATTTTACACATATTTTTATAGTTTAATGTTAATGACTTTCTTTTGCGTAATTGAAGAAATGTGTTCAATTTGAAGTTGTCCTACACGGGGAAATGAAATTATGCAAAATGTACCCTGGTTTATTTGTTGAAAAATAAACAAACTTCTCTAAAACAACTCCCCCCATGTAATATTGATGTTCAAATTTACATAGCTTTCTTACGAGATTTCTTAATGGCAAACTCGTTAATAATGTCCTCATATGAAAGTGTTTTTGTTGCATTTGCCTCAATACAAAGTAATGTGAGTTAAACCGTATTTCAGAAATACTAGCTCTTAACTCTTCTAGGGCAGGAAAAACTGCTCCCTACCGCAAATTTTGTAGCAGGTATGCACAAACTTATCCTTACAGCTATGTCCAAATTGAGGTAAACATCTTGTAAGGAATTACACCTCAGAAATTTCGAAATTCCTTCCAACGATTTATCAGATGGGTGATCAATATCCACAGCACAGTGCTTTTGAAAGTGGATGCACTCTTCAGTGAAATCCGAATCCAAATCATTTTTGTAGACTTGGTAAAGGTTGGTGGCCATTTTCCTTAGTTCCTCTTCCATATCTGTATTGTTATTACACAACTGAGTTAAGAAGTATAATCGGTCTTGAAACTCATCAGAAACCATTTTTCTTTTCTTTAATTTCCAAACAAAAGAGTCTATAATTGGTAAAAACGTGTTTATTTTAAGGTCATCCCTGCCAGTCAAGTTAACTTTTCGACTTCGGTCTTCGTCAGGCCAAACTTTTCTTTCTGTCTGTCTTTTATGGTGTTTTTCATCAGATGTAATTTTGGTTATATCCATGGCCAATTCCTCAAAATAATCAAAGTTGTTTGTCTGTTCCATAAAATATTCTTCAACAGAACCATACAAATCTCTGACCAACAAAACTTCCACAGTTCCACTTTGCATGGCTTTGCTAACTTTATGGATACGGTGCTCCAGAAACACACCATAACGCAGTCTCAAAACGTTCTAATCTTCGAAGTATTCCTCGGGATTCAAATCTAGTCGTTGCATTTTCTGTTATGTCATTTGAAATTCTTGTCAGAGCAATGTACACTTCTTCCCAAGACTCTCGTATTGTGATAAGATTCTTCTATAACGCTTGTTAGGCATTCCCATCGCTTTGTAGAGCACGTAAAAACACATATATTTCTTGGAGCAACATGAAAGTTGTGCATGCTTCTTCACAAGACTCTGCAACAGATGATCCAACAAGATTTAGGGAGTGTGCTGCACACGGGATGAATAAAGCTAAAGGAGATTTTTTTCTTTATTTTTGCTTGCAGACCATTGTATACGCCGGCCATATTGGAAGCGTTATCGTAATATTGGCCTCTGCAGTCATCAATGTTTATTTGCTGATTTTCAAGCTCATTCATAAATCACTCAAACATTCCTTCTGAACTATGACCAGCTGATGGAATGAAGGTAATAAATCTTTCACAGGGCACACCGTCACTTGAAACAGCAAGTACTAACTGGTCTACATGTGACATGTCTGGGGTCGAGTCTATGATGAGAGAAAAGTATTTAGATTGTTTCAACTCTTCACAAATTACTTGCCTAACAGTTTGAGCCATTAACTAAATTACCTCATCGCATGTCTTGAAAGAGAGATAATTTGTATTGCCACTAGGCTACCACAATTGCCGTATTTTTCAATGTGTGTTGCTAAGAATAGATCGTTCTCGGATATTAGCTCTAAAGACATAAGACAATTTCCATTCCTGTTAGAACCAAATATCCCGTTGTCGCCCCTTAAAGCGAGGCACCTTGATGTCAGGGCCTTGAGAGCCGCTACAACTCTAGTTAAAACGTTTCTCCAATAGTGTGTTTCTTTGTCTAGTTGTAAAGTTAGCATACTGTCAACACGGTTAAGAGAAATTCTTCTTGCTTTTAGAGTAATAATAGCAGACTTGTGTATTGGGGAACTTTAATAGTGACATGCACGACGTTCTCCACTTTTTCAGTCATGGAAACCATCTTTGTCGTCAAATTATGATCGTTCTTTAGTGTTCAACACTTAACAACGGCTGAAAAATGCTTATCCCTTACTTTTAGAGAAGATCATCCATTTTCTTTCATGAACTTCTCCATTTTTTTTAATCTCCGTTCAAAGAGAGATTTAGTCAAATATCTCTTTTGATCTTTGTACGCTGTTAGTGAAATCTAATCCTATGTTTTGGTCAAAACCATTGTTTGCTATTAGATCTCTCGTAGCATCATTTAATATCCACAAAGCTGGATCCTTAATTAAAGAGTTTGCTAATTTTGACTCTTTATTTTCTGTTAAAGATTGACTTTTAACATCAAATCTATCAGGTACAATCTTATTGTGTGAACTTACTTGTATTTTAGTAGATTCTAATAACAACATGGCTGTTTTGGAACAACTCGTTCCAGAGAAAGCACAGACGTCGCCAACAGAACCATCACAAACCGCACGAGCACTTTCAGATTCCCCTTTATATTCTTTGTCGTTCTTTTCTTCCACTGGCAAACTAATAGTTTTAGAAAACAAATCTATTTTTTTGTTTATTTCAGAACACGTTCTTGTTCTTGAAGTTTCAGTTTTGTTTGTTTTTGGTATTCAGCACCACTGAGTCTCTTCCTACTGTCATTCATAGTACAGTAGCTGGTAGGGAGTAGCCTACTTGTTAAAAACTGTCGTTATGTATTGGAATACACGAAACTATAAGACAAAATCATAACAAACAACACTAACACGCCTCGCTCAACACAATCATCAACGATCCCGTTGTGCACACCGATAGACAAGAATGACAGCTTCAGACTGTCTCAGGTAGACTCGAGTAGACTGACACAACACTGCTGACAGCGAAGCCACTGGGCCTTCCATCAACAGTGTTGCCAGATATGCTACAGTGTTGTCAGATCGAATCGCTGCGCTTGTGCCAGTGTTGTCAAACCAAATTAGATTGCACTACAAGAAAGTTATAATACAAGATTACGTGCTGTGAATTTGAATTATGTTATAGTTTTAGAAAGTAGGCTATGTAGAATGACTAAAACATATTTATGTTCGACCCTCACTATTATGTGTCAGATAACTGTATCATAATGATGGTCATTATAACACTGTTTTCTATTATGATACAGTTTCTCCAGCCAATCAGAGCTCGTACATTGACCAATTAGGTAACGATAACTTCGCGCATGCGCTCAAAATCCAACATGTCGGACATAAACACAACATCGAACTATAATAAATTACCGACATGGAATACCCACCGTCCATATGTTCGCGTAAATAAACTGGCGAATATGATACAAGAAATAGCACTGTACCTTAAAATCACCAACACTAATTTCTACACAGCGCATTGTCTTCAAATGCCACCGGTGACAATATTACTGAGGGACGGCAGATGTAAACATATGGTTTGCATATAGCATTGCAAGCACACAGAGCGCATGCGTCGGTCGTTCAAAGATCTTGGAAGACAGAGATATAACACCCAACGCTCGCTCTGCGATCACAAAATTCCAGTAGCTGACTCTCAACAGATATTTATGAATATTTATGTTAAAACATATAATAAAGTTATATTTATCGTCGAACATAAACAGTCGTATGCAACTCGCCTATAATGGTAATTAAGACACTCGTATGGAAATTATAAAACTCGCATACGCTCGTTTTATAAAAATACTCGTATCTTAATTATAGCCAATATAGGCTCGTTGCATAATGTACTATTTTAAGTGTCATGTATTCTTACATTTGTTCGGAAAATGTTAGTCTACTACTGTCTAAAATATTTCCTTTTAACTTTTGAATATATTGCCAAACTGCCGCATTAGGCTGCAGCCTACTTAGCTTATGTAGAAATACTGCCCTGGCGACAAGGTTGACTGGAAGTTATTATTTCAAACTCTGACAACGTTGGGTCTCGATTGAAAGGACAGATATTTGCTTTTTAACCTGCATCAAGACCAAAGCACAGAATTAAACATCAATGGAATGAAAAGAGAAGCAAGATTAAGAAAAGGAGTGCGACAAGGCTGTTCCATCACCATATCTGTTTAATATATTCACAGAATATGCAATTCCAACAGCAAAAGAAAAAACCAAAGGAGTCAAATTTAATGGTAAAAAAAGCCATAGTATTCGCCTTGCAGATGATATTGCATTGGTAGCTGATTCAGAGCACACCATGACTACGATGCTTGGTATGCTAAACAACACGTTGGAGAAGTTCAGGTTAAAAATAAACACAAAGAAAACGAAAATCATGGTTGTTCAAATGAAGAAGACTGAATTGAAAACAAATATTACGTTAGGCTGTACAAAAATAGATCAGGTTACAGTGTTGTTATCTGGGTAGTGTCATTACCAGTGACAATCAGTGCCTTACAGGAGTCAAAAGAAGAATTGCTATGGCAAAGCAAGCATTTCAGAGCAGGAAAAATATATTGTTAAATAAGCACATTGGAATTAAAACCAGGAAGACATTTGTTAAAACCTTTGTTTGGAGTGTGCTAGCTTACAGATGCGAGACATGGACTTTGGGAAAGCACAATCCAGACTAGAAGCTGCTGGAATGTGGAACAAATCTTGGATGAAGTTAAGAAGAAATGGACCTTACTTTGTTCATTAGAGAAGAGAAAAACTAATTTTTTTGGACACGTTTTACGGCACGACACCCTTCTCCAGATTGTCTTTGAAGGCAAGATCCTAGGAAAGAAATCTAATGCAGGGTCATTATCTATGTGCGCTCTGATAAGCACGGCAAGCTAAGCCAGCTTTGACTGGCGCAGATTGCGGGCGCGCGCACACAGTTCATCCGGTGGTTGGCGCGCACTTTTACCAAACATGTTCAATAATGCGTACTCACAGTGCTCATAGCCGATGCTGAAAATGTCCTCCGTCTCTTGTAACACACACCTGACATCTTGTGATGAAAGAATGGACAACATTCTGTAGTTCCACAGCAGTGATGGCTTCGATTTCATCTCTTATGTACTGTTTAAGTTCATCAATCGAGTGTGGATTTTTTCTATACACCCTACCTTTTAGTGTTCCCCACAAATAAAAGTCTCAGATTGTCAAATCCGGGCTTCGTGGAGGCCACAAATTCTTACTTATGATACCTTCTGGACCACCAAAAATACGCCGCAATTCCGTCATTGACTTTTCGGCTGTATGAGGAGCGGCGGAATCCTGCTGGAAATAATTGCTCAGACATTCTGCATAAATAAGTTCGTCGCAGAAGGGGTTAAGAATGTCACTGACATACCACTCACTGATTATCGTACCCTCGTGGAAAAATGGCCCAATAATACGGTGTCCATTAATCGCACATCATGTAAGGGTTTATCAAGAAAAATGTCTGGGTTCTGGTCATTGTCGTAACGGTAATTTTGTGAGGTAACATGGCCATGTAAATAAAACCACGCTTTATCACTAAAAAAATAACTAGTGATCTAATTCCCCTGAGTTTACATTTTCTAACACCCAGTTACAAAATCGCAACCTCCTAATGTGATCTGGTTCATTTAGCGAGTGCACAACTGGAAGTTTATATGGCTTCAGTTTCAATAATTTAGTTGCATTTCTTGCGGGAGATGCGGATACGCCCGTTTCTTGAGGGGTATGATGGATTGGAATCCGGGCTAGCCATAGGAAACAACATGATCCAATCATTCGCCAATATCGTCTAATATTTGTTCTGTAAAAACACAACGTTGTCTGTCAACTCTTAATACGGTGCCTGTTTTCTTCAAACGTTTAGCGAGCCTCCTAATTGTACTTGCATTAGGCACAGATCTTCCTGGAAACTTGATTCGAAATTTTCGTCTTGTTTCAGAACAACTTTTTTGCTTTTCATATTAGAATTATGGATATACACACGTTCGCGCAATTTGAATTGGTGTCTAGGCATGACCAACAATCACAGTAATCACAATACTAAACGTGCAACTATCAAAAAAAGATCATATATCGTAGACAACAAGTAGTTCCGTGAAGAACTATACAGCCTATTTTCATATATCCTGCTCATGTTAATTGCCTCTATCAACATACAAAATTTCAGTTTAATTGCTGTAACAGATTCGTAGATATTGAGAACCGTCTAAATATTTCAGATGGTCGCCAGGTTGGATTTTTATTTTTGTAATATTACATTAAGATTATTGTGTACGTGTGGTATTCAAACTTCAATCGCATGATTAGACAACAAGAAGTAAAAACGAGATTTTAAAATTACGCACAGCAGCCATCTTGTGATAATGCAAACCATTGAAATAAATTAGATGTCAGTGGATCAACATTTGTATAAGCATTTAACGTGCAACGTTTCACGGCACTCGGATAGTTAATTCGCGAGAAATGTCCATTTAAATATTTATACTTCGCGTCGCCGCCATGTTGGATTTGTGCTCACCAGGTTCCTGAAAGTCCTATAGGTGAACATATGTTCATAGTCTCTATGAACATTAAAAAATTCAGTTTAGTTGCTGTAAAAGATTCATAGATATTGAGAACCGTCTAAATATTTCGGGAGCTCACCATTTAGGAGTGTTATGTGTTTAGGCCATAGAGTTATGTACCATTCAAGAAAAATTATTGCCTAGGTTCATTATTCAAACTTTCACTTCGATCGCATGATTACGACACAAGAAATTAAAACTTAATTTTAAAATTTCGCACAGCCGCCATCTTGAGGCTATGTAAGCAATTGAATTAAATTAGATGGCAGTGCATTGCAATCTGCAAAATCAATTACTGTACCACATTTCACTGCGCTCAGAGAGTTAAATCACGAGAAAAGTCTATTAAAATATTTTAAATTCGCTTGGTCGCCATGTTCGTTTCGTACTTTACAGGTTTATGAAATATACATAGGTATACCTGTATCAGTACCCTCTATCACCGTACAAAATTGCAGGGTGATATCTGTAATAGTGTCGGAGATATAGAATGTCAGTGAAATATTTCGCACAGACGCCATTTTGAGGTTATGTAAACAATTGAACTAAATTAGACTCCAGTGCATTACAATGTGTATAAACATTTGCTGTACCAAGTTTCATTACATTTAGATAGTTAAATCGCGAGAAAAGTCTATTTAAATGTCTCAACTTCGCTTGGCCGCCATGTTGGTTTTGTAGTCACCAGGTTTTTGAAAGTCTCATAGGTGAACTTCTAGTAGTGCCCTTTATCACCGTACACAATTTCAGGGCGATATCGGTAATAGTTTCGGAGATATTGAATGCTAGTGAAGTATTTCGCACAGCCGCCATGTTGGATTGGTGAGACGTAACAAAATTTGAAGGGCACGGTCGAGGTCGCCGGGAATAGTGCTATGAACTTACCGAGTTTCAATGAAATCGCTCCAGCCGTTTCGATTTTATTAGGGGGGGACACACACACGAATCACACACACACACACGCACACACACACGGACAAAAGGTGATATCATAAGCCTATTTTTTCAAAATTGAAAATAGGCTAAAAATTGGTAGAATATAAGAGGTATGGATACCAACTACTCCTCGGTTCCAAGCTTTGTGAACTTGCGGGATGAAGAGCAGAGGCAGGGTAGGAGCAGGCGAGAATTGAGAAGCCTGTCGACAGCCCGCCGTGTTACCTGACATTCTCGTCTATTCCAATACTGCTAACATGGGTCTTTTCTGAATCCAGTGTGGCGTTGGGAATGAGTGAGTGAGTCACCGACTAATGTATTTGCTTCTGTTACTACGCAAGGGCCGAGAAACCTCATCACTCGTCACCACCACTACCCATAGTCTGCGATGCACATTCCTCTCGGGTCCACGCAGCATAGACTCGAGCAGTACCACATTGGAGCATTTAATATACTATGCAAGCGTTGAATCCTTTGGAAAAATCCCGAGGTAATGTAACATATAGCAGGAACTGCTGGTTTTGTGTGTTTCTGTGTACATAACCTTACAGTGTGCTAAGTCTTACGTTTTTTGCGTACACTAATAATAATAATATCGTATGGCCTCGGGTGCCGGGTGCAAGCTTTGTTATTTAACACCCCGAGGGTAGCTTGCATGTCGAATTTCGTTGTTCCTTGAATCACTATGAAAGTCAAGGAGGTTAGATATCTAAGCTCCTTGAACACTATAGCGCTTTCTAGTAGAGAAATGAGGAACTTTGTGTTGGCGGAAACTCCCGAGATTAATTTTGCCATTATGAACACGGCCTACTGAATTCAAATGGGTTCTTTGACATGCCAACATCGTATGACATGCGTGTCGTATTTTTTCCGCCTTTCAAAAAAATATCACTTACCACGGCCAGGAGCGAACCTGCAACTTTGGGGTTAGTAGACCGACACGCTATCCACTCACCCAGCGTGGCAAGCTTCCGTACACTTATTCAGAGGCATTGAATCTGAGTTTCAAAAGAGATTACTAATACACAGTTGGCAACCATGGTGACTGTTTAGTTTTAAGAAACAAATTGTATATCCGCCTTAGTCAATACATAAACGAAAATAAATTATAATTACACTTGCTCCTGGTACATGTTTCAGGATTAGGGAACCACCCATTACAATTGGGTACAATCATGTTGACCAACTGAGAAATATTGAATATCGTTTACTAAGGCTTCCGAAACACGATAATTCAAATGAAATGTTGTACCAAATAAGTGGAACCTTGTGAAGGAGCAAGCTACAGCAACAATAACTGTCATTCTAACTTGTGGTATTTTCCTCCCCAGAGAATATGGAGCTGTACCAGTCTGTTCTGAGCAGCTACAAGCCTTCCTATTGGTCATCCTGGAGCGTTCCTTCTAATGGATACTGTCTCGTATCTCTGGGCCCACACGACCAGGAGTTTAAGGATGTTACTAGTAAAGTGAACTCGACACTGTTGAAGGGTATAACGGGGGTCGACAGAGTAGAGAATCCGTTCCTCTGGGGCTCCTACCAACTGAAGAAAGAGGAATACAGACCTCGAAGAGTTCCGTTCAGTGAAATGGATCTCTGTTCCATTGTACAGCTCGCGACAACATCCCTTCCATCGCCGAGAACAACCTGGATTGGAGACGAGCAGTGAGAGTCAAGTTCGGGAAGGGTGTAAGTTTCTCGCCATCGGCTCATTACGCAAACCAAGTGGCTAACAGACGCATAGGCTCTGCTCGAGCAACGATTCTGGCTAAAGTAATCGTTGGATATAAGATCGGAGGCTCGTCTAACACCATCATACCTCAAGCACCGTTCGACACCAGCCTGGGAAACGGGAATTCTGTGTATGTCAAATACTGTGACCATGAGTTCTACCCGAGCTATGTCGCTTATTACAATCTCAACATTCCTCTTCATTATAATCCCGTGGACAAGGGAATACTTGATCATTTAATGAAAATTATGACTCCAGATATTTGCTTGGATGATATTGATTTTTATTGACCTGGTCGATGATCCTTATTGCTTCGACTGCAATTATCATCCAAATTTCGCATGTGCTATGTGTAACATATCAGATATGACTATAAGTATTCTTCAGTGCAATCAGGGCTGCCAACTGTTAATAAATGCTGTCTATATTTTTTTACCCTAATATCAATATATCAGAAAGTATGCAAGCCGACAGCTCTATACTTTGCACTCGTATAGCACCTGACATTCTAGATTAATTTGGAGTAATTAATACAAGGCAGTGCTGCCAACATGATTCTATGCCTGCTGATATGTCCAATTTTAAAATACATGTAACTTCTGTACTAACAAATGGATTTCATCCAAAATTGGCACAACAAGATATCATAATATTTCAGATTATTTCTGACCAGCACACGCATGGTATTGTTGGCAACATGCTTTTACGCGTGCTGATGGATCCAGTGTCTAACTGCATGTAACGTCCATTGGACTTCAACCAAATTTCGTATTCTGTACCTTAAGAGATGGAACTAAGAATATATTCAGTCACCAGGGCTGCCAACTGTAGTGCTCTATTAGGCTACATTATACCAGGTATATTTTGAACTAATTAGATATTTCGATATTACCAACTTAATTTCGTCATTATTCTAGATAGGTTCATATTCTGTAGAATAATCATTGGCATGAAAAGTAGGCTGTATAGTTCTTAACGGAACTTCTTGTTTAAACTACCGTAGTGATTTTCTAATGCAGAAGTCTGCTAAGGGGTGATGTTCCTGCACCTGAACACTTTGATGTTCATCAGAAATCAGCTCATACATTGAACAAACAATGTTCAGAAAAAAATCATTATGTAAGTAACAAAGATATAAGATATAATAAATGTAAGTCCAAAAGTTGAAAATAGTCGTTAAGCCTCTGCTTCTATTCCTCACACATTCAAATTGTTGGACACGAAATATACGGTACATCATGAAACAGCGAGGTCATTTGCCCCTAAAACAGTCAAGAAAACACGGCTTTTACGATTGATTCCTCGCAAGTGCGGGTTGTTGTGAAGTGCAAATAGGTTTACTCGAGCAGAAGTGTAGCAGCAATTCATCACACACTGAGTTGTTCTGATTCATGACAACACAGTGCTGGTGTAGCACATTAGCTACCTCAAGCAGAAGTGTAGCGGCAAGTCATCACACACTGAGTTGTTCTGATTCATGACAACACAGCTCTGATGTAGCACATTAGCTACCTCAAGCAGAAGTGTAGCAGCAATTCATCACTCACTGAGTTGTACTGATTTATGACAACACAGCTCTGATGTAGCACTTTAGCTACCTCAAGCAGAAGTGTAGCGGCAATTCATCACTCACTGAGTTGTTCTGATTTATGACAACACAGCGCTGATGTAGTACATTAGCTATCTCAAGCAGAAGTGTAGCGGCAATTCATCACTCACTGAGTTGTTCTGATTCTTGACAACACAGTGCTGCTGTAGCACATTAGCTACATCAAGCAGAAGTGTAGCAGCAATTCATCGCACACGAAGTTGTTCTGATTCTTGACAACACAGTGCTGCTGTAGCACATTAGCTACCTCAAGCAGAAGTGTAGCAGCAATTCATCACACACTGAGTTGTTCTGATTCTTGACAACACAGCGCTGATGTAGCACATTACTTCAAGCAGAAGTGTAGCAGCAATTCATCACACACGGAGTTGTTCTGATTCATGACAACACAGTGCTGCTGTAGCACATTAGCTACCTCAAGCAGAAGTGTAGCAGCAATTCATCACACACTGAGTTGTTCTGATTCATGACAACACAGCCCTGATGTAGCACATTAGCTACCTCAAGCAGAAGTGTAGCAGCAATTCATCACACACGGAGTTGTTCTGATTCATGACAACACAGTGCTGCTGTAGCACATTAGCTACATCAAGCAGAAGTGTAGCAGCAATTCATCACACACTGAGTTGTTCTGATTCTTGACAACACAGCCCTGATGTAGCACATTAGCTACTTCAAGCAGAAGTGTAGCAGCAATTCATCAAACACGGAGTTGTTCTGATTCATGACAACACAGTGCTGCTGTAGCACATTAGCTACCTCAAGCAGAAGTGTAGCAGCAATTCATCACACACGGAGTTGTTCTGATTCATGACAACACAGTGCTGCTGTAGCACATTAGCTACATCAAGCAGAAGTGTAGCGGCAATTCATCACACACTGAGTTGTTCTGATTCATGACAACACAGTGCTGCTGTAGCACATTAGCTACATCAAGCAGAAGTGTAGCAGCAATTCATCACACACTGAGTTGTTCTGATTCTTGACAACACAGCCCTGATGTAGCACATTAGCTACCTCAAGCAGAAGTGTAGCGGCAATTCATCACACTCTGAGTTGTTCTTGTTTATTTTGTATGGCAAAATGAGGATACATTGCGGCAAAAAATTAAAAACTTACAGTAACAAAAAGGTAAAAATATATACAATATTTACCGAGTGGATTCTAGGTACGGTAAATTGAAACCAGGCAGGTCCCTGCAGGGCTCAGTTACTAAATCCAGATGGTCAGGTTTTGATGCAGCCCATTCTTCATTCCAGGTCTTGTCAGCAGCGATGTGCGATGAAATTAGCTCCTTCCCCAGCTCCATGGAGGGTTTCTAGATTTCAATCTCGCCTTTCACTTATCATTACTGTCCTGGTGTATGTTCAGATGGGGATTCTGCAACATTCCTACTATGCGCTTTTTACATGAGATGGGTGGATGTTGGATAGCACTGGCAACCACGTCAAAGGTGTACATTTGATGGTGCCTGATATTGTACCATTCAGTTGCGTATTTTTCTTGGAGAGTGTGCACTATTATGCAACACAGAACAACAGTATTCTGCAACTGGGTAGACCAGGAATGTCCAGCCTTTCTTGTAAAATGGCCACTGTCGTTAAGGTGAATTGGTTTGCGGGCCACATGATTCTATTCTTTCTACCGTATTAAATAGGATCTAAATTCTAAGATAAAACAATTAATTTTAAAAAATAGCTAATATATATTGTTTTTATTAAAATATTAATCATAATATTAGTTAAGTTATTTTTAAAATTAAATTAAATATATATAAATGTTATATTAAAATAATAGAATTAATTTTTTACCTGGCAATCCGACCCCTGGCACTGCTTCTCATGAAGTTATCCAACATCTGGTTTGATTGATGTTGTAGCAACTCGAAGTGAACTCTCCAGATGACTGTCGATGATTTGCGTTCTCGCTGTGCGTTTCATGTGTTTCATTCTGGCAGGCGCGGCTGGTGATTAAAGGCTCTTAGGCGGAGCCTCTCTTGAAAGATTCTATAAATATACATATTTAATTGAGGGATTTGTAATTTATATTGATTGGAAACATTTATAAATTTCACTCAGTCCATTCAGTCACGAGTCTATATATTTGGAACTGTTGATAAAGAATGTTTTTCAAATGGGTAGTAGCGCCGTTAGGCTGCGCCTTAAATGTCCTATTACTTCCTATGTAACGGGGATGGGGGGCGTGGTTATGAAAGCTCCATTCGTTTCCATTGTATCGCTGAAGGCTCAGCCGACTACAGCCTAAGGCAGGCTTGCCAAAGACGACAGGATGTTCTTATTCTGTGGAATGCATTTAAAGTTGTTCAAGGGACTCAAACCACTCTCATGAAAGTTTATGCTTTTCCTCTTTCACTCTCCTGAGGATTATTAATTGACAAGTTACCAAAAACAGTTAGTTGACTAATAAGTGATATTCATTATTGAGAACTCAAATGGTATCCCTTAAAGTATAATAACTAAATATTTCCGCCAGATAGCACCATGAAGTGGCAAGGGGTAGCAGAACCATCTACCGAGACTTAAGGGAAGTATTCTGTTTAAAATCTGCCACCGTTCTGCTTATGGTGGCTAAGGTTCATGCTGTGTATTTGTAAACAATTGTTCGCGCGTTAAAATCGTTGGTGTAACTTACAAGTTCATGAATTTTGTTGTTTGTCAGTGGGAAGTCTTAATTTGCGTGTTACGGGCTACTGTAGTGGTAAGTGTATGTCTACAAGACAATGGATTCAGTTAGTAGCTTATCGGGCAAAAATCTCGACCACGAAACTAGGCTGATTGTGAAGGGTCTTGGCGCACCTAAACCAGATCTTACGATCTCTCAAACTCAGAAACAATGTAAATCCAGGGGAGGTTATCTTAGACATTTTAATAGAGCAAAATGAAAAGGAGGGCAGACTTCAGTTACAAACCTATGAATTAAGGTAGGTCATGTGTTTATATGAACTACGGTAGTAGCAAGTAGCTTCACTGCTCTTAATATCTACAATTGTTTTTATTTGTTTCCATTTATCCCTCACTTTCGGACTATGTTACAGATCAATTCCTCTACAGTTCTAGCTGGTAAGCACTGTGTTTTCTAAGTAAATTGCGATTGTTTTGTAGTGTACAACCGTGAAACAGACTCAACTGATCGGGACTGATTAGAATGGGGATTAGGTTAAATTAGAAAAGGAATGCATTGCCTCTTCCAGAATTTCGAAACTAGGTAAGTAAATTCATTTTAATTAGGAAAAAAATGCTTCATAAAATAACATAACGGTTCCGATCTGTTTGACAACAAGAGTTCTGTTCCGACCTCCCCCACCCTTCACCGTGAAATTAAAAATCCTACAGCCGTGTATTTGGGTGTCGTATAAAGCGTTATACCAGCATTTGGCACTACGTGCGAGCCATCCCCAGCTCCAACACCACGAGCCGCGTCTGCATTCTGGAGAACACTTATTCGCATAAGTATGTGCTATCGAAAAGTGATACAAAACCAAGTGCATGCCCATTAATGCCCAGATATTTTTCTTTAGGAAAGTAGTCGCGATAGAATTTTAGTACGGGGATATTGTTAAACTTATTCTTTAGGTCTGACGCACATTGAAAATCAATGCTCTCCATTTGCAGATCCTAGGGAATCTCGCCTATGTTAATGGAGAAAGGGGAAGAAAAGTTGTTGTTTTGTATTTGTGATTCCCTAAGTTGCAATTTTGTTTCAAAGGCCTTCACGTGATCAAACATAGTAGTGATCAATTGGGTTCAGTTGTGTTGTTGCATCTAACAGGCAAAATCACACATCCATTCCGAGTCTTTAAATTCAACAATAGGTTTGCTCTTCTCCTCCATAAATGCTGTATTTCGGTTTTTAGGTCAAACACTAGCTTCAACATTTTCCCACGGCTCAGCCATCTTATTTCAGTATAATAAGCTGTAAGTTATCTTCCAATTCTGAATTGAGATTTTGTAAGGAATTTTGAAAGTATCTGTCGCAAATCATGTGAACGAATAAAATTCACTACTTTTACATCGACGTTCAAAACGCTAGCTAAATTCAGGGATTTAGCACAACATTTTTCTTGGAGTATTAAGCAGTGGTATTGCATTACAGAAATGTTTCCTACTTTAGCTACCTCTGCTCGCAGTAATTTAACTAACCCTTCTCATTTTCCTGCAAATGCAGTAGCTCCGTCTGTTGTCATTAAGAAAATTGCTAATTGGGCAGTTCTCTCTCTATATTGGACGATAATTGGTCAATACGGCGATCTACAGTCTGTCACGACAAGCCTAATTTTACAAACTGCGCTTTGTTGTCAGGACATATTACAGTATATCAGCAACACTTTCAATGCATTCTTTAACAATCTCTCCATCTGAAAATGGCTTAGAATTTTTTCCAATAATTTCTGCTACTGCCTAACTCGCTTTTACCACGATTCATTTTGAAGTAACACATTATTAAAGAATAACTGGCAGATGTACTCGTAGTTCCACTCCTTATAAAAAAAACAATAACTAACTGCTGTCCTGAAAGTGAATTTTGAGTTTAGATATCTTGTCGGTTGTGTCGGGATTGCGTTCACCTCATTAGCAGTCCAGATTACGGTCACTTTCATTTTAGGGAAGAACTATTAACATTCCAGTGTCCAGATTGTGTTCACTTTTCTTGGGAGACCGGTCCTTGGTTCTTAGTTCTTCCCGACTGACTCATACCTTCCGTAAGTTTTGTGGATAACAAGGGGAAACTGATAATTCACTACCTAACTAAAGAATACAGTTCAGTGTTCAGCTGAGCACACCCCATAAAACTTAACTTAAAAAAATCAGGTCCCCTCCCAATCTGACAGCACCTCGTAAAGCAATGATTGTAACATTTTCAGTCTTAAGAATAGAAACGTCTCAGGATCGAAATCAACGACCTTCACTTTCAACAAAATTGTTGTAACGGGAAATGTAATACTTACAGGGTATAATTTTTAATTTCTGCCCCACCTCTCCCATTTGAGGCGGAGATATCTATTTTTATAATAGGTACTGTATATCGTGAAAAACGTTCTTTTCATTACCTCGAAAAATTCGTCATTCTGACTGTCACCGCTGAGGCCTAGGTTAGATTCCCGGCTCTGCCAACGAATTTAATTCTGCTCTGAGGAACGAGCAAAACTGAGCAGAGGTAACAAAGGGGATTTACAACCGGACCGGTCTACCAAGAAAAGTGATCGCAATCTGGACGCTGGAATGTTTATAGCTCTTCCCTAAAATGAAAGTGACCTCAATCTGGACGCTAAAATGTTTATAGCTCTTCCCTAAAATGAAAGTGACCGCAATCTGGAATGACCGCAATCAGGAAGACACCACCTTGTCTTTACGAAATCGACCCTCAAATTTATCATATGAAGACACATGTTTGGTGTTGTAATGCCGCTTTAGGTTATACTCCTTAACCACTGAAACAGTTTCACTGCAAATTAAGAACAAGAACACTGCTTTCTTGTTTACTTCAGTAAAAAAGTACTGATTTGCCCACTATTTTTGAAATGATCTACCTTCGTCTGAAACTTTTCCTTTCTTCCCGATACACTTAGAAGCCATAATTATCACTTTAAAAAAATCACAGAATTAATGATATTGTTCAAACCTCTCACTTGCACTGACAATACAATGTGAGCTAACAACTGCAAGCAGTAAACTAACTTGAAAGTTCTCCAATGTAACGACAATAAAACATCTGGCGTACACTCGCCTTTGACCGCGCGGTCAGCAATTGACGGAGCTGTCTCTTTAAGAAGATTGAAGGAAAAGGAAGGAAGCTTGTAGTTTAACGTGACCGTTAATCTAGCGATCATAAGCCACGGGACCTCCGTTTTACGTGGAATCCGAACCACAGGACATGGCATTTCACATCGAAAAAATTGAATTGCATTGCTGCATCTGTAAAGGTCTCCGAAAGTATTGCAAAGAACCACCTTTGATCTTTTTCCCCAAATTGAGTGGCGATATTTTGGATTCTTTCAGTTTTTCGTTCCAAATTCTTACAATTTTCTCCATGTCAGTTGAAAAGGGGGGATATACCATCGCCTTGGCTGATACCTGAGATATCTCACCCATACATTTCACCTTTGAAATAGTGTCTGTAAGGGTTTCACAAATTAAGTTGGCCAATTTATTTTTAACTCCAAATTCACGGATTACTTGATGAGGGTTTCCTATCAACAGAATCAAAAGCTTTTTTCAAGTAAATTTATGTGACAACAATGTCTTTCGAGTTTATTAATCTGTGTCAAATTATAGATTTCAGGTTGAAAATCTGTTCGGAGCAGGATCTTCCTTTTCTGAATCCACCCAATTGACTGTCAAGTACAGTTCAGTAGAATTGTTGGGAATATCTTGTAAACTATTGGTAGGACTGATATACTGTGTCTTGCTTGTTACCCCTCTAGTGCAACGGGTGTATTAGGGCCACTTTCCATTCCTCTGGGATGTTTTCTGTTTCCCAAATAACACAATAATAACTCTGCAATGTTTCTAGGTTTGTGCCGTGTCTTGTGTGGGCTTTCGCCTAGCAACACCCACTGGAGTAGCAAACTGTGCGCTACCTCCCTCTTTATAAACTGCACCTACGCCTCTTTAATGCAAGAGCTAAAAGCTCAAGCAGCCTTAACCTCCCTATGAAGGCTTCCAAAAAGATGGCATATTGGCTTTCACGGTCAGTGAATTAATGCTCAGCAATTTTCCTAGGTTTATTCCGTGTCTTGCTGAGTTTTAATTCACTGGCCGCGAAAGCCAATATACCATTCGTCTTCTTTCTTTCTCCGTTATGGTCTTCTGAGGACCACGAACCAACTTCACTGTTTAGTCCTTTGTGGTTCTTTCTTCTTCCTCCAGTGCTCCTTCATCTTTTCGCTATGTGTCTTCTTTCTCTCTTCCGACCATTCTGAGCCTGTTTTCTTATATTGCATTCCTTGGAGTCCTTCCATTCCCAAAACTTTTTTTTGTTGAAAATTTTTCTTTCAAGTGCATCTTCTTCTCTTACATTGCTTCTTTCTAAACCTTTCTTTACTTCTTGAAACCAGGCTGTTGTCGATTTCTTTTTCCAAAGATATTTAAAAAACTGTTTGATTAACCTGCTATCAGTCATTCTATATAATGTCCGAAAAATAACAATCGCCTCTTCTTTATTGTCTCCGTTATGTTCTCAATGTTCCAATATATTTCTTCGTTACTTCTTAATTTCCAAAACTCTGTAGTTCTTTGTGGTGTTTGAAGCCATATTTTCAGTGTTGCCATAGTAAACAAGAGTTTAGTGCTTTTCAGTCGGTCAACACGAATGTACCCAAAAGAGATGTACCGCACAGTGAGTTCCAGTGAGCACGAAAACTGTGAGTAGCTGTAATACGGAAGACAATCAGATAAGTAGTTAGCCTAAAATTTTATAGTTTAACCATAGTTTACAACCATATAATCTCTCTAAAGTACAATCTCCGGATAGCTATCACCATTTAGCATTTCACCTAACATATATACTGCATTTAGCATACACTGACAGTTGCAGTACCAATACTGCAACTAAATAATTGTACATATTGTAAATATTTTCACCTGTATTTCAAACATAGATTTTGTAACCTAAGTGTAATGGATCTGATGATGATCGCTTGACGATCGAAACTGGTCATCCTAGTGTTTTATTAATCTCATGTAATTTATTTCAGGATTAGGGCATAACCCATCTCTTTTGGGTACATTCGTGTTGACCGACAGAAAAGCACTAAACTCTTGTCTGTAGTTCTTAATGGACCGAGAATTTTGCGTATATTATTATTATTATTGTTATTACTTTACAATGTTATATCTAACTAAGGAGCTATATCTCCTCTTCATCCCTCAGGATGACTCTTCTTCTATCCATGCAGTGGCTCTCATCCGGGGGTTTCAGTAAAATGACCAACGATCTGAAGTTACGCCTGACCCGTAATATTTGATCTATTGCGTTGATTTCATGAAGATCGTTTGCAATTGTAGAACCCGACGCAACAACCGCACAGCTCCAAAATATAAAATTGTTTAGAGGACACAAAAAACTGAAAAAATAATTCTATGTGTAGATTAAGACTTTCACGGCCCGGGATAATATGTATACTTTTGGGATATTGCCGAGTGAGAATAACATTGAAAATTCTAGACGTATCGAGAGGAACCTTGCCTCCTTTTTCATCTTTAATTCTAGCGGGTTCGGTGGCGTAGTTGGTAGCATGCTGAACTGCTGTGCCCAAGATCGCGGGTTCAAACCCGTCCGAAGTCGTCGGATGTTTTAAGAGCGTTAAAATTCTTCAGTAAGTCTTCCATTCGGAGGGGAAGTAAAGCCGGCGGGCCCATGCCATAGATTTTTGGCATGTACAAGATCCTTCCGCTAACTAAACTTGTGAGAAGCTAAATTTCTAGGTTAGATTTTGTTGAAACGCTCTATCAAAGTTTTAACGTTCACCACAAGCGAAAGTTGGAACTACTTCAAATTGAACGGAACTTGTAGCTCACCCCATGGGTGTCCGCATGAAGCAGCTACAGCCTCCGGCGAGTCGAACATGCCCTCGGACACTTCCGGCACTAAAAGCCATACGCTAAATAAATAATTTTTTATTCTATTGAAAAAGGAGGCAAGGTTCCTCTCGAAACGTCTAGATTTCTTTTCACCCGGCAATATCCAAAAAGTTAATAATAATAATAATAATAAATATTGTTATTGGTTTTACGTCCCTTTTGACTACCCTGGCTTTTAGAGACGCCGGGGTGCCGGAATTTTGCCCCGAAGGGGATCTTTAACGTGCCAGTAAATGTACTTACTCGGCTCCCTCGCATTTGCGCACCCTCAAATGCCAGCTGACTGCGCCAGGTTTCGAAAGTTAATAATTTTAATAAAATAATTATATGTTGCAGGGGAGCCTCCGTGGCAGCACGCCGGCCTCTCACCGCTGGGTCCGTGGTTCAAATCCCGGTCACTCCATGTGAGATCTGTGCTGGACAAATCGGAGGCAGACAGGTTTTTCTCCGGGTACTCCGGTTTCATTCCAGCAACACTCCACTATCATTTCATTTCATCTGTCATTCATTTAAGCATTGCCCCAGAGGAGTGCGTCCGGCCTCGGCACAGTTCATATCCTCGCCGCTAGATGGGGCTCCATTCATTCCATTCCTGACCCGGTCGGAGACTGGAAGCAGGCTGTGGATTTTCATTTTCAATTATATGTTGCAAAAGTAAGGGTTATCTACTGTACGGCCCTGAGCTCGTGATCCCCGCAAAGAATGTAGTCGAAGGAAGAAGGAAGGAAGATTGTAGTTTTACGTGACCGTGAATCTTGTGATTATGAGCCACGGGGAATGTAGTCACACCACCTCGGTCACATCAGCGGACAGCCTGACAGGGACTACTACTACTAACGGTACAGGAAACATTTACTTCCCAGATGAAGATGTGCACAGTGGAGTTGCTAGTTCAGACTCACATCCAGATTCAGCTTCACTGGAAACCGTGTTGTCAGAAGAACTAGAAACATCGCTATCACTCGAATCACTGGCGGTGTATATTGCTTTCATAACAGCATTCGGAAACATTTCTCTGTCACGCAGCGCTCTCCCCCACACACTCATTCCACTCTACTTTCCCTCCCTCAACCTTCCCCACCCGCTAGGGATCATGAGCTGGGAGCCAGGCTACACTAGTTCGAAGCAATAGTAGGGTTGTGTTCCTGGACTCCTCTCAGTTTAGTGTATTCACACAACCGTTGGAGCTGTCCTGTCTCATGACACAGTAAACTATGTACCATATACTATGGAGAATGTAATAACTAGGGCCCGGATGTTGATGACATGTCATCTTTTTACTGAGCTGTCTAAAACAATGCTGAACTACATAGAAACTCCGGACGGGCCACCCCGTCTTCAAATATGCCATTTTTATTTTGCATCTTTTTGCATTTTTTGCTGTTTTTCCATTTTAAGAGCATATTTTTTAAGTTTGGTAGATTGCTTTGCTCATATTTTACAGAAATCGGCCTTTTTAGGTCATCTTATTCCAATTTAGTCATGTCACAGCTTTATACGAGGGAGTTGCGTCTCTCAGAGTTAGCAATATACGACCTTCCTCACTTCAAGTACGCTCCAATCACATCAGTTGATGTTGAAAGCAGCTTTTCGAGATATAAAAACTTGTTGGCTGATAACCGCAGATCATTTACATTTGACATCAGAACGGCATTCGTAGTGCAGTGAAACTGAGACTAAAGTGAAGATAAACCTTTTGTTAAGTGCTAGAAATCTATTTTGATTGACTTCAGTTTGAGCTTAAGATGTCATTTTTGAATTATTGGTGAGTTTATTATTATAAGATCATTTTCTCCATGTTATAGTGCATTTTTCGAATTTTTGAAATATTGGTGAGCTTATTATTATCAGATCATTTTCTCCATTTCAAAGGGCATTTTTCGAAATTTTAGGTCATTTATTACAGTCATTTTTGAAAATTTTAAGTGCATTTTTTAAACTTTTTTACAGCGTCAACATCCGGGCCCTAGTAATAACCGACAGTATTAATGTGAATTATCACTGGAACATACTTTATTATAGCGGACTATTTACAATGCAACAAGCTTTATACACACCAAGAAATGGAGGTTCACATCAAGTCCATCATTATGCAGCACCAACGTCATCACTCCCAGTTGATTGTAGAACTGCAAACAGTCAGATGGAACAGGCTTGATGCGTCTGTTAAGGCAAGAATAGCTCCTGCTTTCTCCAAAACAAAGAGATCTCTTACCACGGTGCTCGCATTGACACTGCACCAAAGTCCATTGCTGTTGTATTCTACGTATCTATGTCAAGTGTCAACGTTGCACCTTTACCCTTGGTTGGAAGAAGGTTTTGCGGTGAGTTGTGTTGTTCGTGTTACATCATGGCACGGTAATATTGTGGCAAATACACTGCTCAAAAAAAGTTTGAAATAGCATATATTTTACGACAATAACTTCTCATACACTAGTGTCCATAAGTTAAGCATAATCACTTAACGAGGCCATACCGCCTGATAGGAATGACAGACGGATTGCTGAACAAACGGAAGCTGAATCACTCACCATATGTCACACAACTTGTCCCAAAAATCAGTGTCAGAAAGGTTCTGATAGATAAGGTACACTTTTGACAACAACTAACAAAACTTGGCAATGTCTCCCACAACAAAATATGATGTTAATAGGGTGTATGGTTACCCCTAACGGCCACACATGCTTCGCAGCGACGTGGCATGCTCTCTATCGGATGGTCCAAAAGCTCTTGTGTCAGTCGATCCCATTCCTCCGAAAGGGCAATGCGAAGGTCTTGGAGTGTCCTTGGTGGAGGCTTACGGGATGCAATTTGCCTCCCCAATGCATCCCAGGCATGTTATATAGGATTCAAATCCGCAGACCTCGCTGGCCAGTTCATGCGATGAATGTCTTCCCCAGCCAGATATTCATCCACCAAAGTGGTGCGGTCGGGCATTATCGTCCATTAAGAGAAAGTCTGGACCAACCGCATATCTGAAGAGTCAAACATGTGGTCTCAGTACCTAATTCCTCTATCTCCGATCGTTCACAGTGTTCCTCGGACCACCCATGAAGATGTGCAGGTCCATACGGCCATTCAACATGACGCCACTACCACCATACTGGTCCCGTTCCACGATGCTCCTGTGGTTGTATCCGGAATGTGCGACGGAAATCGTTCTACAAACTGAAGCGGGATTGATCTGTGAAGAGCACATACCTTCATTCATTCATGGTCCAGTTTCGACGTTGACGGTGTGGTTTTAATGATGCTGTACTCACATTTGTTTAACTCCTTTATTATGAGGGAAAAAATACACATTTTAGTGGACGAACTAGCGAGGGATTACCTCTAGCAGATCAACAATACTAAAAAATAAGAAAGAGTCAGAGATAAAATATATACACGTAAAAGTTCTCTTTTCGCCAGAGATAAAACATATACCGGTACAAGTAAACGTTATTCCCGCTAGATGTCTCCGCCACATACTCCCTTCCCAGTGACAACGGAGAGATATCGTGATGGGAATCGAACAGTTCTTCCAGAACGGGTGTAGGACTCTTTCAGTTGAGTCTGTGGGATGCAGATGTCCCTATGAATCTGCTGTTGGCTACTGGCACAAGTTGTGGTAGCTGTGCCAGTGTATTCACTATTTAGTAGAAATGCTGGTTTAAGTCTATCAATACAAATAGTCTCTTCACCATGGTTGTTAATAACCACAAAGTGTTTGTCGGAGCGAGATATTACACGGAATGGTCCATCGTAGATAGGCTGCAAGGATTTACGATGAGAGTCATGCAGGATGAACACATGAGAAGAACGCAACAGTTCAGGATGTATAAATGTTCTTTTAACAGCATGATGTTTTGGTTGGACTGGGCGTAAGGATTGAACATGCTGTTTGAGCTTGAGGACGAAAGCAGGAAGGTCTGTCGGTGGTGATTCTTCAAAGAAGTCTGCTGGTAGGCGAATAGGCTCTCCATAAATGACTGCAGCTGAGGAGGAATTTAGGTGAGGTATGATGAGTGATCTGAGGCCTAGCAGAACTGTTGGAAGTTGGGGTACCCAGCTGTTGGTTAACTGAGTCCGAAGTGCGCCTTTGAGCTGGCGGTGCCAACGTTCTATTTTCCCATTTGCTGCAGGATGGTAGCTGTCGTTTTAATGTGGTGTATGCCCAGTATTTTCATCAGATGACTGAATAACGAGCAGTCAAACTGCTTGCCACGGTCAGTTGTGATGACGGCTGGTACACCAAATCTAGCTATCCAAAAGTATAGGTTGGCATGAGCTACTGATTCTGCTGTTTGCTGTTATGTCCTTTAATGGTATAGCCTCTGGCCAACTTGAAAATCGATCGATGATTGTGAGGATATATGTATATCCTTCAGATGGTGGAAGGGGGCCAACAATATCCGCATGTATGTGAAAGAAGCGTCGTTCCACTGGATGATGTATATTAATTGCACTGTTGGTATGTCTGGTAACCTTGGAGTGCTGGCAGGCTATGCAGCATCTTGTCCAGAGTTTGACATCTGCCTTCAGTGATGGCCATACATATCTTTTCTGTAGAAGTTGGGTAGATGCTTTAATTCCTGGGTGCGTCATATTATGAAGCATTTCAAATGCAAGCTTGCGGAATTGGATAGGTAAATATGGCCGCCCCTCTCCTGTTGAAACATCAGTGACTAGTTCTGCTCCGGATGGTAAATTGATGGTCTTGAATTGAAGAGATGTGGTAGTTGATTGTAGCAGAGCTTTTAGGTCTTCATCGGATGCCTGTGCTTTAGCTACATCATCAAATGACAATTGTGATGTAATGAAGATAGATGAGATGCGGGAGAAAAAATCTGCTGGAATGTTATCCTTTCCCAGAAGATACTTCAAGTCAGTTGTAAATTGGCCTATAAAATCCAACTGTCGGAGTTGCCGTGGAGATGCTTTATCTAGGCGCTGCTGAAATGCGAACGTTAGAGGTTTGTGGTCTGTAAAAAGTGTAAAATTTCTACCTTCCAATAAATGGCGGAAGTACTTTATTGCAGAATAGGCAGCGAGAAGCTCACGATCATATGTGCTGTACCCTTTTTGTGTGTAATTTAGATTTTTTGAGAAAAATGCAAGAGGTTTTGCTGTATCATTACGGATTTGATGTAGTGAGGCTCCAATCGAAAAGTCGGAAGCGTCCACCGTCAATGCCAATCGTAGATCACTTGAGGGATGTGCAAGTAGGGTAGCATCAGCAATTTGTTTCTTGAGGTTGTTAAAAGCTTGAACAGCCTCTGGTGTCCATTTAACTGCCCTGCGGTCACGCTTGCGTGTGTCCTTACATAGCCTGAAGAGGCTCTGCTGGGTCTTTGCCGCATTGGGAAGTGACCGACGATAAAAGTTTACCAATCCCAGGAATCGTCTTAGATCAACGATTGTACTAGGTTGTGGATATGAAAGAATAGCTTCAACTCGATCAGGTAATGGTTTGATTCCTGTAGACGTAACAGAGTACCCTAAGAAGGAAATTTCAGAGGCCCCAAAAATACATTTGGACATTTTTACATTGATAGAATATTTATCTAGGTGTTCCAGAAGCAATTTCAGGTGAATCTCATGCTCCTGCTCATCGACAGACGCTATGAGAATGCCATCAAGGTAGCAGAAAACAAAGACTAAATCTCTTAAAATGACGTCGATATACCTTTGAAATGATTGTGCTGCATTGCAAAGCCCAAATGGAAGTTTAAGAAATTCAAAGAGGCCGAAAGGAGTGATGACAGCAGTTTTAGGTATATCCTCTTCAGCGACTGGAATGTGGTGAAAAGCTCGAATCAAATCTATTTTGGAGAAAACTGTTTTGCCACATAAGTGGCTGTTGAAGTCTTGTAGATGTGGAATAGGGTAGCGGTCTGGAATAGTTTTTGCATTTAGGGCCCTGTAGTCTCCACAAGGTCGCCAGGAACCATCACTTTTAGGAACTAAATGGAGTGGGCTGGACCAAGGGCTCTTGGAAGGTCTACATATACCTAGATTTATCATTTTCTGAAACTCCATCTTTGCTTGTGCTAGCTTATCTGGGGATTGTCGTCTAGCCTTGGCCGAAACTGGAGGGCCTATCGTTGAAATGGTATGAAAGAATGTGATATCGGGTGCAAAATAATTGGGGTTGTCACGAAATATATTTGGATAATTTCCCAATAGTTCTGGATACTTATTCTGAGGGTCAAGTAAATGGATGCTCTCTGAAATTAGACCTTTAACTGGCACTGCAGATGTGGACATACTGGTGAGGCTATCAATAAGACGTTTATGTTTGACATCGATAAACAGTTCATAGTTGTTGAGGAAATCAGCACCAATGATAGCGTGTTGGACATCAGCAAAATGGACGTCTTAGATTGAGGTTAAGTTGCATTAAACGCTCGCCGTAGGTTTTAATTGGTGTGCCGTTAGCCGCATAAAGTATGCGTTTACAGGTCTGCTTTCTGTCATGTGCAGTGGGCGGTAGGACTGACACATCTGCTCCTGTATCAACCAGGAATCGTGTACCAGAGGAACGGTCTGTTACAAATACACGCCGAGAATTTCCTTGGCCCACATCACTATGTGCCGCGTCTAGCGAGGGGCCTGAGGATTTCCCGAAGCAGAGGAGGCTCTGTTATATGAGCATGGGTTGACACACTTCCTAGCTTTGTCTTTGTATGTGAAATGGTACCAACATAATGAACTATGTGGTCGATATTGGCGATAAGGTGATCTAGGTCTAGATCGAGCTCTCGTTCGATGACGGGTTGTATGTGGGTTCGAAATCAGACTGTTTATAGATAATGTAAGTTGTTCTAATTGTGACTCTAGTCTGAAAATCCTGTCCACCTGCTGCGTAGGAGGTTCTGCGGCGGGTTGGCGAGATTGAATCACCGATAGAAATTGCGAGGGGTTTGAGAAATCTTAAATTATATCAGCTAATGCGGCCAGGTTGTCTAGAGTATCGTTGCAGGATGCTAGTATCGATCTTAAATTAACTGGGAGTCGTTGCAGAAAGATTGTGTGTAGAAAATCATCCTTGACCTGTGTCCCCGCAAGGGCGCGCATTTCTCGTAAAAGCTGGCTTGGCTTTTTGTCTCCTAAGTCAAGCTCTGTGAGTAATTTCGTCACGTTCCGTCCTTCTGATTCTTCAAATTCAGCAATTAACCGGACCTTCAGGTCTAAGAAAGGCGTATTCGAACGTGGTCTTACTAACAAATCACTTATAAGTTCGGCAACGTCTGGCTCCAGAGAGCAAATAACATAGTTGAACTTCGTAAGCTCTTGTGTGAAGTTAGCTGTAACAAATTAGGCCTCGATCTGCAGTAGCCAAACCTTAACATTTTTACGCCAAATTGGCGGGATTTTAATTGACACTCGTGAAATTTCAGGTTCGTTATGAGATGTAGGCATACCTGATAGCGTCGCATCGGTTGGTGTGTTGTCCGTGCGAGGCATGGCCAATGTCGTTATTTTATTACACGATAATTTAACATTCACTCAAATATCACATCGGGGTCACCACTGTGGTTTTAATGATGCTGTACTCACATTTGTTTGACTCCTTTATTATGAGGGAATAAAATACACATTTTAGAAGACGAACTAGCGAGGGATTATCTCTAGCAGATCAACAATACTAAAAAATAAGAAAGAGTCAGAGATAAAATATATACACGTAAAGGTCCTCTTTTCGTCAGAGATAAAACATATACCGGTACAAGTAAACGTTATTCCCGCTAGATTTCTCCGCCACAACGGCTTCTCAGTAAACAGGCCCGTCTCTCTGCTTGAGTGAGCGGGACGCTCACCGCTGGACGTCTGGCAAACAACCCTGCTGTCCTGAGCCTCCGATACACAGTTTACCGGGAAACAGCAACCTCTGAGACGGCTGCAACCTCCGCCGACGATCGTCTTACAGGTGCACTCGGATTTCGTCGGGCGGTTGAGGCCAGATATCGAACCTGCTGTGGGGTGGTTACTCCTGGTCAACCTGGTACTGGCCTACGACTAACATCTCCTGTGTCTCGAAATCGTCTCCAAAGCCTGGAAATGAAACTTTGTGACACATTCAAGGATGCGGTGACTTCGGTCTGTGTCTGGCCTGCTTCCAGGCGGCCGAGTATTCTACCCTGCAAAACGGGGTTAAACAGGGCAAACACGATTGAGGGAATATGGGGCGCAGGTAGGGTTACCAACTGAAAATTTCCAAGTGCAGGACATTGCTTAGCAAAAATCAGGACATTTAAGAAAAATGCCTGACAATTTCAATCGATAACAAAATTATACATATATTAGACTACACACAACTTTTTACAAAAGGAAATACCTTATTTAATGATCAGTCCTTGCTGCAGTTCATTTCCTTGAAGCTGTATTTTTCAACAGAACCTACTTTTGAAAGAAGACGTGAGTTATTTTCTTGAAGTAGATATTTATAACATTCTTCACACGACACATCTTTGAAAATGAACTTCACAAGTAACATTCCGTTCACTGATTCTACCAACAAACGGTTCCTTTCAACTGTCCATTGAGCATTTATGAATGAAAACACACGTTCAGTGGAGGCATTGCTGCCTGGTATGGCAAAGTAAAACTGGCAAATGTTCAAAAGTTCAGAAAATACCTCAATGTTCTGGCACTTATTAAAAATCAGACCATTGTTGGTCTAGTGTCGTATCTTTATCCAAAGTTGAAGTTTTAGAATAAGCCCTTAACGTTGCACAACTGGTCGAATAATTTTGAATCATCTATTTCTACACCTTTTGACTGTAAGTACTGAATACATGGTACAATATCGTCAAAGCTGATGCCATTAATGGTTTGAAGTTTCAACCATTTGAAACTCTTGAATTCCTCTATAGGATGCATCCATTTATCCAAGTACTCAGTGCAGGTTTCATAGAAACAAGATATATTCTCCATAAACACCTTGCATTCTTTATCCAAACCATCTTCTGAAAATGTATTTAACATCTGTCTGACTTTAAGGGGAATGAATTGACCTTCAAGTCAGCCTTTCAATGAAGATTGGACAGATTCTAATATTGTAGTTCAAACACTTCTACAAATGAATTATTTTCTTTCTCAGGTGACAAAATTGTATTGTGAAAAATGTGCATGGTTGAGGAAAGAAGCAAAATATAGAGCTCTGAAAAGTCATTTTCAAGGAAGTTTCTAATTGATGAAGGCACTGACTTCCTACCCTGAGAAAGAAAGTAGGATTTCAGAGCTGGGAACAATTGCAGGATTCTTTCAACTGCTGAATACAATGTTCACCACCTAGTCTTAGAATGATTTAAAAGCTGCAGATAATTTACATCAACAAAGTCACAAAAGTCTTTCAGTTCCTGAGTGCGCACTGCATATATATGAAAGAAGTTGAAAATTTTCATCACCACATACTCGATATCAACAGGAAGAGCATCAGCTCCATGTTGCAAACAGTTATGTAGAATGTGAGCAGGACATTCAACACCTAGTATGTTTTCATTCAAGTCTTTTTTGAGAGCAGAGAATACATTCTTCCCTTCTCTGCGTGCAAGGCCTCCAAAATTAACATTGGCATTGTCTCCAGAAAATGCAATGCATCTAGAAGTAATTTTATGCTTTTTGAGAGTATCTGAAATACAGGAGAAAATACATTCAGAACTTCAATTTGGACATGCTTGTAAATCAAGAACTTTTATCTAAATGCCATTATTTTTGTAATCAAAGAATTGGATGACAATTGGAAACAACCTTAGTGCACCATGATTGCTTACATGTGTTCCTAGGCCAAAAAATGGAACTTTATTGTTAAGAGTTTCAATTATAATATCTGACGAGTGAGGAGCAATAACATTATTTATTATGGCTTCTGTTTTAGTTCTTGCACAGGTCAGTTTGTGTGCTACTTCAGAACCTATGAACATACTCTTATTCAATTTAGCTGTGCAGTCCATTGATTTGTACGACTGGTGATGGAAAACTGTATGAAATGACATTGTAGCTTCTGCGGCTTGACCTTTTTTTTAATCATCTGGTGAATATTTGGGAGTGGCAAATAATAACATTGAACATGATATTGACCTAGTTCTCATCATCTTTTTGTGTTTTTCACTGTTAACGTGTCTTTCCAAGTCACCAACACCTTTGTATCCGACATTAACTTGACTACCACACACTGCACATTTCGCTTCACTTTCACTGCGTCCGTGAGTAAAGCAAGGATACTTATGTTTTAGTTTATCCGAAAATTTACACTGTCTTTTTTTAGATTCACTCCTTTCAGGTTGCAAAGATGACATACCGGTACGTAACAGGATGCAATCAGATTAATATTTCACTCCACTCGCTGCATACTCGCACTATAATTTACGGCGACAACCAGATAACCAAACACGATAGCTGAAAATCATATGGCAAGCACATGTGAACTGTACCTCTCGACACTTCCGGTTTCTCTCAACATAATCGTGAAAATGAAGCGCGTTGATTGGTTGATCGATGCCTGGACTTCGAGCTCAATATATCGAATATTACACTGAAGAAAATGGAAATTGCAACACCCAGAAGGAGTGGTGCTACATTGCTGCAATTGAACATGCAGGACGAGTGTTCGGTTGTGATTCGATGTTTACATTTTCAGGTCCCGTTGACCGCACGTTTGGACAACAATCAATACAGGATGTGCCCACCACGAGCTGCAATACATTGATGAATTCGGCGAGGCCTGGAGTCAATAAGGCCCTGGATCGCTTCCTGAGGAATTGTGGCCCATGCTTGCTGCACTGCATGGGTCAGCTGTTCAAGAGTTGTGGGTGGCTGAGGACGGTTGGCCAGTTGTTGACCCATTATGTCCTACACATGCTCAATAGGACTGAGGTCCGGGGATCTGGCGGGACATTCTAAGGTTGTGATGTCGTGGAGAGTTTCTCTGGAGATGCGTGCAGTGTGAACCCGGGCATTGTCCTCCTGAAACATCCCATTAGCAATGTTCGCCATCATAGGGACAACCAATGGATTCAGTACCCTATCAACGTACAGTCGAGCAGTCATAGTGCCCTCAACAAGCAGTAATTGTGATTTCACATTAAAGCCAATAGCTCCCCAGACCATAATGCTTGGTGTTGGCCCTGTGTGCCTCTCGACAATAAGGTATGGGCGGCCCCTCTCCTCGGTACGTCGGCGCACACGATTCCGGCGATCACTTCGGGCAATACAGAAGCGCGATTCATCACTAAAGACGACCCTATGCCATTCGTCGACCCACGTCGATCGTTCTCAACACCAGGCCAGCCTTACACGTCGCTGTTGTGAGCTCAATGGAACACCTTCTGCAGGGACACGGGGTCGTAAGCCAGCTGCACGCAGGCGATTACCAACTGTTTGTTGTGTAACGTGGGGTGACACAGCTGCTCGAATTTGCGCTGCTGTTGCATGGGGTTCCATCCGGGCCATCCGAATGATGCGGTGATCCTCTCTCACAGTTGTCTGTCGCGCTGGGCATGTGCCAGGTCTACGAGAGTGGGTACCTTCATTTGACCACTGCTGTCATACACGTTGTACCGTAGATGCCTGTCGGCCAACACGTGCAGCGACAGTCCTTAGCGATAATCCAACCTCACACAGCCAAATTATCCGAGCCCTCTCAAACGGCGACAGTTGTTGATAGCGTGCTCTTCTCTGTCGTCGAGGCAGGTTAGACGGGGAACACTTCACTGCACAGACTGCAAGTCAACTACGCTACACCAGAGTCCGTATACTGGAGTTGATTCCTCCGCGACCAATCATGTGGGGAGACCTGTAGCAACAATCCAATGGGTCTGAAACTTTGATCGTTTACATACCTACAAGGCATCGTTCCATATCTTAAAATCAACACAAACGACCAATGCCATCCTGGTGTTGCAATTTCCATTTTCTTCAGTCTAGTATTACTTATTTCCACCCCCGGAAGTAGCGCCCTGAGCACATGGAGTTGATGTAACATGCTGTCTTCAGCCTAAAACCTAAGTGAGCAATCTTCTAACGAAAAATGCCGGACAATGTCGATAAATTAGAAACGCCGGCCGGACATAACTAAAATTATTGAAAAGCCGGTCATGCCGGACGGTTGGTAACCTTAGGCGCAGGCACTGTCTGTGTTTACCTTGCGGTTACGCCGCTAGTCAAAGCAGGGAATAATCCGTTCCTATACAGAGCGATCACGTAATGTTGGTAGGGGCATATGTCCTGCGATTTGCGGTCAATTTCCTGTTGCCCTACTTATTCGTAACGTTTGCTTTTGGACACACTTATTAACAAACTAAACATCAGTCCTTCTGAAAACAATAACAATCGTGGTTAGATAACAATGAAATGGTACAAAAACAAAGCGAACTCGCTCCTAAGTGTCCCTGTTGAAATCAAAAAATTGAAAATCTGTATCTCATGATGACCAGTCTTGGTATTCCTCGCCGCACACGGGGAAGGCATGCTCTGAATGAGACCATCAAGTTTATCTTGGGGTAAGAGGTCCCACTCCTCTATGACAAGGGGCAGATGACCTCGTAGTTCCGCCCCTTAAAACAACAATAACTAACTAACTAACCTCTATGGCAGCGTCAGCATACAATTGATGGCGGTAGTACAAACTTTTGTTGAGCAGATTATATTAGGCCTATCTCTTGCCGAACATTGAACTATAGCTGCCCCAGAAGCTGTCTGGGTTCATGCGCCGGGAGAAACAGCTAAAACAACTACGCAACAAATCAGTGGAGCAGTACAGTTCTTGCAACGACAAAGAGAGCTATTTTTAATGATAGTGTTACACCCTGAGGTCCTTACAGGGTGTAACCACCCCGTATCAGCCCTTTCACATCTTATTTTAGCACATCTTACAAATATTCTAAAGAAGCAACAGCAACACCATCTGGTCATTTACTCCCTGCGCATGACCAGCGCTTCACACTTCCTAGTTCAGGCTCATAACTAGAGCTGGGATTTTTATGTAATTACATATTTTACATATTTTTTCATATTTGTGGGTATTATACATATTCTTAATTATATTACATAAAATTACATATTTCAGAGTTTTCCTGTTTTATATGAAATAAATTGCTGAATTGAAGTTTTACACTTAATGTGGGGCTGTTGTCAGTCCTCTCAACGGGGGGATTAGGGTAATTATGAGTGACAGGCATTTGAGAGGATGATAGGTGCTGTGCATGGGGAAACTGGTGCAAGTGTATTGAGTAAATTGCAAATGTGTTGAAGAGAAATCCTGGTTATTCAACATTTCACAGTGTGTGCCGAATTCTAAATGGAGATGACGTTGATCTTCCCGAGGACATTTCTCCAGTGAAAATTCCTCGCCTAAAATTTGCCCCAGTTACATCATGTGATGTTGAAAGACCTTTCTCTGCATATAAGAACATCCTAAGTGACAAACGCCTTTCCTTGACCACAGAGAACATCGAAAAATACTCAATAGTTCACTCGGCTACAAAATTTAATGAATAAACGTGCTTTGAGTTGTGAAAATAATAAGTTTCTATTGAATATGTGTGTGATATATTCATATAATATGACTCCAAAGAACATTGAAAAATATTTAATTGTTCACTGTACTACAAAAGGTAATATAAAGCGTGTTTAGTGTGTTGTAACTGACAAAATGGTAAGTTTATATTAATTATATGATATTACATATTTTGTCCAATTTACATATTTTGCTACATATTTTGGTGCTTTTTGTTACATATTATGTACATATTATGCCACTTGATATTACATGAAAATCCCAGCTCTACTCATAACCCCTATAGAATTCGCTGACACATGAGTCAGCACAATCTTTCACTACAAATACGGGACGACGCCCGGGAGACGGGGTCTGTTTGTCTTACACCATTAAACGATACGTTGGACACTTACATCATAAATCCAATACATGGCTGATGACGTCACGTTGTTGAAACCAACATCTCGATCAGCTGACTAAAGGGAACTGCGGGTAGTTTGGAGCACTGAAATACTACACCTGATGATAGAATTGGGCTATTTAAAGTGAGTTCTATTCATTACTAGGCCAGAATGGTGTATTACTGTGTCGCGTAAGGATGTAAGGAGACGTTTAAGAAAGGATCGGGTACTTCTTTCCATACGTATGTTAATTAATTGCTAAATAACCCTAACATTCTTGACTTAATTACTTGCATTTCTTTAGCCTACGTTTCCTCTTAACTCCGAAACAAGAAAGAAAAATAATTAAACATGGAAATGCTGGAAATTATTATAATTTACCCTATCCCTTACTCCACTGATCAGGCCTGTATTTATGCTCGAAGGGATCAAGTATTTACATGTCCCTAGGCTAGACGTTCTTCTTGGTGTTTTGTTGAGACTGCTAGTAAATAAATCTCTGAACATAAAAAAGCTTTATGTCCCTATGCTGGATTTAATGCAGTGTGGACTACACAATGCAGTCTTCAATCATGTTCAGTGTCAAATTGCAGGTTAAGCTACGTGACGGTGTAGTCTTCGATCGTAAATATTAAACGTAAGTTATGGACAGTGCGTTTGGTTGAGGAAATTTTGAGATTTTTCTAGGATAGGCTACATTGCATCCCTAAATTAGTCAATTCTTCGTAGAATTTCAAAATTCTGGGTTATTTTTGCACAGGTTTCTATGATTCATGGAAAATGGAATTTAAAAGGAAACAGTTCAATGATTAAAATATTTTCCTATGTAGCAAATGTAATGTTAAAATGTAGTTGTTAAAAACCAACGCTTACTAATTCGATAGACTTCCTTATTTCCATTTGCCCATGTTGTTTTGTTCACTTCCATAAAATACTGAAGTGGACGGGTACGCTGAATGAGAGTTCATCGTACGATAACATTTTCTTACGTACCGGTACTGAAATCAGCCAAAATACATTTTCTAATGATGAAAAATAATTTGGGAAATGATGTAGTAAGTTAATAGATTGAACTTGTTTGGAGCTTTCAGGCGTACAATCAAAAATGACCAGCTAGACAAACACAAATCTGTTCAAAAATCAGTAGGCCTAATTCAGAGTTGGATTTGTTATTAAGTATTTACAAGAGGGGATCCTGGATGTATGAGTATTACGGAACACGACAGCGACTTTTTACACAAACACATTTATGTTCAAAAATCAGTAGGCCTAATTCAGAGTTGGATTTGTTATTAATTATTTACAAGATATGATCCTCGATGTATGAGTATTACGGAACACGACAGCCACTTTTAACACCAAATATTTTACATTCTTAAGCTTTGCTACCTTCCGGTACGTAAAGAAACATGCGATGCTTTTCCCAATGCCGTATAAATTACGAAAATGTGTGTTTAAATCCTCATTAAAAATAATTTCCCCACCTACTCCTATCACCTTCCATTTCGAGGTCGTCTGTTTACCCTTTAATCAGCTGATCGAGATGTTGGTTTCACGTCACAGTACAGGCGCAGTGTGGCAATGCGCACTCTATTATATTTTATGCTCGAAGCTTGGACATCATTCACGGACAAATCAAATGTCTCCGGCCAGGAATAATAATTTGAGGCGATCAATTGATTAGAACAGCTAATCCATAACACAATTAATATTTGTCCGCAAAACCTACAGAAGAAAGTACTGTACTCGGGCACTATACTGCAATATTGGCTTTTTGAGAGAAGGGAGTACGCTCTCTGTTTCTCTGGATTCTGGAAAAAATTCAGTCACATGCATCAGAGGCGTAAAACTCCCTCAGTATGCCTTCCTTTGGAGGGGAAGTAAAGCCAGCGGCCCCATGTCTTAGATTTATGGCATGAAAAAGAATCTTCCACTACTACATTTGTGTGAAGCCAAAATTTGTAGGTTGGAATTGTTGACACTGTATTAGTTTCAACGTTCGCCGCCAGGTGTTGACTGCGATGCCATCTAGTAGCCAAGTCCGCAAGCTAGGTGTCGTGGACGGTAGCATTTGGTAGGAAGAGTAGGAACTACTTGAAATTATTGTCTGCAGTCCTCATTTAAATTTAAAAACAAAATCAGATAACACACACTTATGCAGCTATCATAATTAATACCGGTTATCAGACAGATTCTGGCCAGCGGCGGATGGTAATAGAGTTGGAGTGTTACACAAAGACCAGATTAATTCAACTAAAACAATTAATACCGTATTTTTTGTGATAAAAACTGTACGTTGCCTTTTATATATATAGGAATTCATAATGTTCTTTAATAATTCAGGAAATCTTATAGAGAGTTACTGTTTGAGAAAGCGAAGCGCGCCAACTGTCTCGTCCGTTTGGTCGTTGCAAGGTCCGAGCACCGACCAGATCTCAACAGTGAAGGGTATGGCAGAGATGCTAGACCGAGTAAGTCCTATCCCAACAGTTAACACGGCTGGGCGTTGCCCGCTGATAGCAGCAAGGGAGCCGAGGCGTGGACGGAGGCATCCGAGATGCTCTTGCAATGTAATTTGCACGTACTTGTGACACTCCCGGTTCTTTCTCGCCCTCGTGTATAGTCTAACGTACGTTGCTTTGTTCTCGTGAAGGTTTTCATGTAGTCTACGTTAACTTATAATCCACTTAATCCGATGACAATTTGATGTTCTCTGAAATGCGGCATTCGTGATGAATGAGATACATTCGTTTTACCGCGCAATTGAAAGCAGTTTTCTCTGATATAAAGCAGTCCTTTACCCTACCACCTCCTACTTCCCCCTACACCCCCCCCCCCCTATTGAAAATAGTGTTACACCCTCTACAATTATCCGCCAGCCACCACTGGGTTTTACACACACACAAAGTACACGGGGCTACATGACCACGTTGTCGCAGCCCCTAAACTGAGGAACCAACCAGCCAACCAAACTCATCCAGACACTATTAAAAGAACAGATAACACCCACTAATACAGCCATCACAATAATTAACACCGGTTATCAGACAGATTCTGCACACGCCCCAAGTACACGGGGCTACATGACCGCGTTGTCACAGCCTCTAAGCTGAGGAACTCAAAAATATTGTTTTACTATAATAAAAATTAACTAGCTTCTGTGGCCGAGAGCGCCAACGCTCTACCTCGTGCCTCGCTGATATCGAGAGAGCGTGGTTCGAACCCACCTCGTCCGTCATGAACACTGTTTCCTTTGGTTTCCCATGTACACCCCCAGGAAAATGCCGAGACGGTTCCTTTCAATATATCCATAGCAACTTCCTTCCGTGACCCAAGTTAGCGGTCGCCTGTCATCATCTCCAGTTGTATCTGCTGTCAAAGTGAGTCCAGCTCCAAGACACAGTCCTTGCGGGGGTAGAGGAATGATCCCTCTCAGAGTCCATGGGTGACGCCGAGCTGGAAGGCTAGCTAATTTAAAAAAATTAATTACAATTTACCTATTATATTAATTATCACTTTTCACCCATACTTTTCAATCTTTACATTGAACACGCAATGAAGGAAATTGGAGAAAAATGTAAAGTGGGAGTGAAGATTCAAGGAGAAATAATTTCAACTCTGAGATTTGCCGATGACATAGTCATCTTGGCCGACACGCCTGAGGATTTGAATGAGTTTTTGAATGGTATAGACTCCGTCTTATGGAAACAATTCATGATGAAAATTAATAAATGTAAAACAAAAATATTGGAATACAGCCGCTATAAATCAGAATCCTATATGGACATCAAATTGGCATGTGAAAAGATAAAGGAAGTAGGAGAATTCTATTACTTAGGAAGCAAAATAACCAGTGATGGACGAAGCAAAGAGGATATAAAAAGTAAGTTAGCTCAAGCAAGGCAAGCATTTCTACAGAAAAGGAATCTGTTTACATCGAATATACATTTAGGTATTAGGAAGTCATTTTTGAAGGCCTTTGTCTGTAGCGTGGCGCTCTATGGAAGTGAAACTTGGACTATTGGTGCAGCAGAAAAGAGGAGAATTGAAGCGTTTGAAACGTGGTGTTACAGGAGAATGATGAAGATCAGATGGGTAGATAGAGTTATAAACGAAGACGTATTAAGACTAGTGGGAGAGGAGAGATGTTTCTGACGACTGCTAATGAAGAAAAGAGATAGGTTGGTAGGACACTTACTAAGACACCCAGGAATAGCAAGCTTAGTTATGGAAGGAAGGGTTGAGGACAAGAACTGTAGAGGTAGACCAAGGTTAGAATAACAAATTGCCTCGGATGTAGGGTGTGGTAGCTATATAGAGATGAAACGATTAGCTCAGGACAGGGAGGCATGGAGATAGCCCCTAGCAGAGCTGTGTCGCGAACAGTCGCATATCACTAGAGCCGGGCGGGTAGTCTGTACACATGGGGCGCACACAACCCAGATAGCCCCTGGCAGTGCTGTGTCGCGTACAGTCGCATAGCACTAGGGCCGGGCTGGTAGGCTGTACAGATGGGGCACACACAACCCAGATAGCCCCTGGCAGTGCTGTGTCGCGTACAGTCGCATAGCACTAGAGCTGGGTGGGTAGTCTGTACACATAGGGCGCACACAACCCAGATAGCCCCTGGCAGTGCTGTGTCGCGTAAAGTCGCATAGAACTAGGGCCGGGCGGGTAGGCTGTACAGATGGGGCGCACAGAACCCAGATAGCCCCTGGCAGTGCTGTCTCGCATACAGCCCGCATAGCACTAGGGCCGGGCGGGTAGTCTGTACACACGGGGCGCACACAACCCAGATAGCCCCTAGCAGAACTGTGTCCCGTACAGCCCGCATAGCACTAGGGTCGGGCGGGTAGTCTGTACACATGGGACGCACACAACCCACATAACCTCTAGCAGAGCTGTGTCGCGTACAGTCGCATAGCACTAGAGCCGGGAGGGTAGTCTGTACACATAGGGCGCACACAACCCAGATAGCCCCGGGCAGTGCTGTGTCGCGTAAAGTCGCATAGAACTAGGGCCGGGCGGGTAGGCTGTACAGATGGAGCGCACACAACCCAGATAGCCCCTGGCAGTGCTGTCTCGCATACAGCCCGCATAGCACTAGGGCCGGGCGGGTAGTCTGTACACATGGGGCGCACACAACCCAGATAGCCCCTAGCAGAACTGTGTCCCGTACAGCCCGCATAGCACTAGGGCCGGGCGGGTAGTCTGTACACATGGGGCGCACACAACCCAGATAGCCCCTAGCAGAACTGTGTCCCGTACAGCCCGCATAGCACTAGGGCCGGGCGGGTAGTCTGTTCACATGGGGCGCACACAACCCAGATAGCCCCTAGCAGAACTGTGTCGCGTTCAGTCCGCATAGCACTAGGGCCGGGCGGGTAGTCTGTACACATGGGGCGCACACAACCCAGATAGCCCCTAGCAGAACTGTGTCGCGTTCAGTCCGCATAGCACTAGGGACGGGTGGGTAGTCTGTACACATGGGGCGCACACAACCCAGATAGCCCCTAGCAGAACTGTGTCGCGTTCAGTCCGCATAACACTAGGGCCGGGCGGGTAGTCTGTACACATGGGGCGCACACAACCCATTATGCGAGAGTTCTCGCACGGTCCGCTAGTTTATTACAATGTAATAATTATAATCACGCTTGGAAGTTTGGTGTATTCTTTATACCTAAATATTGTGCCGTCTTTCACTGCAAGGCTCGAGGCACAATTAGCCCATGAAAATAAGGTTTTTAGGTCAAAAAATATGTTATAAAGCTAATTTTTTCAGAACCCATTAATTCGACCCTAGGGAACAACATATCAAAATACTCGGGTGTACATGTGCCGGTTTCCTTGATTTCCAGGCCTGGAAACCGGAAATTCCAGGAATTCTTCATCGCCGTCCTGGATCGCCCGTAAAAACCGAACCACTCGGCCTAGGACAAAAGTAGAATCTAATGAAAGACAAAAGCATGCAGATTCCATATATAAGACTTTAGGCACCGTTTTTCTCTTTTCGCGGTAGATTGTAACAAAAAAACACGCGAAATTCAAAATATTTGAGGTTTGATTTTTGCTGCAGATACAGCAATGACTGAAAATGAAGTATATACCAAACAATCATGCGTGACATAACAAAGACCACATTTTTAGCTTTTCAGACCATCTTTCATGTGTGCTTTACGTTTATTATTGAAAAGTTAAAGCGAAAATTATACGTGTAGTAACTGTTAGTTGACAGTGCAGGATTGCGTTGTGTCGTCGGGGGTTTAGCCTATTCGGTTAGCACCTGGAAAGTAAAGGTTGATCTAATTATTTTTTTCTGCGGAAGCAACACAAGATGAAATTTTTACTTACACACATTATAATTAAGTATGAGGTAAGCCTTCGAAATCATAGGTAAAAGGCATTGGATGAAAAGGTGTAATACAGGAAACTGGTAGTTTAAGTGACATCGGGTGTATCTAGATCCTGATCTGTTTCATAACGATGTACTGCGTTATCACAATTTTGTCCGTGTCATTGAGAGCACATATCTGAGCAGTCTTGGCCGGATCGTCTACATCCACAATGCACTCCGCAGTCCGTCTTGCAATCGCAGGCAATTAGGAAGAGAAGAGAGTCAGGAGCTGGTGACAGGGTTGTGGGAACGGGCAAAAGAGAGTTGTCAATGGCTTGCCAGCCCCACTCTGTTGGATTGAGGTTTCTTCCCAGCCATTCTTGAACCTAAAATCAAACTCAACATATTTAACTCTCCTGAGAAATACTAGAAAAATATTGTATACGTGTAGTGTAAAGAAAACAATGAAAGTTACCTGCAAAGTAAGTCCGCATTGAGTGATGCCGTAGAGCTTCGCTTGTTGGAGGAAGAGTCGCAAGTTCAAACTGAGAAGTCAGAGCTTGGCGCGCAATGGTCATCTGGTACAGACGATGCCGAAGATAATCGATATTCTCCTATTCATTTCCTCCAGGATACAGTGCCCTTTTGAATTTTTCTCCAACAGTGCAAACTTCCTCGCGACTCGCAGATGGATTTGTGTATGTTTTGACAATTTCTTCCCGAAGATCCACACATTTTGAAGCAATTTTTAAGCCTTCTTCTTCCCCTTCCCGTAGTTTGCAGATGATTTATCACCACCTGAGACAGCATGGGAGTACAGCACGCATGGGAGTACATGTCACCTATTTTATCTTGAATAGCACCAATATCGTACAGCTTTCCGGGGCACTTGGAAGTACCTGGGTGCAGCATGAAGACATTTCCCGTCTGACGCCTAGCAATCAGCATTGCCAGAAGATTGGTATCGTTGCCAACTACAACTACAGACTTCCCAAAGCTCTCTATCTCCAAAGCTGCGAGCGCGATGAGAGGATCGGCGTCCCCAGTTGCCTGGTACACTCGAACTTTTATAGCTTCAAATCGTGAAACAAGAACTTCAATAAGTCGAGATTTGTTTCTCCTGTTCGTCAGAAAGTCCGCCTGTGATGCTGTCGATGACGAATGTTCGGTAAAGTCGATATCAAAACAGTTCCTTCTTGCAGCGCGTCGCCTTTGCTCCGCTTCTTTCGTAGTTGGCTGGCCATTGTATCCGATGAAAACAACAACTGGAGATCGGTATCGAGTCATAACGTGTCTGACGTAAAGGTCGCAAATGTCTCCGTATGTTGCCAGTCGAGACTAACTAACAGCGTACATGAGATAGCCTCCGTCAATGACATACGTGGTCTCGGGACAAAGTTGATCGCCAATTTCTGAGTGCTTAAATAGAGACGCAAACGCTGACTTATCCGTTTTGCGTATTGAACATACGTCAAAAAGAGAGGGTGGAGTTGGCGCAAACTCATAGTGAAAGTACTCCGCTTTTTCAGTTTCGTTTTTTAAAACACACACTATTCTCATAAATAGCTGACTCGAGTTTACGGGCGTTACTTCATTTCTGATCGTCACAGTACCGTTCATAGCCGATAGGGGGACAACCTTTGACTTTCTGGATATTTTTACTTCAGCGAAAGACTTGCCAATCATGTCGCCGGTTTCAAGCGCCATGTTGCAGTTTACTTTGTTATCTGCAACGACGGCAGTACCGAGATTTCTGAAGCTAGGAACGGCGAATGCATTTCAAGCCACTTTTATCGTTCATTTGATACCACTTTTGTTTACCTACGCGGAGTTGTTTGATGTTTGCTCCCGTCCGGTAATACCAATTTACCTTCGGGTTAAATTTATTTCGTCTGTAACTGTTGAATTATTAGACGTAAAACAAAAATAAAACCACATAAAGCTAAAACGATGCTCTTTCTTATTTCAGGTGCATTTTTTGCATGAGCTGCCGTCTTAGTCTCTAATAAACGTGCAAATGAATTCAGACTTACAAAAAGTTTGAATTTCGCTCGTTTATTGGTTACAATCTATCCCGAAATGAGAAAAACATTGCCTAAAGCATTATATATGTAGTCTGCATGCTTTTCTCTTTCATTTGACACCACTTTTGTCTACCGAGGCCGAGTCGTTCGGCTTTGACGGGCGTTCCAGGACAGCGATGAAAAATTCCTGGAATTCCAGGGTTTCTGGCCTGGAAATGAAGCCGGCACATGTACGGCCGAGTATTTTAACATGTTGTTCCCTAGGGTCGAATTAATGGATTCTGAAAAAAAGCGTTATAACGGTTTTTTTTTTTTTTTTTTTTTTTTTAGGTTACAGCGATATTTTGACTTAAATGCCTGGGCTAAATTGTATGCAACAGACAAATATATCGGAAATATCCAGGGTTCACACAAAAACCACGCCTGTATATAAGAGTTATGTTACACCAGGTTCCTGACTTTGCAGACCTTTATACATGCAGTAGGCCTCAGGCAACAGCGCGCTCCACTTAAACGCATAACTTACTGACGTTTAAGGAGTGTTACCGGTAGTTAGTCCGAAGGCTAGTTGGATCCTCAATAAGTACCGCCGTTAGGCCCTATATTGAGGCGTACTAGGCAAGATAAAGAGTGAGGTAGTTTGCTATTGCTTTCCTCACTGAGTCAGAACAGCAGTACTAACTCTATGAGTAGAACCTTTCATAGCATCCACAGGCACTGTATGTGCCCTGAATGTCATTACTAAGCACCACCAATACCTCAGTAGCTTCCATACAATCACAGACATGAATGAGACTGAGACATCGATGAAAAGCCACATTTTACTCTAGCCTGTGCCTACAGACAAATGCAAATGTACTGCATGCGTCAAGAGATGGAAAACAGGTTTCCTTTTAAGGTCGAGACGCACTAACTTGTAGCTGGAAATTAACCTACCGTATCCTCAGACCACGGTCGGTGTGAAGTGATTGATATATATCTATAAAGGGGGCGTGGTGGCGCAGCGGTCAAGCTGTTGGCCTCTCACCAAGGTGGACTGGGTTGGATTCCCGGTCAATACATGTGAGATTATCGAAGTGAAATGCCATGTCCTGTGGTTCAGATTCCACGTAAAAAGGAGGTCCCTTGGCTCATAATCACAAGTTTCACGGTCACGAAAATTGCAATCTTCCTTCCTTCTTGGATATCTACAGTATGACTTCTTTGAGCATCAGAACTGTGTTGTGAAACGAATATTCTCAGATCAGCCACCAATCCCTTCTCTCGCCATTGCGCCTTACAGCTGTGATCAGCCCTTTGGACCCCAGGGACAGTTTGTAGCGCACCAAACCCTTCTCTCACCATTGCGCCTTACAGCTGTGATCAGCCCTTTGGATCCCAGGGATAGTTTGTAGCGCACCAAACCCTTCTCTCACCATTGCGCCTTACTGCTGTGATCAGCCCTTTGGATCCCAGGGATAGTTTGTAGCGCACCGAACCCTTCTCTCACCATTGCGCCTTACAGCTGTGATCAGCCCTTTGGACCCCAGGGACAGTTTGTAGCGCACCAAACCCTTCTCTCACCATTGCGCCTTACTGCTGTGATCAGCACTTTGGATCCCAGGGATAGTTTGTAGCGCACCAAAACCTTCTCTCACTATTGCACCTTACAGCTGTGATCAGCCCTTTGGATCCCAGGGATAGTTTGTAGCGCACCAAACCCTTCTCTCACCATTGCGCCTTACTGCTGTGATCAGCCCTTTGGATCCCAGGGATAGTTTATAGCGCACCAAACCCTTCTCTCACTATTTCACCTTACTGTTGTGATCTGCCCTTTGGACCCCAGGGATAGTTTTTAGCGCACCAAACCCTACTCTCGCCATTGCGCCTTACTGATGTGATCAGCCTTTTGGACCCCAGGGATAGTTTGTAGCGCACCAAACCCTTCTCTCACCATTGCGCCTTACTGCTGTGATCAGCCCTTCGGACCCCAGGGATAGTTTATAGCGCACCAAACCCTCCTCTCACCCTTGCCTCACAGCTGTGATCAGCCCTTTGGACCCCAGGGATAGTTTGTAGCGCACCAAACCCTTCTCTCACTATTGCGCCTTACTGCTGTGATCAGCCCTTTGGATCCCAGGGATAGTTTGTAGCGCACCAAACCCTTCCCTCACCATTGCACCTTACAGCTGTGATCAGCCCTTTGGATCCCAGGGATAGTTTGTAGCGCACCAAACCCTTCCCTCACCATTGCGCCTTACTGCTGTGTTCAGCCCTTTGGACCCCAGGGATAGTTTGTATCGCACCAAACCCTTCCCTCACCATTGCGCCTTACTGCTGTGTTCAGCCCTTTGGACCCCAGGGATAGTTTGTAGCGCACCAAACCCTTCTCACTCATTGCGCCTTACAGCTGTGATCAGCTCTTTGGATCCCAAGGATAGTTTGTAGGGCACCAAACCCTTCTCTCACCATTGCGCCTTACAGCTGTGATCAGCCCTTTGGATCCCAGGGATAGTTTGTAGTGCACCAAACCCTTCTCTCACCGTTGCGCCTTACAGCTGTGATCAGCCCTTTGGACCCCAGGGATAGTTTGTAGCGCACAAACCCTTCTCACACATTGCGCCTTACAGCTGTGATCAGCCCTTTGGACCCCATGGATAGTTTGTAGCGCACCAGACCCTTCTCACACATTGCGCCTTACTGCTGTGATCAGCCCTTTGGACCCCATGGATAGTTTGTAGTGCACCAAACCCTTCTCTCACATTGCGCCTTACTGCTGTGATCAGCCCTTTGGACCCCATGGATAGTTTGTAGCGCACCAGACCCTTCTCACACATTGCGCCTTACAGCTGTGATCAGCCCTTTGGATCCCAGGGATAGTTTGTAGGGCACCAAACCCTTCTCTCACCATTGCGCCTTACAGCTGTGATCAGCCCTTTGGATCCCAGGTATAGTTTGTAGTGCACCAAACCCTTGTCTCACTATTGCGCCTTACTGCTGTTTTTTTTTTTAAGGAAAACTCGTTTATTGTCTTGATATATTTAAGGTACACAGGTGATTGTGAGATGGTAGATGAATAACAAACATGGATATTGATGAGTTTATCACAGTTATACTACTTAATATGTAATGTTCATCGTCATTGTCAATTACAGGAAGGACACTTTGCACTATCACCAAACACAAAACACTCACATGATGCGGGTGAGCTGCTGGGCATAGTCCCCCAGCCGGCGAGTTCTTGTAGTACAGCGAAGGCTCGTGAGGACACACTCACTTACCTCGGTCAGTATTTCGAGTTCTGTATAGGGCACCTTAGTATTCAGCACACAGTGCACATAACAACCAAGAAGTAACACTACCGCACTGTTCAGTTGAGGTGGTTGCAGACAAAATGTTGGGCGGATCACCCATTCAGGAGTGATGTAGGTAGTAGGACAGTTCATGAAGCCATTCAGGACCCGGGTGAAGCGGTTCCAGCTCGATCGAATCGGATCACACTGCGTAAATCGGTGCAGGATTGTATCCTGATGGGAACATGAAGTGCATAAGGCGGTCTCCACCATGTGAATGCGATGGAGTCTGCTGTTTGTTGGTATAAGGTCATGGATTACTTTATACCAAATTTCCTTCGCTGCGCTGGGAAGAATGCGATGGGAGACCTTCCTCCAGACTCAATTCCAGTTGACGATCAATGCGGATTGCATAATTCTGGGGGCGATATACTGTTGAGCCAAGATAGAACGATACAGCTTTTTAGTTGAGATAGACCTGATGACGTCTTGTGGCACGTAACTTAATTCAACTCTCAGATACCGGACATGGGGGTGCATGATGGTTGATATCATAATAAGCCGGTGGGTTCGGGCAGTCATGGGGACTACACCATCTCCGTAGGAAGTTATGTGACTCATTGGTCCCGAAGCCTGTAAGCAGTTGAAGATTTCGTTTGAGGAATAAATTTCTAGCTTTCTTTTCAACGTCAATGAGTCCCAGACCCCCCCTGGGATTTATGCAATGATAATGTGCTGCGGGAAAGACGTAACAGAGCTCCTTGCCAAATAAACCATCCTACGGCGGAAATAATACGTGTACCCACCATCCTTGCCATGGGAAGAATTTGACTGAGATACCATATTTTACTTAAGCTGAACATATTCACGTACATTGTTCGTTGGTTTAAGAGGAAGGAGCGGTACCGCACTTGTTGCAAGACACCACGCACAGAATGTAGGGCAAAGTCCCAGTTCTTTTTAGTCATTTGGTGCACACTATTCAAGTAATATATGCCCAATATTTTTAGTTCTGAGGCTATTGTTACCCACGCCGGGAGAACACCTTGGACGCGGTCCAATTTCCCAATCCACATCGCCTTTGTTTTTCGTCGGTTTAGCCGCGCACCAGAATATCTCCCGTACACATCAAGGTCCGTGAACAATTGCTGCATGTCAGCGGTTCGATCCACCACAAGAGTGACATCATCCGCATATGCAAAAATGCTGATCTCCGTGCCATTGAAAGATGTGTGGAGATTACAAAGAAGAGGTTCCAGGGATAGAACAAAAAGAAGCATGGATATCGGACACCCTTGCCTGACTCCACGATGAATGAGAAGAGGTCGTGTGAAATACCCATTTATGTTCACTTTTGAAGATCCACCACGGAGAATTTTACCCACGAGGGCAATAAACCGCATATCGAAGCCAATAGCTTGAAGGGTCGCAAGGATGTAGTTATGGTTTACTCTATCAAAGGCATGGTCAAAATCCAGTGATAATAACAGTTTCTTCTTATTACTGACCAGCGACTCACTATGACATCGCGAATAGCACAGGTAGTGCTGATAATGCACCTGCCTGGTACCCCATCCGATTGGTGGCGAGATGTGGCGTCCTCCATAAAGGCCTGAAGTCTCGTTTTCATCATTTCGTGAAGATCTTGTAGTCAAAGTTTAAAAGCGTCAGTGGGCGAAAGTCACTGAGCTGTGTTGGTTGTGTAATTTTTGGGACTAATACCCCCAGGCCTTCTTTCAGGGTGTCTATAATTCGTCCAGGACGACAAGCATCATTCACTAATGCTGTAAGTTCATCGCGAATGGTGGTCCAAAACGTCATGTAGAAAGCCCTCCGCAGGCCATCAGGACCAGGACTCTTGTTCGGCGCACTGTGGAGTATGGAGGTATATATCTCTTCGGCGGTGATGTCCTGGGTCAATCACTCTTGTTCTCTGTGCAAAAGTCTCCCTCGTACACTATCGAAGAACGGATGCTGGTAGTGATGTGGGAATGGGGAGTCGTCTCTATACAAGGACTGAAAGAAGTTCTCTACCGTTTCTGTGATTAAGGTATGGCAAGTAACCATTTGTCCCTCAGGTGTCGCAATGCGGTTGATGTATTTTTGACGGCCTTTACGGCACGCCCGTATAAAATGATAAACGGAGGGTGCCTCTGAAGCCAGATTTTGATGATCTTGTGCTTGAAGTTTGATTCCTTCCATTGCTTTGCGCTGCAGCGTGAGGAGCTGCGCTCGGATTTTCTTTATTCTGCGATATGTATTAGGGTTGGTAGGGTCTTCATTCTATAACTGTCGTAAACATTTATAGTAGAAATCTGTCGTCTGATGGATGTGACGTCTTCTCTCGGCACTGTAGGCCTTCAATAACCTAACAGCTCTGGGTTTCGCATACTTCAGCCACCACTCAAGAGTATCTTGAAACCGGTGAATGTGGCGTTTCCAGTTATGCCATTCAGTGGCAAAGCTATCTTTCAAGTCCAAGTGTGTCAGAAAAGAATCATTTAACCTCCATGATCCTCTCCCACGCCGAGGTCCCAATTCTGGTTGGCGAATCTTGCACAGATACGCACAATGGTTGGGAAACTCCACCGGGCAAACATCTGTTTCCCTCACGTGTTCTTTCAATTCCCCGCTGACATATATCCTATCCAGTCGAGAAGCACCATTATAGTAGTAGTGCGTGTAACCGGCTGACCCCGATGGCTTCAGTTCCCATGTGTCTTTTAAGCGTAACCCTTGTATTAAAGCAGATAACGCAGGGCAGCTCTGAAATTGGCCACTTTGGTCTTTGGGCGATAACACTGCGTTAAAATCCCCACCTAGGATTATATTGCCTGTATGATTATGAATAAGGGGGAGAATATCTGTAGTATAAAAGAGCCGGCGTTGTATCCTGGCCTGCGAACCAGAGGGAGCATATACATTGACAATCAAAAGATCTCGAATACGGATACTGAGTCCGCAGGAGTTGACTAACAGGACTGGAGCCGCATATGGTATATGGCCCTTAATATAGATGGCTGTACCACGTTTATGCTCATTGACATTGACTATTTTATCGTAGCCAGAAATTGTAAGGAGGTCTTCAGTAGCCACTTCTTGCAACAGAACAATATCCACATCTTGGTCTCGAATAAGGTTGCGTAAGAGCGACTGTTTACTAGCAGTTTGAATGCAATTTACATTGAGTGTCATAAGAGTATATGTCAACAACATCGTCAGATAGATAGACATGTTTCTTACCAAAATAAACAAGATAGAGATGGGGTGGTCTTTAACGCTTGTCGCTCGACTTCCCGCCTTGTAGTCGTGGGTCCCTGACACCCGTATAAGGCTTGTGCGTTCCCTCTTTTGACGCCCGGATTGTTTTAGCTTTGGAGGAGGTTTTCAAAGGTGCCTGTTCTTTAGGAGTTAGTTCCTTGTTGTCCATGATCCCCTGGTCCCGTGACCCCGTCTCTTCTGTATCCATGTGGCTGGAGGGGTCGTCTTCTATTTCATTCGACCATTTTATACCAGCGGTCGGTGGTTCACAACTAAATATGGACAGGTTTGAGGCGTCCATACTGGTAGCACTTTCTCCTGAGGTCACGCCTTCTGTGACCGCTTTAGGGCTGGCAGTGCTGGTGTCAGGTTTCTGGTCAGCTTTAGGAACTAGAGAAGTGGCCGTCCTACCTAGACTGCCATTGGTGTATTGGCTAGTATCAGACGAAGGTGGCAACGCTGGCTGCCCGTGGAGTTCCTGTTGTAATGTGGGAGTATGTTGTTGTTTACTAATGGCGGGCAATGACCCAGCTGGTTGCGGCGATAAGGCGGTGGAGTGAGAAGGCGACACGTCCATCGTGTCTTGTGCTACTGCTGACGTATCAATTGGGGCAAGTTTTTCGGGAGGAATACTGACGTTAGATGAACAAGGTGCCGATAAGGCAGTCGAGGCAATGTCACTTTCCTTGTTGGCTACAATTTCACTGAGAAGCTTAGGGCCGGTTTTGTTTTCAGTTTCACCGCGCCTCACTGGGCATTCCTGTCGAAAGTGGTCTGTGGCATTACAATAGAAGCATGATCGAGGTTGTCCATCATAGACCACCTGTGCTTTGTAGCCATCTATAGAAATAATGGGTGGAATTGCAGTTTTTAGTTAAATCCGCATAGCCCGAATGCCACTCAAAATATTGAATAGGTAGGTAGCGGACCATCTCTCGTTTCTAATTTCACGAACCTTCCCGTACTTACCAAAGTACGACATTATCCGGTCATTCGGCAGTTCAATGGGAAGGTTCATAATTCGGATTAGTTTGCTGTCAACATCCGCACAAGTTATATTTACCTCAGATATAGAGCCATTAAATTTCCGTACCTGGGATTTTCCGTTGGTACTGCTGATGACCTTCTCTATCAGTAGTTTGCTGGTGAACTTGATGAAAACAGCAGTTTCCAGAGTGTCGAGTTGAATGGCTTCTAATTGGTCCACAATGAGTTTGAGGGTGTACTGAATCCACTCATGTATTTCTGCTGGTCCTGGTTTATTGGCCTTGTCGGGGAAAGCACATTTTATCGTATTTTTCCTAATGCTGTTGGTTGCCATTTTTACTGTACGTGAACTGACTTGAAAGTTAGACACTCGGAAACGTCACTCGCAAGGAAGCAAAGTGCAGCGAACCGGTCGCTGCCACGGTTCAGACCGGACTGCTGTGATCAGCCCTTCGGACTCCAGAGATAGTTTGTAGCGCACCAAAGCCTTCTCTCAGCATTGCACCTTAGGCCTACTGCTGTGATCAGCCCTTTGGACCCCAGGGATAGTTTGTAGCGCACCAAACCCTTCTCTCACCATTGCGCCATACTGCTGAGATCAGCCCTTTGGATCCCAGGGATAGTTTGTAGTGCACCAAACCCTTCTCTCACCATTCCGCCTTACAGCTGTGATCAGCCCTTTGGACCCCAGGGATAGTTTGTAGCGCACCAAACCCTTCTCTCACCATTGCACCTTACAGCTGTGATCAGCCCTTTGGACCCCAGGGATAGTTTGTTGCGCACCAAACCCTTCTCTCACCATTGCGCCTTACAGCTGTGATCAGCCCTTTGGACCCCAGGGATAGTTTGTTGCGTCTTCTACAGATGACCTCGTAGTTGTTGTTGTTGTTGGAGTCTTCGGTGTTTTGACTGGTTTGATGCAGCGCTCCATGCCACCCTGTCCTGAGCTAATCGTTTCATTTCTACATAGCTACCACTCCCGACATCCGAGGCAATCTGTTTAACATATTCTAACCTTGGTCTACCGCTACAGTTCTTGTCCTCGACCCTTCCTTCCATAACTAAGCTTGCTAATCCAGGATGTCTTAGTATGTGTCCTACTAACCTATCTCTTCTCTTCATTAGCAGTCGCCAGATAGATCTCTCCTTTCCCACTGGTCTAAATACCCCTTCGTTTGTAACCCTATTTCCCATCTGATCTTCATCATTCTCCTGTAACACCACATTTCAAATGTTTCAATTCTCCACTTTTCTGCTGCACCAATAGTCCAAGTTTCACTTCCATAGAGCGCCACGCTCCTGAAAAAGGCTTTCAATAATTACTCCCTAATACCTATATCTATATATATTTAATGTCAACCGATTCCTTTTCTGTAGGAATGCTTTCCTTGCCTGAGGTAACCTACATTTTATATCCTCTTTGCTTCGTCCATCACTGATTATTTTGCTTCCTAAGTAACATAAGTATCCTACTTCCTCTAGCTTTTCACCTGCCAATTTGTTGTCCATAGAGGTCTCTGATTTATTTCGGCTGCATTCCAATATTTTTGTTTTACATTTATCGATTTTAATTATGAATTATTTCCTCAGGACTGAGTCCATACCATTCACAAACTCATTCAAATCCTCTGGTGTGTCGATTAAGATGACGATGTCAGCAACAGATCTCAGAGTTGAAATAATTTCTTCTTGATTCTTCACAATTTACCTATTAATCTTCTTCTTCTGATTCTGCTTTTACGGCCTCATTGGACCACTTCAGTCAATCATTTCTTGGTCCTCTTCTTCAGTAAGTTTCCTTTTCCGAGTCGCCCAGTAGCTCTTCATTCGCTCTGATCTTCTCAGGCGTTCCCCATCTGTAAATACCCTTTTTACTGTATTACGTTTGTCTATTTTTGCCTGAAATCTTATTTTTATATCTTTCAGCTTTTTAAAAAAAATTGTATTGTTTTGCAAGGTTATTTCTAATTCTTTCATATCTTCTCTAATTTCCTTAATCCATCCTACTTGTTGTTTCATATTCCAAAGTTTCACTACAATTTTTTCAGATAACCTGATTTCTGGTGTCCTCATGATGTGACCAAAAAAAAATCTGTTTCTTCTGAATAGTATCAGTGATGGGCTCCAGTTCTCTGGATACCACTTCATTTGGTACTATCCGCCACCGTCCATCTTTCTGATATTTTTTATTTATGCATGTTCTAGCTATTCTTCTTTCTACTTTTAAAATTTTGTCGATTCTGTTATTCTGAGTAACTTTAATCTATTATATTAATCATCATAATCCTCCGTGGCTTAGGCGGCAGCAGGCTGGCCTCTCACCGCTGGGTCCGTGGTTCAAATCCCGGTCACTCCATGTGAGATTTGTGATGGACAAAGCGGAGGCAGACAGGTTTTTCTCCGGGTACTCCGGTTTTCTCTGTCACAAATTTCATTTCAGCAACACTCTCCACTATAATTTCATTTCATCTGTCATTCATTTAATCATTGCCCCAGGGGAGTGCGACAGGCTTCAGCAGCCGGCGCAGTTCATATCCTCGCCGCTAGATGGGAGCTTCGTTCATTCCATTCCCTGACCCGGTCGGTCGACGGGAAGCAGGCGGTGGTTTTTAATTTTCATTAATTATCATAGACTACTGTAAGGCATGTGCAGTTCTGAATTGTGAAGATGACTTCAAAACAAATATTTCGTATTGATGATATTATTATTACTATTATTATTATTATTGTAGTGGGTATCCAATAAGTCACTCTTCACTTTAATGCAGTGCTTCACTAGTCTCAAGGGTCAAGGCACACCACGGCCTGATATTATATTCATGAAAAATGCCATATTATAATCTTATAGTATTATATAGCTTGCCACGGTGGGTGAGTGGTTATCGTGTCGGTCTACTAACCCCAAGCTTGCAGGTTCGCTCCTGGCCGTGGTAAGTGGTTTTTGAAAGGCGGCAAAAATTACGACTCGCATGTCATACGATGTTGGCATGTTAAAGAACCCATTTGAATTCAGTAGGCCGTGTTCACAATGGCAAAATTAATCTCGGGAGTTTCTGCCAACACGAAGTTCCTCATTTCTCTACTAGAAAGCGTTATAGTGTTCCAGGAGCTTAGATATCTCACCTCTTGACATTCATAGTGCTTCAAGGAACAACGAAATTCGACAATGAAGCTACCCTCTGGGTGTCAAATAACACCCGAGGCCATACGATATTATTATTATTATTATTATTATGATTATGATTATGATTATGATTATGATTATTATTATTATTATTATTATTATTATCTTATTAAATAAAACCGTACATGCAGTAGGTCTACATCTGCCAACCAAGAGCTCCACTTAACGCGTAAACTTACCGCTTTTTTTAAGGTAGAGATGAACTAGCTTATTAGCTGGAAATTAAATACACGGTCGGTGAGAAGTAATTGAGCATTGGAAGTGTGTTGTGGATCACCAAACCATTCGGTCACCATTGCACCTTACAGCTGTGATCAGCCCTTTGGACCCCAGGGTTAGTTTGTAGCGCACCAAACCCTTCTCTCACCATTGCGCCTTACAGCTGTGATCAGCCCTTTGGACCCCAGGGTTAGTTTGTAGCGCACCAAACCCTTCTCTCACCATTGCCCCTTACTGCTGTGATCAGCCCTTTGGACCCCAGGGTTAGTTTGTAGCGTACCAAACCCTTCTCTCACCATTGCGCCTTACGGCTGTGATCAGCCCTTAGGACCCCAAGGATAGTTTGTAGCGTACCAAACCCTTCTCTCACCATTGCCCCTTACTGCTGTGATCAGCCCTTTGGACCCCAGGGTTAGTTTGTAGCGTACCAAACCCTTCTCCCACCATTGCCCCTTACAGCTGTGATCAGCCCTTTGGACCCCAAGGATAGTTTGTAGCGCACCAAACCCTTCTCTCACCATTGCGCCTTATAGCTGTGATCAGCCCTTTGAACCCCAGGGATAGTTTGTAGCGCACCAAACCCTTCTCTCACCATTGCGCCTTACAGCTGTGATCAGCCCTTTGGACCCCAGGGTTAGTTTGTAGCGTACCAAACCCTTCTCCCACCATTGCCCCTTACAGCTGTGATCAGCCCTTTGGACCCCAAGGTTAGTTTGTAGCGCACCAAACCCTTCTCTCACCATTGCGCCTTATAGCTGTGATCAGCCCTTTGAACCCCAGGGATAGTTTGTAGCGCACCAAACCCTTCTCTCACCATTGCGCCTTACAGCTGTGATCAGCCCTTTGGACCCCAGGCTTAGTTTGTAGCGCTCCAAACCCTTCTCTCACCATTGCGCATTACTGCTGTGATCAGCCCTTTGGACCCCAGGGTTAGTTTGTAGCGCAACAAACCCTTCTCTCACCATTGCGCCTTACAGCTGTGATCAGCCCTTAGGACCCCAGGGATAGTTTGTAGCTCACCAAACCCTTCTCTCACCATTGCGCCTTACTGCTGTGATCAGCCCTTTGGTCCCCAGGGATAGTTTGTAGGGCACCAAACCCTTCTCTCACCACTGCGCCTTACAGCTGTGATCAGCCCTTAGGACCCCAGGGATAGTTTGTAGCGCAACAAACCCTTCTCTCACCATTGCGCCTTACAGCTGTGATCAGCCCTTAGGACCCCAGGGATAGTTTGTAGCTCACCAAACCCTTCTCTCACCATTGCGCCTTACTGCTGTGATCAGCCCTTTGGTCCCCAGGGATAGTTTGTAGGGCACCAAACCCTTCTCTCACCACTGCGCCTTACAGCTGTGATCAGCCCTTTGGACCCCAGGGATAGTTTGTAACGAACCAATCCCTTCTCTCACCATTGCACCTTACTGCTGTGATCAGTCCTTTGGATCCCAGGGATAGTTTGTAGCGCACCAAACCCTTCTCTCACCATTGCGCCTTACAGCTGTGATCAGCCCTTTGGACCCCAGGCTTAGTTTGTAGCGCTCCACACCCTTCTCTCACCATTGCGCATTACTGCTGTGATCAGCCCTTTGGACCCCAGGGTTAGTTTGTAGCGCAACAAACCCTTCTCTCACCATTGCGCCTTACAGCTGTGATCAGCCCTTTGGACCCCAGGGATAGTTTGTAGCGCACCAAAACCTTCTTTCACCATTGCGCCTTACTGCTGTGATCAGCCCTTAGGACCCCAGGGATAGTTTGTAGCTCACCAAACCCTTCTCTCACCATTGCGCCTTACTGCTGTGATCAGCCCTTTGGACCCCAGGGATAGTTTGTAGCGCTCCAAACCCTTCCTTCATCATTGCGCCTTTCTGCTGTGATCAGCCCTTTGGACCCCAGGGATAGTTTTTAGGGCACCAAACCCTTCTCTCATCATTGCGCCTTACTGCTGTGATCAGCCCTTTGGACCCCAAGGATAGTTTGTAGGGCACCAAACCCTTCTCTCACCATTGCACCTTACAACTGTGATCAGCCCTTTGGACTCCAGGGATAGTTTGTAGGGCACCAAACCCTACCCTCACCATTGCGCCTTACTGCTGTGATCAGCCCTTTGGACCTCAGGGATAGTTTGTAGTGCACCAAACCCTTCTCTCAGCATTGCGACTTACTGCTGTGATCATCCCTTCTACAGATGACCTCGTAGTTGTTGTTTGAGTCTTCTGTCTTTTGACTGGTTTGATGCAGCACTTCATGCCACCGTGTCCTGAGCTAATCGTTTCATCTCTACATCGCTACCACACCCTACATCCGAGGCAATCTGTTTAACATATTCTAACCTTGGTCTACCCCTACAGTTCTTATCCTCAACCCTTCCTTTCATAACTAAGCTTGCTGTAACCCTATCTAGCCATCAGATCTTCATCATTCTCCTGTAACACCACATTTCAAACTTTTCAATTCTCCTCTTTTCTGCTGCTCCAGTAGGCCAAGTTTCACTTCCATAGAGCGCCACGCTCTGACACAGACTTTTAAAATGACTTCCTAATACCTAAATCTATATATATTTAATGTCAACATATTCCCTTTCTGTAGAAATGCTTTCCTTGTCTGATGCAACCTACATTTTATATCCCCTTTGCTTCGTCCAATACTGGTTATTTTGCTTCCTAAGTAACAGAAGTTTCCTACTTCCTTTAGCTTCTCACCTGCCAATTTGTTGTCCATAGAGGTTTCTGATTTATTTCGGTTGCATTCCAATATTTTTGTTTTACATTTATCGATTTTCATCATGTATTATTAATATTATTATTATTATTATTATTATTATTATTATTATTATTATTATTATTATTATTATTACTATCTTATTATATAAAACTGTACATGCAGTAGGTCTACATCTGCCAACCACGCGCTCCACTTACCACTTTTAGGTAGATTTCTTAGAAAGCTAACTATTGCAATGGGTCCCATGTTGCGACTTCCGGAAAATTTCGACATATCTTCGCGTTTCACATCCCCCAGACCCCAAAACCACCGTCAGTTCAAAAGTTTATATATAATTTATGTATGTATATATATATATATATATATATATATATATATATATATATATATATACAAGCTGTACCCGGCATGCGTTGCAATGCCAATCAAAGAAAGTGTTGGCGTTGAAATTCTGTTTCTTGAAGTGCTTTTGGATACACAACATGTTAACTGCCTCTAAGCTATCATAAAATGGATTTTCTAATTTAGAACCATTCGAGGGAGCGTGCACAACAACTTTCAAAAAGTTTCATCGCTGTCACGCATTTGTTGAATCTAATCGGACGCTACCTATTGTGAAATGGATTTACTAAGTCGAAACCCTTCCCTGGCGTGTACACAATGACTCATCAATGATTCATCGCAATCGGATGAATGGTATATGCACGTATAGGGGTTTTTGTTTAAACGATTCGTGCGCTGTCACTCATTTGTTGAATCTACTCGTGCGCTACCTATTGAGAAATGTATTACTAAGTCGAAGCCCTTCCCTGGCGTGTACACAATAACTCTTCAAGGTTTCATCGCAATCGAAGAATGTTATATGAACGCAATAGGGAATTTTGTTGAAACGCTTCGCGCGTCGTCACCCATTTGTTGCATCTACTCTTGCGCTACTTATTGTGAAATGGATTTACTAAGTCCCCTTCCCTGGCGGGTACAAAATAACTGATCAATGTTTCATCGCAATCGGATGAATAGTATATGAACGCATACCTGATTTTATTTAAACGATTCGCACTCCGTCACTCATTTGTTGAATCTACTCGTGCGCTACCTACTGTAAAATGTATTTACTAAGTTAGAAACCGTCACGTAAGTGTCCACAACATCTCACCCAAGTTTCATCGCTATCGTCGTTCATTTGTCGAATCTACTCGTGTGCTACCTACTGTGAAATGTATTTAATAAGCCAGAAACCTTCCTTGGAGTGTCAACCATATTTCACCCAAGTTTCACCGCTAACGGCAGAATGGTATATGACCTTATACGGGACTTTGTTGAAACGCTTCGCGCGTCGTCCCTCATTTGTTGAATCAACTTGTGCGCTGCATATTGTATAGGGGATTTACTAGGCCAGAAATTTTCTCCATGACGTGTACACAACATCTCACCCAAGTTTCATAGGTACGGACGAATGATACATGTATGCATACGGGACTTGGTTGAAACGCTTCGCGTGTCGTCGCTCATTTGTTGATTCTACTCCTGCGCTACATATTGTAATATGGATGTACTCAGCCAGAAACCTTCCCTGGAGTGTACACAACATCTCACCCAAGTTTCATCGCAATCGGATGAATGGTATGTGAACGTATACGGGACGTTGTCGAAACGCTTCGCACGTAGTCACTCATTTGTTGAACATAAACGTGCGCTTCGTATTGTAAAATGGATTTACTTAGCCAGAAACCTTTCCTGGAGTGTACACAACAATTCACCAAACATTTATCACTATCAGACGAATGGTATATGACTTTATACGGGACTTTGTTGAAACGCTTCGCGTGTCATCGCTCATTTGTTGAATCTACTGGTGCGCTACCTATTGTAAAATGTATGTACTAAGCCAGAAACCTTCCCTGGAGTGTACACAGCATCTCACCCAAGTTTCATCGCTATCGGATGAATGGTATATGAAATTAAATGGGACTTTGTTGAAACGCTTCGCGCGCCGTTGCTCATTTGTTGATTCTACTCGTGCTCTACCTATTTTTAAAGGGATTTACTAAGCTAGAAACCTTCCCTGGAGTGCACACAAAATCTCACCCTAGTTTCATCGCTATCGGACGAATGGTATATGAACGCAAACGTGACTTTGTTGAAATGCTTCGCGCGTCGTAGCTCATTTGTTGAATCTAATCGTGCGCTGCCTATTGTAAAGTGGATGTACTAAGCCAGAAAATTTCCCTGCAGTGTACACAACATCTTACGCAAGTTTCATAGCTATCGGACGAATGGTATATGAACACATACGGGACTTTGTTGAAATGCTTCGCGCATCGTCGCTCATTTGTTGAATCTACGCGTGCGCTACCTATTGTAAAATGGATTTACTAAGTCAGAAACCTTCCTTGGAGTGTACTCAACATCTCACCCAAGTTTCATCGCTATCGGACGAATGGTATATGAACACATACGGGACTTTGTTGAAATGCTTCGCGCATCGTCGCTCATTTGTTGAATCTACGCGTGCGCTACCTATTGTAAAATGGATTTACTAAGTCAGAAACCATCCCTGGAGTGTACTCAACATCTCACCCAAGTTTCATCGCAATCGGACGAATGGTATATGAACACATACGGGACTTTGTTGAAATGCTTCGCGCATCGTCGCTCATTTGTGGAATCTACGCGTGCGCTACCTATTGTAAAATGGATTTACTAAGTCCGAAACCTTCCTTGGAGTGTACTCAACATCTCACCCAAGTTTCATCGCTATCGGACGAATGGTATATGAACACATACGGGACTTTGTTGAAATGCTTCGCGCATCGTCGCTCATTTGTTGAATCTACGCGTGCGCTACCTATTGTAAAATGGATTTACTAAGTCAGAAACCATCCTTGGAGTGTACTCAACATCTCACCCAAGTTTCATCGCAATCGGACGAATGGTATATGAACACATACGGGACTTTGTGGAAATGCTTCGCGCATCGTCGCTCATTTGTTGAATCTACGCGTGCGCTACCTATTGTAAAATGGATTTACTAAGTCAGAAACCTTCCTTGGAGTGTACTCAACATCTCACCCAAGTTTCATCGCTATCGGACGAATGGTATATGAACTCATACGGGACTTTGTTGAAATGCTTCGCGCATCGTCGCTCATTTGTTGAATCTATGCGTGCGATACCTATTGTAAAATGGATTTACTAAGTCAGAAACCATCCTTGGAGTGTACTCAACATCTCACCCAAGTTTCATCGCAATCGGACGAATGGTATATGAACACATACGGGACTTTGTTGAAATGCTTCGCGCATCGTCGCTCATTTGTTGAATCTACGCGTGCGCTACCTATTGTAAAATGGATTTACTAAGTCAGAAACCTTCCTTGGAGTGTACTCAACATCTCACCCAAGTTTCATCGCAATCGGACGAATGGTATATGAAGACATACGGGACTTTGTTGAAATGCTTCGCGCATCGTCGCTCATTTGTTGAATCTACGCGTGCGCTACCTATTGTAAAATGGATTTACTAAGTCAGAAACCTTCCTTGGAGTGTACTCAACATCTCACCCAAGTTTCATCGCTATCGGACGAATGGTATATGAACACATACGGGACTTTGTTGAAATGCTTCGCGCATCGTCGCTCATTTGTTGAATCTACGCGTGCGCTACCTATTGTAAAATGGATTTACTAAGTCAGAAACCTTCCTTGGAGTGTACTCAACATCTCACCCAAGTTTCATCGCTATCGGACGAATGGTATATGAACACATACGGGACTTTGTTGAAATGCTTCGCGCATCGTCGCTCATTTGTTGAATCTACGCGTGCGCTACCTATTGTAAAATGGATTTACTAAGTCAGAAACCATCCTTGGAGTGTACTCAACATCTCACCCAAGTTTCATCGCAATCGGACGAATGGTATATGAACACATACGGGACTTTGTGGAAATGCTTCGCGCATCGTCGCTCATTTGTTGAATCTACGCGTGCGCTACCTATTGTAAAATGGATTTCCTAAGTCAGAAACCATCCTTGGAGTGTACTCAACATCTCACCCAAGTTTCATCGCAATCGGTTGAGTGGTATATGAATGCATAGGAGACATACACACCCACAGACAAACTATCACGTAAGATTGATTTTTATGTATATAGATAGATGTAGATATGTATATCAGTTTCTTGTGGACACGATAACTGCCGTAATTTTGCACCAATAACTTTGAATTTTTTACATAATATGTATCCCTATAAAATCTCGGTCGAGTTCGTTAATGGGCAAAATCGGTCGAAGGGGGTGAAAATGGGGGGCTTTTTTCGAAAAATTGAAATTTCGCTATAACTCTCTTAATACGTGAAATATCGAATCCATTCAAAGTTCATAATATGTGTCGGGTATGTGCCAACAATTTATGTCAAATAAGTTTTTTGATAGCACCAACCATTGACCAAAGGGGTGGAAAAAAGTGGGTTTTTCGGGAAACATTAATCATATCTCTCTTAATAGGCACAATATCAAAACCGTACAAAATGTACAATATTCCCCTAATAATTACCTAAAACTTTTGTCTGAAATAATTTTTGATATGACCCACCATTGCGCCAAGGGATGAGAAAAATTATTTCGGAATTATAAGAAAATGCCAAGAGCTATCAGAGGTTGCCATGGCAACACTACTAAATTGATGAGGGATGAGCCGTTGCCATGACAACGCACTTGCACGAGATCAGATTCAGTATTTCCATCTGACTAAGCCGGCCCCGTGGTGTTGGGGTAGCGCGCCTGCCTCTCACCCGGAGTCCCCGGGTTCGATGCCCGGCTCCATCAGGGATTTTAAAACTGACGTGATGGTTGGAACGGGGTGCACTCAGCCTCGTGAGGACAATTGAGTAGCTGTCTGACAGTGAGACAGCACCCCGATCACGAATACCAATATTAACGGCTGAGGGGACCCGACGCGCTGATCACGCGTCACCCCAATATCTGCAGGCCAAATGGCTGGGCATCGGTCGCTTGGTCGGCCTTAGCCCATCATGGGCTGGATGGTGCCAGGGGTTGACTTTGACATCTGACTAAGTGGGAAGCGGCTTCGGTGACGTAACTGGTAGCATGCAGAATGTCTATGCCCAAGGTCGCGGTTTCAAAGCCGGCCGAAGTCGTCGGATTTTTTAAGAGCGCTAAAATCCCTCAGTATGCTTTCCTTTGGAGGGGAAGTTCCAACGTTCGTTACGAGTTGCTGGTTGTAGTGGCATCTAGTAGCCAAGTTCACAGCTAGGTGTCATTGACGGTAGTACCTGGTAGCAACATTAGGAACTACTGCTTGAAATTGACCGTCTGCAGTCCTTACCTGAATTACAGACTAATACATCCATTACAATTCACACCGTTTATTAGACAGATTCTACACTCACCCAAAGTACACGGGGTTAGAAGACCTCGTTGTCGCAGCCCCCAAACTGAGGAACCAACCAGAGGTAGATTTCATTAGAAAGCTAACTATTGCAATGGGTAGGCTACCATGTTTCGACTTCCGGAAAATTTCGACATATCTTCGCGTTTCACATCCCCCAGATCCCAAAACCACCGTCAGTTCAAAAGTATATATATATCAGTTTCTTGTGGACACGATAACTGCCGTAATTTTTCACCAATCACTTTTTACCGAATATGTATACCTATAAAATCTCGGTCGAGTTCGTTACTGGGCTAAATCGGTAGAAGGGGGTGAAAATGGGGGCTTTTTTCGAAAAAGTGAAATATTGCTATAATTCTCTTAATATATGAAATATCGAATCCGTTCAACGTTCATACTATGTGTCGGATAAAGCCCAAAAATTTATGTTTGAAGAGTTTTTTTTATATCACCAACCATTGACCAAAGGGGTGGGAAAAAGTGGGTTTTTCGGGAAACATTAATCATATCTCTCTTAATAGGCACAATATCAAAACCGTACGAAATGGACAATATTCCCCTAATAATTACCTAGAACTTTTGTCTGAAAGAATTTTTGATATGACCCACCATTATGCCAAGGGATGAGAAAAATGATTTCGGAATTATAAGAAAATGCCAAGAGCTATCAGAGGTTGCCATGGCAACACTACTAAATTGATGAGGGATGAGCCATCAGGCGTTGCCATGACAACGCACTTGCACGAGATCAGATTCAGTATTTTCATCTAAGTGGGAAACGGCTTCGGTGACGTAACTGGTAGCATGCAGAATGTCTATGCCCAAGGTCGCGGTTTCAAAGCCGGCCGAAGTCGTCGGATTTTCTAAGAAAGCTAAAATCCCTCAGTATGCTTTCCTTTGGAGGGGAAGTTCCAACGTTCGTTGCGAGTTGCTGGTTAGGGTGGCATCTAGTAGCCAAGTTCACAGCTAGGTGTCGTTGACGGTAGTACCTGGTAGCAACATTAGGAACTACTGCTTGAAATTGACCGTCTGCAGTCCTTACCTGAATTAAGACTACTACAGCCATTACAATTCACACCGTTTATCAGACAGATTCTACACTCTCCCAAAGTACACGGTGTTAGATGACCGCGTTGTCGCAGCCCCTAAACTGAGGAACCAACCAGAGGTAGATTTCATTAGAAAGCTAACTATTGCAATGGGTACAATGTTTCGACTTCCGGAAAATTTCGACATACCTTCGCGTTTCACATCCCCCAGACCCCAAACCCACCGTCAGTTCAAAAGTTTATAAATAATTGATGTATGTATATGTATGTATATATATATATATATATATGCATATCAGTTTCTTGTGGACACGATAACTGCCGTAATTTTGCACCAATCACTTTGAATATTTTACCGAATATGTATACCTATAAAATCTCGGTCGAGTTCGTTAATGGGCTAAATCGGTCGAAGGGGGTGAAAATGGGGGGCTTTTTTCGAAAAAGTGAAATATTGCTATAACTCTCTTAATATGTGAAATATCGAATCCGTTCAACGTTCATACTATGTGTCGGATCAAGCCCAAAAATTTATGTTTGGAGAGTTTTTTTTATAGCACCAACCATTGACTAAAGGGGTGGGAAAAAGTGGGTTTTCGGGAAACATTAATCATATCTCTCTTAATAGGCACAATATCAAAACCGTACAAAATGGACAATATTCCCCTAATAATTACCTAAAATTTCGTCTTAAAGAATTTTTGATATGACCCACCATTATGCCAAGGGATGAGAAAAATGATTTCGGAATTATAAGAAAATGCCAAGAGCTATCAGTGCTTGCCATGGCAACTGTACTAAATTGATGAGGGATGAGCCATCAGACGTTGCCAAAATAACGCACTTGCACGAGATCATATTCAGAATTCTATCTGACTAAGTGTGAAGCGGCTTCGGTGACGTAACTGGTAGCAAGCATGCTGAATGTCTATGCCCAAGGTCGCGAGTTCAAAGCCAGCCGAAGTCGTCGAATTTTCTAAGAGCGCTAAAAATCCCTCAGTATGCATTCCTTTGGAGGGGAAATTCCAACGTTCGTTGCGAGTTGCTGGCTGCGGTGGCATCTAGTAGCCAAGTTCACAGGTAGGTGTCGTTGACGGTAGTACCTGGTAGCAATATTAGGAACTAATGCTTGAAATTGACCGTCTGCAGTCCTTACCTGAATTACAGACCAATACAGCCATCCCTAAGTACACGGGGTTACATGACCGCGTTGTCGCAGCCCCTAAACTGAGGAACCAACCAAAATCTCTACGGGAGATATAATTTTGCGTGAAGAAGTAACAGACCGTTATATAGTTACACATCAGTGTCGAAACCTTGCACAAGGACAGTGTGACCACGGTATAAAAATGGACCCCAAATGACAAGAAGGTTACCGTTCCCATAAGACAATAAAATGTTTAAAATAAGCATAAAATGACGGAAAACAAAGTTAATTAAGCTCCAATTATAAAATACCTTCTCGCAATAAATGAGGTCTGATCCTTCTACGAAAACCTGCATATTCTGCCTATTTTCGCCTATCCCCAAGTTTGTCCGGTGAAATCTACCTCCGCCTTCCGGCGTGCCGAGAGGATTTTTTTTTAAGGTAGAGATGAACTAACTTATTAGCTGGAAATTAAATACACGGTCGGTGTGAAGTAATTGAGCATTGGAAAGGTGTTGTGGATCACCAAACCATTCTGTCACCATTGCACCTTACTGCTGTGATCAGACCTTTGGATCCCATGGTTAGTTTGTAGCGCCTCAAACCCTTCTCTCACCATTGCGCATTACTGCTGTGATCAACCCTTTGGATCCCAGGGATAGTTTGTAGCGCACCAAACCCTTCTCTCACCATTGCGCCTTACAGTTGTGATCAGCCCGTTGGACCCCAGGGATAGTTTGTAACGCACCAATACCTTCTCTCACCATTGCACCTTACTGCTGTGATCAGCCCTTTGGATCCCAGGGATAGTTTGTAGCGCACCAAACCCTTCTCTCTCCATTGCGCCTTACAGCTGTGATCTGCCCTTTGGACCCCAGGCTTAGTTTGTAGCGCTCCAAACCCTTCACTCACCAATGCGCATTACTGCTGTGATCAGCACTTTGGACCCCAGGGTTAGATTGTTGCGCACCAAACCCTTCTCTCACCATTGCGCCTTACAGCTGTGGTCAGCCCTTTGGACCCCAGGGATAGTTTGTAGCGCACCAAACCCTTCTCTCACCATTGCGCCTTACAGCTGTGATCAGCCCTTTGGACCCCAGGCTTAGTTTGTAGCGCTCCAAACCCTTCTTTCACCATTGCGCCTTACTGCTGTGATCAGCCCTTTGGACCCCAGGGATAGTTTGTAGGGCACCAAACCCTTCTCTCACCATTGCGCCTTACTTCTGTGATCAGCCCTTTGGACCCCAAGAATAGTTTGTAGCGCACCAAACACTTCTCTCACCATTGCACCATACAGCTGTGATCAGCCTTTAAGACCCCAGGGATAGTTTGTAGCGCACCAAACCCTTCTCTCATCATTGCGCCTTACAGCTGTGATCAGCCCTTTGGACCCCAGGGATAGTTTGTAGCGCACCAAACCCTTCTTTCGCCATTGCGCCTTACTGCTGTGATCAGCCTTTTGGACCCCAGGGATAGTTTGTAGGGCACCAAACCCTTCTCTCACCATTGCGCCTTACTCCTGTGATCAGCCCTTTGGACCCCAAGGATAGTTTGTAGGGCACCAAACCCTTCTCTCACCATAGCATCTTACAGCTGTGATCAGCCCTTTGGACTCCAGGGATAGTTTGTAGGGCACCAAACCCTTCTCTCACCATTGCGCCTTACTCCTGTGATCAGCCCTTTGGACCCCAGGGATAGTTTGTAGCGCACCAAACCCTTCTCTGAGCATTGCGACTTACTGCTGTGATCATCCCTTCTACAGATTACCTCGTAGTTGTTGTTTGAGTCTTCTGTCTTTTGACTGGTTTGATGCAGCACTTCATGCCACCGTGTCCTGAGCTAATCGTTTCATCTCTACATCGCTACCACACCCTAAATCCGAGGCAATCTGTTTAACATATTCTAACCTTGGTCTATCCCTACAGTTCTTATCCTCAACCCTTCCTTTCATAACTAAGCTTGCTATTCCAGGGAGTGTTTGTATGTGTCCTACTAACCTATCTCTTTTTATTCATTAGCAGTCACCAGAAACATCTCTCCTCTCTCACGCGTCTTAATACCTCTTGTAACCCTATCTAGCCATCAGATCTTCATCATTCTCCTGTAACACCACATTTCAAACGTTTCAATTCTACTCTTTTCTGCTGCACCAATAGTCCAAGTTTCACTTCCATAGAGTGCCACGCTCCAGACAAAGACTTTCAAAATGACTTCCTAATACCTAAATCTTCTTCTTCTACTTCTTCATTTCCCGGTGTTCCCTTTCTGTAGAAATGCTTTCCTTGTCTGAGGCAACCTACATTTTATATCCCCTTTGCTTCGTCCAATACTGGTTATTTTGCTTCCTAAGTAACAGAAGTCTCCTACTTCCTTTAGCTTTTCACCTGCCAATTTGTTGTCCATAGAGGTTTCTGATTTATTTCGGTTGCATTCCAATATTTTTGTTTTACATTTATCGATTTTCATCATGTATTTTTTTTTAATTTTATTGTTCATACTCTCTGCATACTCCACTACATAAGTAGTACTACATGCACTTACATTACATTTTATAAATGAACAAAATAAATTACATTGTAATAATTCAATTACTAGATGACTTAATCTTAACAATATCAAACAATATTATTCATCGTTTTTCCTTAGAGCTTGAAAATCCAGAGCATTAACAAATTTAGAAAATTCCTTCAAATACTTTTTTAATAGCACAGATTTCTGAATCGGCCAGTTATCATCTCTATTAACACTATTGATCAAGAAATGCCTAATATTTTTCACTTCACTGCACACGAAAATTATATGATCTATAGTCTGAGGGCTGCTTTTACAGGAACACTCGGGATTACGTATAATTTTAAGTCTGTGTAAGTACGAAGCAATATTTCCATGTCCAGTCAGTATTGTAGTCATATTAGGTGTGAAGGTGATTTTGGATTTTAATCTACCTGCAACGTTTGGAAAGAATTCTTTTGTAAGAGTGCCTTTTGAAGTTTGTTCCCATTTTTGCTGCCATTCATGAATTGATTCTTCTTTGAGATTTCTTTCAAAAGTTGAGATGGGTATTCTATCGAAACAAACCTCGTTTAATTTTGTAGCCTCCTTTGCAATTTTATCAGCCAGTTTATTGCCTGCAACACCTGTATGTGCCTTAACCCATTCAAATTTTATTATCCATTTTTTTATTTTTAGAATAGCTGTAGTCCTTCTTATATTCTCAATTAGTTCGTTATGGTTTCTGAAGTCCGCAATGGAGTCAATTGCTATTTTACTATCTGTGTAAATAATTACTTTCTGATCTTCATCATCCTCTGTCCTAGTAGTATCTAAGAACTCCAGAGATTTAAGTATAGCTAATTGCTCCGCCTGATTAATCGAACAGTTGTCTTGCAGTCTATATTTCAATTGGTCTACTAATTCGTGCAATCTGAATATAGCTATACCAGCTCCCACTCCTTCTTCACTTTTGCTTCCATCTTTGTAAATTTTCCATGGGATATATTCATTTAATGCTATTCTTGGATCTTCGGTACCAGGAAAATAGGCTGGATGGAGCCATCTCATAGGTTTTTCGGGGTGGTCAATGACATAGTTCATAGTAGTTTTTCCTGACTTGATTTTGTATAGAGTAACAATCTCTTTAGCCATTATATCTATAGGAGTAATTCCTGTAATAATGCACAGTGCCTCATGAGATACAGTGCGGTACGATTTTGCTATTCTCAAGAGAATAAGTCTTTGCACTCTCACGTATTTAATCATATTACATTTCTTTTCCAGGGATTCAATCCAGTTCGGAGCAGCATATAACAGCATTGGCAATATTGCTCCTTTATAAATTGTTTCCAAAGCCTGGTGTTTTAGACCCCATCCTATTCTAGCCGATTTTGATAATGCGTTTATTAATTTAATACATTTTTCACTAACTTTATTGATGTGGTCATTTAACTTAAAGCGAGAGTCTATAGTTATTCCTAGATATTCCATCGTATCTACTTGTACAAGACGTTTCCAATTCATAAAGATATCAATTGTCTTCTTTGCTTTTCTTCTTCTTGATATTAGTATAACTCTTGACTTACTTTCATTAAAACGGGTTTTGTTTTCTGTTGACCACTTAGTAACTTTCCGTAATTCCATATTCACAATATTTTCTGCTTCAATTTCAGTTTCAACCCTGACTGCAATTATAAGGTCATCAGCAAATGCTATAGCTTTGGTGTTTTTACCGTATTCCAAACTGAGCAGTGAATTATACTGTACATTCCAGTACCCCGGTCCACAACATGAACCTTGAGGACATCCTTTATTAACTACTGTTTCTACTTGGATACTATTGGAATTCATGAACGTCGTTTTATCCTTGAAGTAGCTCTTAGTCAGGTAGTACAAATTTCTCGGGCATTTGAAGTCTTTTAGGGCCTTTAGGACACATGGCCACAACGCAGAGTCAAAAGCTCCTTTGACATCACACAAGACTAACTATAACAGTAATTTGACCATTTTTGAACGCCTCAGTTATAAATTCCTTAAGTGCCATAGCTGCATCAGTAGTAGATTTTTGAACTGTGAAGCCATATTGATTTTCGTTCAGTAGTTTATTGGTATAGAGGTAGTGATTTATTCTATTTATTAGAAGTTTCTCTAATACTTTGCCCGCCACATTTATCAGGCTTATTGGTCGGAATTTAGAGGGATCCTGAATCGTATCTTTCCCTGGTTTTGTGATTGGTATAAGTCTCGCATTTTTCCATCGCTTCGGGAAACAAGCATTCTTCAAGCAACCATTATATAATGATGTCATAGTTCTAGGGATACTTTCATACGTCCACCATAGTATTTTACTAGTGATTCCATCTTCACCTGGTGTCTTTTTATGACCTAGATGTTTGATTGCAGATTTAATTTCTTCTTCTGTAAATTCCCAGTCGTCCAGAGTGTCTATTGGTTCCTCTACTTCCTTCCTTATTTGTTTTTGCTGAGCAGTATCTTCCATTTCATCATCCTTCTGAATGAGATGGTTTAATATACACTGCATTGTTTCCTTTAAGTCTCTTGTGTAGTGACCTTCATTGTTAATAAGAGTTGATACAATTTGAGTACGGTATTCTTAATTTTTCCTGACGCTGATTTATAGACTATGTCCCAGGGATTTGAAGAAATTTTACTACAGTACTCTTTCCAAGACAGTATCTTTGCATTTCTGATTTTAGCTTGGTATTTAGTTTTTTCAGCAAAGTATTCAGTTTTTCGCTGATCTCGGAGGTCATTATTATTTAACTTTCTCTGAAATTCTCTTCTGAATGCATTTACTTTCTTCCGCATTATCGTAAGTTCTTCATTCCACCAAGGCACTGTTCTGTGTTTTAGGCTGATGGTTTTGCCAGAAGGTCTACTAACTTTGAAAGCCTGCATGCAAACTTTCGTCTGGGCAGAGCTAACTTTATTTACTATGTCCTCAATATCTGCAGAATTATTTATGTACACTGATAGTTTGTTGTCAATATCTTCAGTTTGTTCTTCCTGTATTATTCCCCAGAATTGTCTTGATATTTCTTTCTTTAACATTTCTTGATAAAATTCACGATCTTCTTCTCTCGTTATGTATTTGATACCGGTGAATCTGGTTTCTGTTGTATCATAACAGAAGTTTTGTGCTACTAAGAATTGCAAAATTCTGTGATCTGAACAACTCTCTTCTTCGCTTATCCTCCAGTTATATATTTCCTTGAGGAGTTTATTATTGCTGATGGTCAAGTCCACGTTACTTTTTCCTCTACTACTTTGGAAAGTGGTTAATTCACTGTATTCGTTATGTACAAACAGCTGATTTATTATTAGGAATTCCTCTAAATTCTTTCCCCTTTCATTGGTTAATATATCATGCCATGTTGTAGATCTGGAATTACTGTCCATAGTAATGAGTAGCCCTTGTCCACATGTATATTTCAAAATGTTGTTGATTTTGTTAAAGTCACTTTCTATTATTTCTTGACTATCAAGATACATATTAACAGAATAAAATTTTAAACTCATGTATGCTAATTCCACAACTACTGTGTCTTTGTCAGTCAATTCATTTATAAGTAGAGCGTCTATCTGAGGGTTTGTCACCAACGTGATTGTACGACATCGACCTTCACTTGCAGCAAACTTCCTATATCTATTTGTAATACCAGTGGGCCTATTGTTGATAATTCGTGGCTCTTGTATAAATATCACATCTATTCCTTCTTGTAGTATCAGATTCATCAAGCTATCAGTTGCAGCTATCGAATGTTGTAAATTAATCTGTAGGCAGTTGATCTTGTCATAATTATTTGAGTTTTTAATACCTGTTAATTTCTTGGTATTGGTTGCTGAATACATATTAATAGTCTGTATTCTGAATTTGCTTCATAATTGCAGCTTCCAAGCTTGGCCAATTCCTGTCAAGAGAAGTGTGATTTTTTTGTAGGTTAAGCAATTAATGCATTTGTATTCTTCACTTGAAGCTTTACATTCCTTTAAACTATGTGGGCCTGTACATATTGAAACGGTTTCTATTGCCCTCACGTTGAGCGACAAATGTTGCAGTTTTGCTGCCCCTAACTGTTGGGTGAGAAATGTAACTGTTTACCTTTGCCTAAGCTATGTTGTTTTAATGGGCGCCAAGACCTCAACCCAATGTTGAAATCTAAATTTGTATTTAACAACGTCTAGCTCTGGGAGAACACCTTCAAGAATCTATTCACTCAGATCGTGGTATGATTTGATCATTAACCCAACAAACAATTGTATCAGGAGAAGGAATTGGTCTATATCTAATGCTACCTACTGAAAGCAAAGATTGCATTGTAAAAGAAATGAATTTATTATATAAAACAAGTATAGCAAAATTAATAATAATAATAAAAGTTTAAAATTTAAATTGGAGCGTTGTGATTTTAATATTACCGATAGAAAATTACGTGAAAACGGAGTCTGATAAATTGATTTTACTCTTATTTCCAAGCTATGAAGTTACTGAAATGTGAAATGTAAAACAAAGAGAAATGAGAGATTGCGTATTTCTGCGTCATTTGCGCTTACCACTGGAAATTGCTAAAGCATTTCCCTCGTACTGGATGATGCTGTGTGCTTCCCACAGTCTCCTGGACGTCGTCATCTCCGTCGAAATTTGAAGATATTCTGGTAGATTAGATAATTCTATGGTCCGTACATCGGACCCAAACACTCGTATAACCACACCGGTTAAGTTTTACAAAAGTTAGTCCTCCACTCCACGGAACATCGGAGCGACTCCCGCGAGCATCCGTACTCGTTAAGTTCTACACAGACAGTCTTCGTTCCACGCCGCGCCGAACGATATATGCACACGTTGGCTCCCCACTCCAGTCTCAACTTCCAGCTTACGTGGTCTCCACTGATTGGCTGAGCACGCCACTACTACCCCTCCTCTGGTTCATTACACACGGCGCGCGATTGAAGAAGTCGATTTCCGTTCCATATATTCGCCTTTTCTTGACGATGCGACCCAGCCTTGCGTAATACTTCTCGACAGGAATCAGCTTGTATTTGAATTCCCAGTGAGTCATGTCTCTCAATATATCCTAACTGACGAAAACTCCGTAAAATTCCGCAATCACATAATTTTCTATGATATTGTCGTTCGTAATAATTTGCTTGATAGCGTTTTCTAAGACATAGAAAACCTATCTGAATGCTCATAATTTTTATAAAATGCTCCGAAAATACCTTAATAATAATTATAATAAATTAATAATAATAAATTAACATGAACAATTCTCTTGGCTGAACAATTTGCCGCGTAAATAAAATGTATAGACTGGCTTCCTACTGACTTATGCCAGTGGCATAAAAACCCCTCGAAAAACACGTTATAATATGGGGCAAGCTACTTCTCCTTTACAGTCTGTATGTCTATGATTGAATTTACTACACTTGAAGCAACGATTAACTCGAAAATAATCTTCAACATTGCAAATCAACCAACCTAATCTCATCTTTATTGTTTGGATCAACCGACGGGTTTGGGAGTTAACTTCTATCACTAGATTCCTTTTATTACGCTTAGTGTTAAATACGAATTTAGGCGTGATCTTAACTTCTACTGATTGTAATTCTGGGTTTTGATTTATTATTACATTAGATGCATTCTCCGTTGTAATTTCTTCAGGAATATCGTATATAACTAATCGCGGCTGACGTAGTTCCTGTACCGTAGCTTCCAGTTCTCTCCCACATTTATCTTCTACAGATTTGCTTACTTTCCCTATATCTTCCTTACTACATGTTTCTATTAATATTCTTCCATCTTTAAGAGTCTTGAATGCGCTGATGCCGACTTTCATCTCTACTGGGTTAAGGTTTGTTTTCAGAATATTCTTTATCGTTTCCGCAGAATGATTTCCTTTAGTCCTTACTGTAAGCTTGAACTTACTCTCTTTCCGTTTAGTGGCAACAACATCTGCAAATGATTTCTTATTTATGTCACCAGATGGACACTTACCCTCCCTGCTTGCATCGTCCTTGCTGTTAAAATACAGTTTACGTCCGAGGCCTGTAGACTGCGCCACTTGTCCCGCCATGCATGTGTCTAGTCTGTCAATCTTCTCTTTGACATTAATAACCTCCATATGCAGTTCACTATTTTCACGTGTCAAATCGTCTACTCTCTTATTTAGATCATAAAAGAGTTTTCTGATAGTACTTACTGATTCTAATATTGTCGTCTTCGATTGCTTCTTCAGATTTTTATTGTTATCCACGACAACGAGGATACTTTCTAGAGCACTATCAACATCACGACTTTCCTCTTCCGCCATCTAAACAATATATTATTATTATTATTATTGTTATTATTATTATTATTATTATTATTATTATTATTATTATGATTACTATCTTATTATATGAAACTGTACATGCAGTAGGTCTACATCTGCCAACCACGAGCTCCACTTAACGCGTAACTTACCACTTTTTTTTAAGGTAGAGATGAACTAACTTATTAGCTGGAAATTAAATACACGGTCGGTGAGAAGTAATTGAGCATTGGAAAGGTGTTGTGGATCACCAAACCATTCGGTCACCATTGCACCTTACAGCTGTGATCAGCCCTTAGGACCCCAGGGATAGTTTGGAGCTCACCAAACCCTTCTCTCAGCATTGCGCCTTACTGCTGTGATCAGCCCTTTGGACCCCAGGGATAGTTTGTAGCGCACCAAACCCTTCTTTCACCATTGCGCTTTACTGCTGTGATCAGACCTTTGGACCCCAGGGATAGTTTGTAGGGCACCAAACCCTTCTCTCACCATTGCGCCTTACTGCTGTGATCAGCCCTTTGGACCCCAAGGATAGTTTGTAGGGCACCAAACCCTTCTCTCACCATAGCACCTTACAGCTGTGATCAGCCCTTTCGACTCCAGGGATAGTTTGTAGCGCACCAAACCCTTCTCTCACCATTGCGCGTTACTGCTGTGATCAACCCTTTGGATCCCAGGGATAGTTTGTAGCGCACCAAACCCTTCTCTCACCATTGCGCCTTACAGCTGTAATCAGCCCTTTGGACCCCAGGGATAGTTTGTAGCGCATCAAATCCTTATCTCACCATTACACCTTACTGCTCTGATCAGCCCTTTGGACCCCAGGGATAGTTTTTAGCGCACCAAACCCTTCTCTCGCTATTGCGCCTTACTGCTGTGATCAGCCCTTTGGACCCCAGGGATTGTTTGTAGCGCACCAAACCCTTCTCTCGCCATTGTGCCTTACAGCTGTGATCAGCCCTTTGGACCCCAGGGATAATTTGTACCGCACCTAACCCTTCTCTCACCATTGCGCCTTACGGCTGTGATCAGCCCTTTGGATCCCAGGGATAGTTTGTAGCGCACCAAACCCTTCTCTCACCATTGCGCCTAACTGCTGTGATCAGCCCTTTGGATCCCAGGAATAGTTTGTAGCGCGCCAAACCCTTCTCACACCATTGCGCCTTACAGCTGTGATCAGCCCTTTGGACCCCAGGGATAGTTTGTAGCGCACCAAACCCTTCTCTCGCCATTGCGCCTTACTGCTGTGATCAGCCCTTTGGACCCCAGGGATTGTTTGTAGCGCACCAAACCCTTCTCTCACCATTGTGCCTTACAGCTGTGATCAGCCCTTTGGACCCCAGGGATAGTTTGTAGCGCACCAAACCCTTCTCTCACCATTGCACCTTACGGCTGTGATCAGCCCTTTGGACCCCAGGGATAGTTTGTAGTGCACCAACCCCTTCTCTCACCACTGCGCCCTACAGCTGTGATCAGCCCTTTGGACCCCAGGGATAGTTTGTAACGCACCATTCCCTTCTCTCACCATTGCACCTTACTGCTGTGATCAGCCCTTTGGATCCCAGGGATAGTTTGTAGCGCACCAAACCATTCTCTCACCATTGCGCCTTACAGCTGTGATCAGCCCTTTGGACCCCAGGCTTAGTTTGTAGCGCTCCAAACCCTTCACTCACCATTGCGCATTACTGCTGTGATCAGCCCTTTGGACCCCAGGGTTAGTTTGTAGCGCACCAAACCCTTCTCTCACCATTGCGCCTTACTGCTGTGATCAGCCCTTTGTATCCCAGGGATAGTTTGTAGCGCACCAAACCCTTCTCTCACCTTTGCGCCTTACAGCTGTGATCAGCCCTTTGGACCCCAGGCTTAGTTTGTAGCGCTCCAAACCCTTCACTCACCATTGCGCATTACTTCTGTGATCAGCCCTTTGGACCCCAGGGTTAGTTTGTTGCGCACCAAACCCTTCTCTCACCATTACGCCTTACAGATGTGGTCAGCCCTTTGGACCCCAGGGATAGTTTGTAGCGCACCAAACCCTTCTTTCACCATTGCGTCTTACTGCTGTGATCAGCCCTTTGGACCCCAGGGATAGTTTGTAGGGCACCAAACCCTTCTCTCACCATTGCGCCTTACTGCTGTGATCAGCCCTTTGGACCCCAAGGATAGTTTGTTGCGCACCAAACCCTTCTCTCACCATTGCACCTTACAGCTGTGATCAGCCCTTAGGACCCCAGGGATAGTTTGTTGCGCACCAAACCCTTCTCTCACCATTGCACCTTACAGCTGTGATCAGCCCTTTGGACCCCAGGGATAGTTTGTAGCGCACCAAACCCTTCTCTCACCATGGCACCTTACAGCTGTGATCAGCCCTTTGGACTCCAGGGATAGTTTGTAGGGCACCAAACCCTTCTCTCACCATTGCGCCTTGCTGCTGTGATCAGCCCTTTGGACCCCAGGGATAGTTTGTAGCGCACCAAACCCTTCTCTCAGCATTGCGACTTACTGCTGTGATCATCCCTTCTACAGATGTCCTCGTAGTTGTTGTTTGAGTCTTCTGTCTTTTGACTGGTTTGATGCAGCACCTCATGCCACCGTGTCCTGAGCTAATCGTTTCATCTCTACATCGCTACCACACCCTACATCCGAGGCAATCTGTTTAACTTATTCTAACCTTGGTCTACCCCTACAGTTCTTATCCTCAACCCTTCCTTTCATAACTAAGCTTGCTATTCCAGGGAGTGTTTGTATGTGTCCTACTAACCTATCTCTTTTTATTCATTAGCAGTCACCAGAAACAACTCTCCTCTCTCACGCGTCTTAATACCTCTTGTAACCCTATCTAGCCATCAGATCTTCATCATTCTCCTGTAACACCACATTTCAAACGTTTCAATTCTCCTCTTTTCTGCTGCTCCAGTAGGCCAAGTTTCACTTCCATAGAGCGCCACGCTCCAGACAAAAACTTTCAAAATGACTTCCTAATACCTAATTCTATATATATTTAATGTCAACAGATTCCCTTTCTGTAGAAATGCTTTCCTTGTCGAGGCAACCTACATTTTATATCCCCTTTGCTTCGTCCAATACTGGTTATTTTGCTTCCTAAGTAACAGAAGTCTCCTACTCCCTTTAGCTTTTCACCTGCCAATTTGTTGTCCATAGAGGTTTCTGATTTATTTCGGTTGCATTCCAATATTTTTGTTTTACATTTATCGATTTTCATCATGTATTATTATTATTATTATTAATATTATTATTATTATTATTATTATTATTATTATTATCTTATTATATAAAACTGTACATGCAGTAGGTCTACATCTGCCAACCACGCGCTCCACTTAACGCGTAACTTACCGCTCTCTTTTAAGTAGAGATGAACTAGCTTATTAGCTGGAAATTAAATACACGGTCGGTGTGAAGTGATTGAGCATTGGAAGTGTGTTGTGGATCACCAAACCATTCTGTCACCATTGCACCTTACTGCTGTGATCAGCCCTTTGGACCTCAGGGATAGTTTGTTGCGCACCAAACCCTTCTCTCACCATTGCGCCTTACAACTGTGATCAGCACTTTGGATCCCAGGGATAGTTTGTAGCGCACCAAACCCTTCTCTCACCATTGCGCCTTACAGCTGTGATCAGCCCTTTGGACCCCAGGGATAGTTTGTTGCGCACCAAACCCTTCTCTCACCATTGCGCCTTACAGCTGTGATCAGCCCTTTGGATCCCAGGGATAGTTTGTAGCGCACCAAACCTTTCTCTCACCATTGTGCCTTACAGCTGTGATCAGCCCTTTGGATCCCAGGGATAGTTTGTAGCGCATCAAACCCTTATCTCACAATTGCGCCTTACAGCTGTGATCAGCCCTTTGGATCCCAGGGATAGTTTGCAGCGCACCAAACCCTTCTCTCACCATTGCGCCTTACATCTGTGATCAGCCCTTTGGACCCCAGGGATAGTTTGTAGCGCTCACAGCCCTTCTCTCACCATTGCGCCTTACATCTGTGATCAGCCCTTTGGATCCCAGGGATAGTTTGTAGCGCACCAAACCCTTCTCTCCCCATTGTGCCTTACAGCTGTGATCAGCCCTTTGGACCCCAGGGATAGCTTGTAGCGCCTTCTACAATAGTTTTGACACCAATTTACACTACAATAGATGCACTTTATTCACCTCTTCCGGGAAAATACGGTACCAAGTTTGAGCCGAACATTCCGAATATTCAGCTTGCCTTAGGCTGTTATCGTAAATCAGTTAGTAATTGCTTTTGAGAGGCGGAACAGCGAGGTCATCTGACCATATAAATTACTTAAAACGTAGTAAATCATGTACCGGTACCGGTATTTGCATAAATTGAATTCTCACGTAAGGCAATAAAGACCGCACCCTGTTCACACTGAGTAAAATGCGCCTTGAGAGAATTGGAACGTAGTGGTGTTTGATAACCTGTGTTATTGTGATGGCTGTATTACTGATTCAGGTGAGATTGGGAAGGAGGCAGACGTGGCCTTAAATTAGGAATCCTACCGGCATTTGCCTTAAGTAGATGTGGACCCCATTCCAGCCCTCAGACCAGAATTAGATTTCTTGGCATAGCCGGGAATCCAATCCGGACCTGGGGGGTGACAGCCGATACACCACAAGGTGGTCCGAATTGAAAGAAAATCTTGAGATACCATATCTTTTCTTTGTGCCTAGTTTTCAGGAGTGTTCGCAATTAGATATCTTGCAACGTCGCACCTATGATTGCCGAGTGATGTCAGCACATTCCTGTGTGGGAGCTTTTCCATGAGCTCACGTAGCGCGGGAGTTCCCCGATGAGCAGATCACGTGACACAAATTGGATACAGTAATTGTGCATATTGCATTTTCTAATATTGTCATACAAATAAAATATATTGTGGAGTCGAATGGGAGAGCAACATTACTTCATGACGCAAGAAACAGTGTCCTGAAGCCAGTGGTGCCAACTTAGTCACTTTATCGCTGTATCTAGTGACTGTAAACCATCTCTCAATGGGAAGATATTATGGATTCTTTATTGTTTACGTGCACATTCTGTGATGTTTTAATATCTGTGTTAGGAGAGAAATAAATAACTTCAGGTACGGTACTAATAGTTTTAAAGGCATTTAGTGACCTTTGCAGTGAATTTGGGGATATTCCGTTTACTAAGAGTGGCGAGATTGTTCCATGCTTTCTTTATTTTGCCTTCTGTGAATTCCGTTGGCTCCTACTTCAATTTGTGGCGTGGCAGGTAACCATTGACTTGGTGGCTTGACTTAGTGGAATCATCTCACCCTTATTCTTTGGAGGTTGGAAAGCACCGCTTGTATTAAATTACAGGTTAGTTTATTTAGAGTTTCAATCATTTTACATTGCTGCTTGAAATTCATAGGTTAATTGTGATATGTAAAGACTTCCAGGTAGTCTGAGAAGAGAAATGTGCACATTTGCGAAGCATTTACACCAGCAAATTACAATAAGTACCGTCCCGGTACCCTAAGGTATTCATATATTTCTGGAGTGTTCTGTTGGCTGTCATTGAACATTCCAAACATCCTAATTCAATTGGTTCACCTAAAATCGATTAATATTTAAAATACTGGATATCAAATTAATTTCATTTGTCTATAGTACTGGTAGGCCTATACTTTTATAACAAGCTGTTGTAAAATACAATAAATGTGATCTACTACAACTAAACTTATTCCAAGAAAAAGTTTTTTTTTTCTAATTTGCTACCGTATTTCATTCTACCATAAAGTTTTGCTAATAACTTTTGTACAGTTGATATATAAATAACACCAAGGCTGAACTTTAGCACTGATGCCTCGCCACCAAACGTTTTACAAGTCCGTAAAATCGCTAGAGGGTGTTGTTGCATATTTCCAGCGTTTTCTTTTTGGCTTTGGTTTTGCCACTTGGTTTGAAATTGATTAACGCGGAATATGACTTTACATACAAACACAAACATAACCTGGGGCTTACTTCCCAGACCGCTTTTCATTTATTGTTCACTTTAGACCATCCTCCCTTTTCATCACTTTTAACAACTTTTGAGACCTTAGCTTATTGAAAATATATCATTTATGATATGCATACCTTTCGGGGAGTTGTTGGGAGTCGTTTCACAATCTCTTCATACTCAATAGCCACTGCTGCACCGCAATAATTCTTATTTCACGGAAAGAATGCAATTTTTCTTCACTTTCTTAACTTACGGACGCCATCTTTGACAGTGATGTGACCACGTTACCAACTTGAATAAAGAAATTCACCACACGCCTTCGCTACTAAGTTAGGCACTGTCTTGTGGAAAATTACTGCTAGTATCACAAGCAAGGGGGTCAGGGGCGTAAGCCCCAGGTTAAGTCCGTTTTTGTATGTAAAACATTAATAACATACCATTTATGTCCGCTACTAGGTTAGGTACTGCCTGGTCGAAAATTAATGCTAGTACCACAAGCAAAGGTGTCTGGGGCGTAAGCCCCAGTTTAGGTCTTTTTTTGTATGTAAAACATTATAAATACATAAATAAACACTGTAATTGAGTTCACTTAGTGATTTCATACATCACGTGCGAAATAGTACCAGACGCGTGGGGTTGGCATTACTGACTCAGTGAGAAAGATGGGGGTGAGAACTTCGATTTCAGCTATATAAGTCATGTCGCTATTTGGGCGGGACGGTGGGTCTATGACAGCGGAGCAGTGAACATCTAATATCCAATCCTCTCCTGATATCCTCCCGACTATTAAATCAGGTAATTTCAGTTTTTAAAAATATTTATACAAAGGATGCTCTAAAGTGAACCGCTACCGTGTTAAAAATGTGAACTAACATCTTTTGCTTATCTTTTGAAAAATATCCTTTTCTCCCTTTCTTATAAGAGTAGATGTGTTGACATTTTATTGACATTTTAGTGAGCTTTGTGTAAGCTTACTCAGAGAATACCAAAAAACAAAAGTTACAGCAATGGTTCTAATTCACATTCTTAAGTCACAAAAGACACATGTGAATACAAATTTCCATCAAAATATCTGAAAAACTTTTCCTCCAATTGGTAAGTTTAACGGTCATTCCCCGAACTTTAATTTTTTCTTTTGTTTTCCTCCTTAACTCAAACAGTTTTTGAGATATTTTGATGAAATATTACATTCACATGTATCTCGTGTGTCTTAAGAATGTGAATTAGAACCATTGCTGTAATATAACATTTGGTTTTTTGTATTTTCTGAGTGAACATAGGCTACCTCACTAAAATGTCATAAAATATCTGGTTCTACTCTTATAAAAAAGGGAGAAAAAAATATTATTTCAAAAGTTAGGCAAAATATGTTAGTTCTCGTTGATAACACAAGCATTATGAACATTCTAAAACAATAATCTTCCAGAAATGTAAAGTTTTGTAGAAATTATCAAGGAAAAGCATGATCAATGTATAAATTAGACCATTTTTTTGTTTTTTGTTTTTGTTTTTAATAAATAGGGAAAGTTAATTGCAAGTATTCAAGTTGAGAGCTAAAGATAGAGGACAGTTCTAGGAGTGTGCAATCTTTCATATCAACAGAACTAAGGGATACCAAAGAAAACTATTTTAAATATCTGTGGTTTCTACACTTGTAAAGGTGTAACTCCCCCCTCCCCCTTAACCAAATAATGACCAATGGCTTCGTCTCGCCCAACATTAGAACTGTACATCAGTAATTTATGGCCAGACGAGACAATCATCTAATGTTGCTGCAGTGGAATGCGGTGCAGCGCATTATCGCAGTCTGTGGGGAGCTAAGAGTTATTGTTGGTATTCTGTGACTCATGAGCATTGTTTGTAGTACAAGCAGACAGTTCCTAACCTAGTATCGGCCATACATTCTATGTTAATAAGGCTTTGCTTCAAGTTATTGAAACCAATAGTTTCTCCCTTTGCTCGTACTGCTTGCTCCGCATGACCTGTGTGGTGTATTTTGTGTCCCATATATTGGCAACAGTATTGGGACATCAATGTGTGCGCCATGTTACAAGCCGGACGTTTGGTTTGCACGATTACCCTTGACCTTGAAGCTTGCGGGTGAGCCTGCACACAGTCGCTCTCTCGCTTTACATTTGTCACTACGGGTCTAATGTACTGGAATCCCAGGCTTGAGCACTAGAGGACACCACCGTGCACAATTGTACAGTCCACGTTGAAGTATTTTGTGATGCGGAAGTACACGTTACATAGTTACGAACAGAACGCCATTATATTTGACAACGACTGTACTTCAGCAGTATCGTGAGATAGTTTTGTCCATCATCTCACCGCATGGCGCAGCTCACAACAACACAGGTACTGTTGTAACTCGCCTCCAGGCTTCCATTAGGATTTTTCACTCGTCTAGTACAAACGTCCGGCCTGTAACAGTTGAATAAACCTCATGTGCAACAACAAGCAATGACTTTTGGCATTGTTGAATGAACGAGAAAAACACATATTTACGTAATTTAGCACATATTTCCAGTGCAGTAGTGATAATGGACAGTAATTTCAATTGGTAATGACTCCCAGAATATGAAATATGGTATGAAAGTCATGAAAATCATAACATATTACCCAAGTGGAAGTTTAGGATCCAGGATCGGCACAGCACTACAATTACCCCCGCGACAGAAATTAGCATTGCTCGCCACTGTGATTAGTCTATTTACTGTTTTGTTATTCTCAATTTTCATATTGTCATAATTATTATAGTGAAGATTGCCAAACAATAACTCGTTATAAATATCAATATTGCCACAAGATTCCTGTGGAACAAACCCAGTATTTCTCATGATTTGAATATGCTTGTTAGTCGCTCATGCAGGAGGAGGATTTAAGGTGTGAATCTCTCACCCAAGAGGATCATATTTGTCACTGGGTGGTCCAAGGATCCGTCACACTGTATATTTACTCCCACAATCCCCCATGATATTACGCCCCTGATGCTGTATGTTTACATAGTAGTGTTACTAATACAGCGTGCACTATACCGACAAACTGATTGGGCAAAGCCCGACACACCGTTCTCTGCTGCAATGCAGAAATCCATTTTAGTTTCTCCTCGGAAACATGAGACACGTGTTCTCTCCCCGAGTCCGACTGTAGCAACATCGTTCATTCTCTGCTCGGACTTGAACGTGGAAACATAATGCTAACGCAATGCTTCGGTCACCCGCCTCCAACGACTTGACAACAATGCATTTCGCTCACCCGCCTCGTCATTGTGCAGCGACTTGACAACATTGCTTTTAGCTCACCCGCCTCGTCATTGTGCAGCGACTTGACAACATTGCATTGCCTCGTGCCCTCTGCAGTAGTTAGGAATGAGTGAGTAACGATTAAATGTTTTCTTCCAAATTATTTTAACATAAATGAGCGTAGAATTGTGTTTTATGTTTCTATATATTCAGGAAAATGCTCGCATTCCTTCGGAGGGGAAGTAAAGCCGGCGGTCCCATGTCATAGATTTATGGCATGATAAAGAACCTTCCACTAATTACACCTGTGTGGAGCTAAATTATAGGTTATCTTTGAGTAACGCTCTTAGGTTCCAACGTTCGTCGCCAGTGGTATCTAGTAACATAGTGCAGAACTAGTTGGTTGTTAACGGTGGCATTTGGTAGCAAAAGTTGGAACTACAGTAGAGTCTCGATTATCCGACCTAAACTGGACCTGGAGTACAGAATAACTTTGAAAATGAACTAAAACAAATACAGTAGGTAGGCTATACCGTATTACTACAACAATGACAAGTTTTATGGTAGGCCTACTCTATTTACTGAATTATGGAGTATTAAACAAAAACGTTCCAAATGCCTTAAGAAAAGGAACTTCTCAAAAATTTCTGCTTGCCTGCTTATTCACGTTTTTTTGCTGCGAGATCTCGCCATCGACGAAAAATCAACACCCCTCCATTGCACTTGCCTCCAGCTGTTGTTCCTCGTATGTTAATGCCATATCCAATGTTAGTGTATTTATTAATCTTATGTAATTTATTTCAGGATTAGGGCATAACCCAGCTCTTTTTGGGTACATTCGTGTTGACCGACTGAAAAGCACCAAACTTTTGTTATATCCAATGTACTCAATTTTTCACTGCGTGACATCGTTTTATCCTTTTGTTCTGCAATAGGCTACCTCGTTCCTCATCCTCATTTTCTTTAGCATTCATGAAATCATTAATATCAGGCTCAGTTAGTTCAAACAGCTAATCTTGTGCACACCACTTACTCACATCCTCACAGCCAGGAATGCAATTTAGCAAGGGAACAATGTCAGATAACACGGAATGCCGGATAAGCGAAGGTTGGTTGAGCGGGACTCTACTGTACTTGAAAAATCGAAATATATGCAGTCCTTACTTGGATTAAAAACAGATAACACACACCAACACAGCCATCACAATTAACACCGGTTATCAGACAGATTCTACACACATCCAAAGTACAAGGGGCTACATGACCGCGTTGTCGTAGCCCCTAAACTGAGGAACCAACCATCTCTTTCATCCTACTCATATTGTAGAAATCACATCCTGCCAAACTTACCCAGCAGCGAGGTGATATTTCGTTCCGTTCTAAAAGTGACGTGAACGATGAGCCGAGCTAAGACATACCCAGTCCTCCCACTGTTCGGTGGCTACACCTTCCCAGTCATGTCGCTGGATAGACGGACAATCAGGATCTACCCAACGCGTGTCCATGTGTTACGAATGAGAGCTCACGTCATGATCAATAAAATAAAGTCCGCAACTTATCTTCAGATGAAGCAGGGGCATATATCATGGGCGCCCGCAGGATTTTTTTCCAGAGGGGGGCCAAGTTATAATTTTCATTTCATTACACCCCCACCCACCAATTTTAGTTTCATTTCTTACTTGCTTCGTGAAATTCATTATTTGAAAGGTCTGAAACCATTGGCTGCTTTATGGCAAGATTGGGAGGGTTTTTTTTTCCGTTCACAGTTTTTGTGCATGGAAGTTCGCGTTTCTTCTTTTGTGATGCATTGTCATAATTGTTCAGTCCTTAAAAACAGGTAAAAATAGTGGTATCACCATGTAACAATAATATAAAATCAACCAGTTCATTAAAATGCTAATGTAAATTCAGTTCGCCTATTTTCTAAATACGGTAACTAGATGACATATTATTTTCAGATATTTTCAAATTACTGAGTTAAATTAAACTGTGAAAATATCGCTACATATGAATCTGCCTAATATTTCAAATAGCCCTATTTCCAAATATCTAGTTTGTACTGGCCGTTACAGCGGATCCATCACGTTTTTCCTCTTCTTAAGAAGCTATCAGGAATACTTCGCTTTGCTCTTCTTAGGAGGTAATTAATTTTGTGCGAAGTGTTAAATTCGTATTGTACGTTACTCGTACTTGTGACGCCCATGGTTTTAGCAAATTTTCGGTTTAGAAAGAAAATATTTCATTTGATTTTTGCTGACCGTTAAGTAAATGTATATAAAACTCACTAAATCATGTACTTCTTACTTAGTCGCTTTGATAACGACAAACATCGCAGGATCATTTAACTTTTATACATTCGTACTTAACAGGGGCTTATATAGAGTTTTATTTTGCGGGGTGCCCAACCGAGGGTTAGAGGGCATGGTATAGGCCACAAAGAATAAAGAGAAACTTTTGTCAATTTGGTGTAAAATGATGAGTTTTAAGGCTATCTGGCATCACTTTTTCAACCAATTTGTTGTGATGTTTTATGTTTGGTTAATGTCAAACAGAACTACGACCATTTTATGTTACTTCTTATTAACACAATCATCTTGGACACTTGATAGTGTTTACATGGAAAGAATTAACATTACTGTTTTGATTTACAACTATAATAAAAAAAGTCAAGGTTTCTTGAACCTTTACCAAATCGGTTTATAACTTTATCGCCAGTGATGTATGTCACTATAACAATGCTAGACCGTTGAGTCTGTTTCCAGAAGTAGAATTTCTTAAGTATGTTTTCAACCAATTCAAACTCCGTTTGGCAGTACCGGTAGCTACAGAGAGAGGCAAATTTGTCAAAAGTTTGATAAGGGTATGAAAGTTAGGGAAAAAACTTTTGTCACGCGCTTCAAGGGCATTTGTTGCTGTCGTTGGTACGTTCATAAAAATACGCGGTTATGTTGTTACACATAAGATCAGTGCAAACTGATTGTTACACTGTTACCGTCGCCTTGCTTTGCAACGATGCCATATGTCACTTAGTAACAATAGTACATGATAAGCATATTAGTTATTAAAATTTTAATTCATTAACAAATAATATATGTGACAAAATTTCGGGGCGAGGGGCGGGCACCTCCATTATATACGCCCCTGGTACTTAACTCAAGGAACATTTATGTGACATTCTTAAGAGCCTGCCGATGTCTGTTCTGTAATTTTCTTCTTTCAGAAACACATCATTATCAATCCCTCATTGAACGTTGGCTTTATTACCTAATTGATCTATATTGAATTGTAACTTTCTGTCGGTCAATGAGCCCAATTAAATTAGGATTGATTAGTTTCTCCGCTCATATAAGTAGGCTACATGTAGCGCATCAAAAATTGCCTTGCAGGAAGATTTCATTGGAATCATATAGCCTACAACATTACGAAGTTTTAATCAGTATTGAATTTACCATTTTGTCGCAACTGATCTACCGTCTACATTCGATTGAGAATGGGAATCTCAGACACTTTGATAACGGCACAAAAACACCGCAGAACTATTTAACTATTAAGATGGTATATTGGCTTTCACGACCGGTGAATTAATACTCAGCAATTTCTCTAGGTTTGAGCCGGGGACACCAAGAGCCCGCTGATGAGCCAGCTTGGTGTCTTGGGCGAAACCCAACACAAGAGATGGCACAAACCTAGAAAAATTGCTGAGTATTTAACTATTAACCTGTAAAATGCTTCGATCGTAGAAGATTTAACACTACAGGTTAAGAATTTACAACAATGGTAGATTGCTGTTCATTTGTAGCAATAATTGCTCTGTTCTCAAGAAACAGACCACAGTACTATGGCACACCTTGAATTAAAATATACGGTATTTCGAAGCACGAATAACGATCGCAGTAAGGGAGAACGGCGCAAAATTAAACGAGTGTACAACACAGTTAGGCCCGTATTTAGGCCTCTTGAAGCCCCTGGAAAAAAATCTTTGCTAGCCCAGTTTTAAAATATGTAGATTTATTAGAGTTTCCTTACCATATGGGGCTGTTTCTTCACTGAGCGTGTATTTAACTATGAGTGGCAAACACTATAAATATGTGTTAAGTAAAATTACAAATTGAAAAAAAAAAAAACGTAGGCCTAATACAAAGAATTAGCATTTAAGTGTTGAAAGATATCATACACAACCAATGGCAAAAAAGGGTGAGTTAGCCGAGGTCGTTACGGTTTGGCTGGAGGCAGTCGCTCACATCCGGGAGGCGAGGAGGTTAGAATCCTACCGCCGGCAACCTTCAAGATGGTCTTCTGTGGTTTCCCATCTTCATTCCAGGCAAATGCCGGGGTTGGTCCCTAATACTATAGGCCACAACCGCTACCTTCCAAATCCTCGTCCTTACATTCACACTTTCCTCCCCACACAACACTCCACACGTGACGGTACTTGTAGCTCACCCCATGGGTGTCCGCATAGAAGCAGCTACAAACTCTGCCGAGCCGAACATGTCCTTGGAAACTCCCGACACTAAAAGTCATACGTAAAAAGAAAAGAAAAAACACCAATTATTTAAATAACAAGGGGATTCCTTCCTGCCTTGTCATTGGCAAACAAGGTTAGGATTTCATTAGTCCAATTTCACTTTCAAGGCAGATTCAAAAGCAAGAACACCAAGATGACTAACACAATCCCGTTTTGTGTATCCTTAAATAATCAACATTGCAAATGTGCGACAATGGATGATTCTCTTTTGTGTGTGTGTGTGAAGGGGTCTGAACTTATAACTTGGCGTTTAATGCCCAAGCGGTTTTATACAGTTTTCCAGATTTTCTTCCGCCCCTAAAACCTGTCGCCCTGGGCAGTTGCCCTGTTTGTTACCCTGTAATTACGGGCCTGAATCCAGTAAACGACCCTATATTGTAAGCGCGGCCTTACGGGACCATGTTTTATTAGTCAGCAAACAAAACCTCGTTTTTGGGGATGAAATCCGCTATCAGTGTTGGAATGCATAAAAATATCTCCAGAACGGGCTTTCATATCGTCACTGCCAAAGTGAGGTGGCGAAAGTAGTAGTCAGCCTAACCACTTTTGATAGTGTTAGGTAAACATACGGTTTTTACACTAGGCATAAACGTATTGAAAATTGGAGCTATGTTTCCATTGGTGGTCTAGTGCATGACATCATTATAGAACCATTTTTTTTTTATATAAACACATATTATGTCAGCAACATTAAAGAAGTTTTCTATTGTGACATTTGTCAGTTGATTATCAGAAACTTCAATTTATGAAATAAACTGGTGACAGTGACCAATCGAATATCAACATTCTCGGAATTCCAGGTGGGGGGGGGGGGGGGGGGCGACTCTCCTGGAAAATTGTGAGTATTCTCAGGGGATAGTCACTGCAAAATACCCTGAAATATCTTAGAGCATATAACTTCGTGTAATTATTTTAGATACGAGTTAATTGTAAAATTCTAAGTTTATATAGCCTACAATTAGTGGCAATACCAAAAAGGTGTAAAATACAACACAACACACAAAGAGAATTGTATACTAAATGAATTTTCTATTATGGCCTATGGAGTATGAATGGCAAATATCCAAATATTTGTCAGTTTATTAAGCAGAAAGGTAAACAGTTATTTTTTTTACAGACTGATAATTTATTTCTCAAAAGTATCGTACCATACTGTGGAATTCTCGGTTTGGCTTCACAAGGTTGAGGTGTACCCCGTTCCAACCCTCAGACCAGAATTAAAATTTCTTGGCAGAGCCAGGAATCGAATTCGGACCTCCGGGGTGGCAGCCAAGAATGCTAGCCACTATACCATGAGGTAGTCTAATTTCCATCTTAATATTGTTTATAACTTAGCCAATAAGTTAAGAATAGGGTACAAAATATGTACAATATTATTTTTTAATTTTACAAAAGCAACACATTCTTAATTTTTATTGGCTTGAGCCCCCACAGATCCCCACTTATATACGCCCCTGTTATGAAGTGACCACTCACAGGTTTTAAGGAGTCTAGAAGTTCATCTGGGAATGTTGTAGTTACCACGATTCAAATGTTTTGAAACTGAGCCAGCCTCTACCCTATCTTGCCCAGCTATTTGAAGCTCCTTTTCCAGTTTGCACTCAGCTATTAACCCACATTTCAATGTTCCTTAAAGTTCCAACAAAAATATATATCATTGAATTCACTAAGAAAATTGAAAGAAAAACCTTGGAACTAACTTAGCGTACGTGGTGAGTCAGAATGAAAACCACAAAAATTTCCTTAAGGAACTCGTAATATGACTGTGATGAAGGAGATGAACTGGTTGTCATTGGTGAGTGTAAGTGCATTCTTTCAGTAGTGCCAACATGATTGTGTCTGGCACAAGGTTAGATAATATCCAGTGCTCAATGTAAATAAAGGAACTGCTTCTTTTGCGGGAAGTGAGGTGATTAAGTTGGGGTGTGCCGAATTAGTGCTTTATGCGCAAAAAAAAATGCTTATAATACATAACCATTATTATCTAGACAGTGGTATAACCCAGTAACAACCAATGGTTTCACCCAGACTGTGGTCTAACCCAGTAACAACCAATGGTTTCACCCAGGCTGTGGTATAACTCAGTAGTGACCAATGGTTTCTTGCAGACATTGGTCTAACCCAGTAACAACCAATGGTTTCACCCAGACTGTGGTCTAACCCAGTAACAACCAATGGTTTCACCCAGACTGTGGTCTCACCCTTTAGCGACCAATGGTTTCGCCCAGACTGTGATCTAACCCACTTGTGACCAATGGTTTCACCCAGAGACAGTTGTCTAACCCATTAGCGATGAATGGTTTTGCCCAGACTGTGGTCTAACCCAGTAGCAGCAAATAGTTTCTCCCAGACTGTGGTCTAACCCAATAGCAACAAATGGTTTCTCCCAGACTGTGGTCTAACCCAGTAGCAGCAAATGGTTTCTCCCAGACTGTGGTCTAACCCAGTAGCAACAAATGGTTTCTCCCAGACTGTGGTCTAACCCAATAGCAACAAATGGTTTCTCCCAGACTGTGGTCTAACCCAGTAGCAGCAAATGGTTTCTCACAGACTGTGGTCTAACCCAGTAGCAACAAATGGTTTCTCACAGACTGTGGTCTAACCCAGTAGCAAAAAATGGTTTCTTCCAGACTGTGGTCTAACCCAGTAGCAACAAATGGTTTCTCCCAGACTGGTCTAACCCAGTAGCAACAAATGGTTTCTCACAGACTGTGGTCTAACCCAGTAGCAATGAATGGTTTAACCCAGACTGTGGCCTAATCTATTAACAACAAATGGTTTTTCCCAGACTGTGGCCTAATCCAGTAGCAACCAATGGTTTAACCCAATAGCAATGAATGGTTTTGCCTAGACTGATCTAACCCGGAAGCAACCATTGGTTTTTCTCAGAGAGTGGTCTAACCCAGTAGTAATCAATGGTTTAACCCAGTAGCAACAAATGGATTAGCCTAGACTGATCTAACCCGGAAGCAACCGTTGGTTTTTCCCAGAGAGTGGTCTAACCCAGTAGCAACCAATGGTTTAATCCAGTAGCAACCAATGGTTTAACCCAGTAGCAATGAATGGTTTTGCCTAGACTGATCTAACCCAGAAGCAACCAATGGTTTCTCCCAGACTGTGGTCTAACCCAGTAACAACCAATGGTTTAACCCAGACTTTGATCCAACTCAGTAGTGACGAATAGTTTCATCCAGATGGGGCTTTGCGGGGGTGGGAATTGGAGATTGGCTTCAGAGGAGAGAGGTGAAGGAAAGTTGGCAGCTTTGTTTTTGCGGTGCAAGTATATTCTGTGATACGTACGTGTCCTGATGAAAATTTTAGTGTAGTCGATGACGTGAGCATGTTGACGATGATGTTGTTTGATGGTGTGACTTTAATTGCCGCCATATTGGTGCATTGTTACCTGCCAATGTAGTCACATGTGTTCAAGTGAGGTTTGGTGTTAGTTAGGAATTTTCAAATTAATTTTAGCAGTTCAATTTAGTTCAAAAGGTGCATTGTACTCGTGTGGAGCCATAGTGAGACAAAGCCATTGGTAACTAGTTGGTTAGCGGACAACCTGGGCGAAACCATTTGCCGCTGCTAGGTTAGACGAGTATCTGGATGAAATGATTGTTCGTTACTAGGATAGGATTAAACAATTGGTCTGTCAAAGATAGCACATGGGGAAATGCTGCGTTGTCACCAGGACAGGTCATGATTCATACCTAGGGCTCAGATTTTAGGTGCTAAAAATCGGGAAAATAATATTTTTTTATGTATTAAAATCCCTGAAATATGTGACAAAAAATTAAAAATATTTAATTATAATTTAGTTTATTAATGACAATATAAACAATATGCAGTGCTCACGAATGCAATTTATGCTATGCCTCACTGCTGAAGCATTACAATTCACAACGAGATACATCTTCAGGTTGTCCATCACAAATGACCGACGAATAACGCGAAACACTTCTTCTGAAGGCGCGAAATTACGGCAACGTGTTTCTTTCCCTTGAGGTATGGTGTAACTTGAAATCGCTGTTCAGCCTTGATTGCTTTCCCACAGGTTGGCAGAACAGAACAGAACGCCCCCATCAGAAGTAAAATTATCCTTAAATTCAGCAACATACTGTTGCAGGCGATAACTTGTAGTTGCTTTTAATTTGGGCATCGTAGAACTGCCTTACAATTCACAGTGCCAGAAATGAACTGCATGTAAGTGACACTGGTTCCAGGTAGCTGGGGGAGGGGGAGATCTAGCACGTGGTGCAATATGGCTATGGACAAGGAAATCCCCGGCTTCCACAGTGAGTGGGACGGGGCGACAAGATTAGAAAAACACAGCTGCAAACTGACATACGCTCTGATTGTTGATTAGATAGCTCACAGGTTCTTCCCCGTTGAAGTGAAACAAAACAAAAATACAATAAACTGTAAGACCGGTACTGATTTAAAAAATGTAAATATTATTTCTTTTTATGTGCTAATAAGTGAAAAGCAGGAATTTATGTTTATTTAATCGAATAGCCCTGAATAGCGCACGTTAAATCAATACATCAAGGTTTGCTATATGATTTCTTCTTGGTCACCCAAAATTGCTTCATTCTTTCAGATTGTCGTTGCCGGAGCTGTTTCCTGCTTCTCTCTAGTTCCTCCTTGAAGGTGACTGTTTTAATTTTGTTCCGAAAATGTTATCTATTAGGTATGTCTTCAATTTGTATATTGGCCTATTTAAGGTCATTCAAGGTCTGTTGAAACCAAGCTGGCCGTATCTTAAGTTTCATAATTTTATTGAAAATTTTCTTAGTCAATCTATCATCGTTCATTCTTTGTAAATGTCCAAAAAAGGATAATCTTCTTCTTCACATGGTATGTAGCATGTTTTCTACATGCTCATAAATTTCAACATTTGTTGTAATCTGCTCCTACTCTTCTAGGGTCAAGTATACTTCTAATTATTTTCCTTTCCATGACCATGATTTTGTTAATTTCGCCTTTATTCATTAATTTGAGCGTTTCAGATCCATATAAGGCCTCTGGTTTCACAACAGTATTATAATGTTTAATTTTAATAGAATTATGTAATGCTTTTTTCTTATAAATGTTCCTGGTGAGCTGGAAAGCTATATTCATTTTCTTTGTTCTAACTGTTAGGCTGTTTTTTCCCGTTATTATTGATTGCAATCCATTCACCGAGATATTTGAAAGAATTCACTCTTTTGATTTCCTTTTGTTGAATACATAATTGATCAGGACTGTTTTTGACATTGGATATAAATTCTGTCTTTGTGAAGGAAATTTGTAGACCTATTTTATTTGCTTGTTGTATTAAGTTATCAATTTGTGTTTTGGCATTTTCTGGGATATCAGTAATTAGGGCAATGTCGTCAGCAAAAGCCAAACCATCTATATAGATGTTATCTCGTTGATATCCTAATTTAACCCATTTGGTGTCTGTTTTCCTCCACTCTCGGATCACCTTCTCCAAAGCACAGTTAAAAAGTAATGGTGACAATCCATCACCTTGTCTGACTCCTATGTTTATTTCAAAAGCCTTGGAGAACTCCCCACGAAATCGGACTTTGGACGTGGTATTTGTTAGCGTATCCTGAATAATGTTAGTTGTTTTAGGATCCAAACCAAGTTCTTTTAGAATGCTAATGAGAGACTCTCTGTCAATGGAATCATAGGCTTTTGCAAAATCTATAAAAGTAACTGTCGTGTCTTTATTTCTTAATTGTCTCATTTGCAAAATAGTTTTAAGATTCCATATCTGTTCAACACAAGATCTATGTTTACGAAAGCCATTTTGATACTCTCCTATTTGTAAGTCTAATTGGGGTTCTGCACGATTGAGTAAAGCTTTGAAAAGAATTTTATAAGCTACAGACACAATCGATATGCCTCTATAATTACTCGGGTCAGATTTAGACCTCTTCTTTTGGATAGGGTGTATTATGGCGACATTCCATTCCTCAGGAACTCTTTCATTTTCCCAGATCTTATCAATTATATCTTTAAATTGTATGATTATATCATCATTTAGGGCTTTCAGCAACTCTGCCCTAATCCCATCTTCACCAGCGGCTTTATTGTTTTTCAAGTTGTGTATAATTTCTTTAATTTTGTCCAAATCTGGTGCTATAGAATTATCATTTTGAATGTTAATAGTGGTGGTGATAAAATTGTCTTCCGGCATATGGCAATTGTGTAGGTCTTCAAAATACTCTGCCATTATATTAAAATTCTCTTGGTTAGAATGTAATATTTGTTTTGTCTTTGGATTTACAAGTAATAATGTTGGGGCTTCAAATTTATTTAACTGTTTTCGAAATAGCTGGTAGAAATTTCTCACACTGTTGTTTTTAAATTCATCCTCTGTTGTAGTTCCTTCAGAAAGAACAATTTTCTTTCCCTTTTCTTTTTTCTAATAGATTGTTTCTATTGTCTTGATTTTTGTTTGAATTCCATTCCTCCCACGCTTTTTGTCTTTCTTCTAGAACCTTATTACTGTGTTCATTCCACCAGATTTGTTTTTTCTTGTTTGTTGGAGGTGCTGTTTTAATTGCTGCTGTAATTATGCCATTTTTCAAATCATTCCACGTATGAAAGTTCTGTTGTTGAATCTCTGTTGTTATTTTATCTTTCTCCAATTTATTAGTATCATATTTAGGAATTTTTGACTGAAGGCTTGGGAAGAAACAGTGGGAGAGTACGGATGGAAGTTCAACATCAGTAAATGTGAGATCCTGTTAACGACCAGGAAAAAGGACAGACCAATGAGTGGGATAACACTTGGAGGTGGACAGCTGAAGAAGGTGGAAAGTCTCAAGTACTTGGGAAGTATAGTGGAGGAAAATGGGAGAAATGACAAAGAGATTACGGAACGTGGCAGACAGGCAGAAGCATTTCTGAGAAGCATTAGGAGCTTAGTGTGGAATAAAGATGTCCCACAAAAAAGCAAGGAAGTGTTATACAGAAGCTACTATATCCCGATACTGACCTATGCTTCAGAAACGTGGACAATGAAGAAAAGGGACGTAAGCAGAATACAGGCAGGTGAAATGAAGTTCCTGCGAAGTAGGATCGGAGTAACAAGAAGAGACAGGGTGAGGAATGAAAAGGTCAGGGAAATGGTGAAAGAGGAGCCCTTGCAAGGTAGGATTGAGACATCAAGACTGAGGTGGTATGGACACTTAAAGAGAATGGATGAGAAGAAGATTCCCAAGAGGATACATGAGATGCAGATGCAGAAGAAACGACCAAGGGGAAGACCAAGAGATAGATGGCTGAAAGGAGTGGAGGAATGTGTCAAGAAGAGAGGCGAGGACTGGACCAGAGTGACAGCGGAGAGGTGATGGGAAGAAAGAACTAAGTGGCGAGGCTTATGTTCCAAACAGACCCAGCCTGGGGCTGGAAACTGTACAAGATGATGATGATGATATTTAGGAATTTTTGAGTGTTTTTTAAATTTTCGGATATCAGGTTTAATTTTAAATGTAGCTACCGAAATGTAGTGATCAGATTCAATATTTGCAGACTTTATTACTCGTACATTCATTATTTCTTTACACGACTTCTTGCTTATTGCTATGTGATCAAGTTGTTTCTCCCCACATAGCCTCCATGGCTTAGGCGGCAGCACGCCGGCCTCTCACCGCTGGGTCCGTGGTTCAAATCCCGGTCACTCCATGTGAGATCTGTGCTGGACAAAACGGAGGCAGACAGGTTTTTCTCCGGGTACTCCGGATTTCCCTGTCAAAATTTCATTCCAGCAACACTCTCCACTATCATTTCATTTCATCTGTCATTCATTTAATCATTGCCCCAGAGGAGTGCGTCAGGCCTCGGCAGCCGGCACAGTTCATATCCTCGCCGCTAGATAGGGGCTTCATTCATTCCATTCCTGACCCGGTCGGAGACTGGAAGCAGGCTGTGGATTTTCATTTTCATTCATTTCAGTGGGTTTGGCGATACCCATGTCATTAACTTCTTTGGTTTTCTTTCAAAAGAAGTTGATTTAACTATTATATTGTGGTTAGCACAAAGTTCTATTAATCTTTCACCATTCTTATTTGTACGCAAATGAGCTGGATGGTAACCCACTATTTTTTTGGTATTTCCTCGCTTTTCCTATTTGTGCATTGAAATCACCCAATAAAATAATGGTATGATTCGCTGGTACTTTACTGAAATAATTATCAATTCTTTCCCAGTATTCGTCGACAATATGTCTAGTTTTCTTCTTGTTTTTGTCATTCGTTGGAGCGTGTATATTTACAAGAGTGTGCACTTTATTTGTAGATTTAAATGTTAAAGAAGATGTCCTTTCATCGATTAGATCAAACTTCAATATTGAGTCTATTATTTTCTTTGAAACTATGAATCTACTGCCAAATAAAGGTGTACCTTTTATTATCCTGCTAGTAGATTTACTCTTGTATATTCTGTAGCCATTTGATTCGAACGGCTCATTATCCACATATCGAGTGTCCTGTATAGCTGTTATCATGATGTTTTTTTTTATCTAGAAAATCTGTAATTGTTTTCAATTTCCCCAATTTCATCAAAGATTGCACGTTTAAAGTTGCTATGAAATTTAGTTGTTTGAAGCGAATCTTGTTTACGTGACTTACAGGGTGCTCCGACTCACCCAAAACATTACACACCTTACGTTGTGATCCCCCAGAATCCGAATGATCACTGAGCATCGTACCGTTGGGTATGATGGGAGATTGTCTCCCTGGGGTAATTTTGTTACATAAGGTTTTCCTTTCCATATTGATTATATGTTAGGAGATTAGCCAATGCTAATTGTATTCACCTCTTACTTTTGAAGGTAAGATGTACAAAATGTGGTCGCACCTTACATGGTGAACAGACACCAACCAGGAAGTCGCTCAATATGAGACAGACACTTCTGGATTTTCTTCTGATATATGTATTGTGACCGAAATCCACCATGTTGGTGATCTGTAATTGCCGAGATTCGTAAAGCAACCTTGGAAGTGGTTAATGATTGTAACAAATTGTAATGTATTCCAGCATGTGTTTGTAGCAGACCCAGAGCTAAAGAAACATTCTTCTTATTATTCTAGCTGCTAAATGGACCCATCCTTATGGCATTGAGCTAAAATTTAGCACAAGTGAGTGTGGAATATCTTCAACTCCTATCGGCTTTGACAGGTCATGACGCAATAGAAGAGGGGTGGAAACTCCCCACACTCCTACGGATCAGGTGACCAGGGCAACCGGTGTGCTATGTGTATCACGTGCGGAGGGATCATTCCTTTCTAGTATGTTCTATTGCTGATTTAAACACATGTGCGCGGAGACGATCATTCTACCTTCGGGAAGCGTGTGTTCACACTATGATATTAGCATTACAATTTGCTTGTGAAATACCGGTACTTGATATAACTTATTTACGAGTGACAGGTAAAATTAAAATTAGTGATTTCTCCAAGAGGCTGATGTAAGTAGAAACTGTATTTTTATCAAGTGAACACATTAACACAGCTACAAATCGGACTTGACAAATTGACCGTGGAACGCCAGAATACGGAGACATTAATATGCAACATGTTAAAGCACACGATACAATAGCAGACCTTGTCGTGCTACGAAACCCGGCATATAGTCAGTCAATGTTGAACATTTCTACAATAGTAATTGCATCTTATTCAACATAATACATTCAACAAATAACTGGATTGCCAGCAAGAGCATTAATAAATTATTAACAGTATCGAAACAACATCGTCCATTCCATATCAGTGAAATACTTGGAACATTTCTTCAGCAGTGGCGTACACCTAATTCTTTTTAGGGGGTGTCTGATGTCATCCACTATGATACTTTCACTCAAGAATAAGAATATGGGAACATTTTTGGAACTTTTCATATACTTCAAGATAATGGCTTAAGCATTTAATAGGGAAACTTGATGGTGAGGACGAATCCGGGATTCGGAGAGGATGAATACACTATAGACCAGGCACTACGATGATGTTGGCGTTAAACGAGTTTCTCAAACGCCGATCTTGCAAATTAAAGAACAGAATCAAGATTAACTCGTCGTGGGAAAATATGGGAAACACATTCATCGTCAACTTGGGCATATATTCACAACACACCCTTCTGAACATTTAGGGCAAACCAACACCATGATTTAATTATGTTCTTTCTTCCAGGAGGCTAAAATATATTTCGAATGAATTTCCAAACTTAGAGAGCAAATTATTTTCAAGATATTGAGATCTTTCACACACATAAATTCCGATATTTAATAATTATTTTGTTTTATTATATTTAATAATTCTAAAGTTGTGATTTTTTTTTTCTCATGGCGATTTTTACCATGAAAGCGATTGCAAACGGAACGTTTGACTTTTTGCAGCGGTAATGATTGTAGCATATTCATTAATTTATGGCATTGAAATTATAATTATGGTTCATGATCTATGATCCTAGACTTTACAGTAATTTAATTCAGATTGCACAAGAATACAAAGCCTATGATGCTCAGTCACATTAGGGAAATTTTGACCAGATTTAGCAATGCAGATTACGAGAGTTTATAATAATTTGAGGATTATTTGTCATTATGTCAAATGGTTTTGGAACTGCACTTTGAGTATAAGCACAATGAATTATGAGTTGTAGACACTTTATAGTGGTTTTATGGTGGCAACTGTTGGACATGAGAAATACCATTCCAACTTATTAATACGATTAATAGATCAATTAATAAATTTCTTCGAGGATAGAGTAAATGATTATGATTATGCCAGGATGTATAGGGGCTTATGCAGTCCTAGGTTCAATGGAATTAGAATGTGCTTTATATTTGTAATTAGATTAAGTAGTTCCAACGGTGGAAAACAGTGCAATGGCAGTTACTGCATTACTGTTCAATTAATCGTCATGATAAATGCAATGTTATCAGAGTTACTAGTGCTGGTCAATTTAAAATTAATAATTCCTGCAGATCACAGGTGAATCATTTGTATCTTAATTTAATATGTGCTAAAAGTTATAATATCGCAATCTGAATAATTAAATTGATCCCATAAGGATATGATAAACTCAGCTAATGATTTGAAAATGATATGAGGGATTAGGATGTCATTTAAAGCCAGTTATTGTGCGGCTATAACAAGTTATTGTTATTTATAGCTGATGTAATTTCCATAAGGAAACTTTAAATTATGTTGATAGAAATTAATAATAATAATTTCATTCCACAAGTTCATTTAGTCAAATTAAATTGATTGACAGTCATCATTGACAATCGTAAGTCTGTAAATATTAGAAATGTGTGAATAATTTATGTGTAAATTATTAATTCAGTTAACATTCATGGGAAGGAAAAATGTATAGTGTTTTTTTTTCTAATTTTTCTTCTTTTAGAAGCTGAAAGTGAAAGTGAAGTGTTTTTTTTTAATCATTATTATTCAGCTAATCATCGAACACTTGAACTCTAATCATTTCTTTTGCGAGTACTTCCCTAATTAAGTCAAACAGGGTAGCTCAATGACATTGATGGACATTATGGATTTTTATGATCCCAAACTATTAATATCCAGAGAGTAATAGGAGTGTTAATTTTTTTTTGTCCGTCTGCTCAAAAATAAATTTAGGATCTCGATTTTTCAAGTTCTGGTTATTCCTGTAGTTTGGAACTTCTCCCGAGTCAGTGATACCTTTTTTTCCTTTTTCTTGTTTGTGAAGTATTTGTCCTGTTGAACCTTGCATGCCTCTCCCTTTAATCGACCCGAGATATTCGATCTCTTGCCTGCCCGAGCTAGTTGCTTGATTTTCTTTTATTGGACAAATATTTCCTGGACTTATTTCTTTTTTGTATCGCTTGTGTCCCTTCTTCGGTTTCTCGTTGAAATCGCCGGGCCAACGTGACGTCGGGGAAACGGGCACAGCGATTTGGCGCCCAACGTGGGGAAACGTTTACGTAAGGCAGCAATTTGATGCCGAGCGTGATTAGCTCGACGGTTTGGTATTATTTTTTTTTCCAGTCCATTAATTTTTTTGGGATAGTTGGATAGTCAGACGAGTTCTGATATCTTGCAATGTCATTGAATCGGGATTTTTTTTTAAATTCAAATCTAGATGTTGTTTGTTTAACTTATCAGGTAAAGATAAATGTCAGGATAATTGGAGGTTTGAGAAATCGTTGTGCTGGATTTGTTAGACGTAAAACATGTTTGGAATTCATTCGAATATATTCAGTCGCATGGTCTTGGTTCGTCATCTTACTATTAAGTTTCCCTAGTCTTAAGTATATTTATATATTTGTGTAATTATGACTGATGCAGCAGAAGCAGAAGGACCCCAGGACATTCTTGCTCAAATCCAAAGGGGCTTTGACAGACTGTATGAGGATTTGAATGTGGTAAAGAACACTTTAGCTACTGATAAGCAGGAACTTAAAGATAGTTTGGCTGCTGATAAGCAGGAACTTAATGCACGAATAACCACATTAAATGAAAGTTTAGCTACTGGTAGGCAGGAACTAAAAGCCGATATTGACAATTTATCAAGCAAAGTGCAGTTGATTAAAGATGATACACAGGATATTCATGCTGATATATTAAATGTTAGAACCGATATATTAAAAGCCAATATGGAAATAGAAAGTATTAACTATTCTATAATAGATATTAAATCAGATATTCAATCTTTAAATACAGATACTCAAAAGGTATCTAGCGATGTAAAGAGTTTAGATGTCCGTTTGCAAACGCAAATTGCGCAAGTGCAGGCAGATGTTGAAAAAAGTAATTTAGCCTTAGACAAAAAGTTAGATGCTTGTGATACAAGACTTACCCATAATCTCAAAGTTCTTAGAAAGGAATTGCATACCCACGTATCAGGTCAAGTTAACGCTGTCAAAGCACAATTTGTAGACCGATTGCAAGGTTTAGAAAAGAAGTTGACCGACAATTTAGATGGTTTAAGTAAAGATTTATCAGAACATAATGAGAGGGTACAGAAGAAAAACGAAACGGTAGTTAAGAATTTGCTAACAGTCACTGACACTAATTCTACGGAGATAGCTGATATCAAGGAGAAAGTAAACCAGCTAACAGAGAAATGTAACAATGATTTCGAGCACGTGCGTAATGAGCTACAGACACAGATGAGGAATAGTGTAATTATTACAGCGGCAGATATGGAAAATAAACACAAGTTAGAGCACGACATGACCACAATTCGGATATCGAATCTGGAAACCGAACTATCAATCATGAAAAATAATGTTAGCCACACTTATGAGCAACAAGGACAAATATTACAATCAGATAGTCCCAATGTTTTAAGAACATCAGATAGTCCTAATGCTTGTGGAACGTTAGATACGGAAGGGAATAGAGCCAATTCAACTACGAAGGGACACGTCACAATAATTCGAAACATTGATGATCGACCACGCAAGTTTAATGGGGGTAATAACTTGACACCGATGGAATTCCTGAGAGATATTCGGGAATACATGGATGAAAACAGGATATCCAAGGACAGAGAGCTCAGAATAGTTGAAAGACACTTGGAAGGAGTTCCTTTAAATTGGTTTAGGGCATTTAGATGTTCGTTTGTTAATATGGAAGACTTTAGTCAATCATTTCTACACCGTTTTTGGAGTTCAGATGAACAATTGGATATTAGAGCGGAAATGTACTCTAAGAAATATGCCACGTCCCATCCGACTAGACATGCGAATTACTTCACCTCGCAGCTCGCAAAGCTACAATTTCTAACTCCACCTTTACCACGCCAGGAACTGATAAGAGCCATAACGAGGCAATTTCCCATTGAAGTACAGCGCATGCTCATAGTATCGGGAGTAGAAACCCTGGAAGATTGTGAAGAAGTTCTTAGGCGTATGGATCACGCTACTCTAGGCAATAATGGTAGACATGACAGAAAGGAAAGTCGGGAAATAAATGCGGTCTTAATGGATAGGACAGCCCAAACAGAAAGACCAGCGCAACAAGAAGAGAAGACATCGAGGGATTCTGACCACCAGCAAGATGATTATCAATACAACCGTAGAAACGATAATAATAATAATCAGAGAAATACCCCGTATAACCGAAGATATTCGAGGTATCGTAACAGAGGACAAAATAACTGGTACCAACGCGGGAGGTTTAACAGCTACCCCAACCAGAATAATAGGTCTCAAGAAGAGAGGAACAAGCAAAACGGTAACAATTTGGACACCAGGTATCAGGAAAGTCGAGAATATATAGAACAATTAAGAAATACACGACCTTCAGCACCAACAGAAGAGGAGTTAAACCAGCCTAGTATTAGTGGGCTGAACCATGAAAAAAAAAACCGTCCAATCAACAATAGGTAATGAAATTCTAATCAACTCGGACATTGTACAAATTCAGGAAGTATACGAAATAAAGGATGAAGACCTCATATTTGAAAATGAAGAAGTACGCCGAGGGATCAGACATGAATTACCGACTATTTCTTTAAATATAATGGGATGCCAAATAAAGACGTTAGTGGACACAGGGGCCATGGTTTCTATTATATCACAGTCATGTCTGGAATTGCTCCAGTCAAAAGGAAAACTTGACATTCTTCCGGCATCAACTGTAAAGATTAGAGGAGTTATCCCTGACAGGATAATTAAATGTAAACAACAGGTAATGTTAGAAATGGAACTTGCTGGAAGGAAGATACAACACATCTTCCTAGTCTTATCAAATTCAAATTTCGATATCATAATCGGAGTTGATTTCATATCTGACAATGGTCTGGTCATTGATATGAAGAACCGATATATATATTTTACTTCCACCGAGGGACTGAAAGAAGAGGCTCGTGAAGGCGTAGTATGGGAGTTTGGAAATATGGATGTTATGGATGAAATAATCAATTCAGTGGAAACAGAGCATAGGAATATAGGAGGAAAAATCAATCCAGAAACTCAACAGAAGTTGAATGATTTATTAGAGGAATATGATGATATTTTCAATAGCAAACCTGGACTTGTTAAGAATTTTGAGTATGAAATCCAGTTAACAGATGCTACTCCTTATCGAAAGAAATTATATCCGATTCCGGAAAAGTGGCAAGCTGAAGTTGAAGACATGATCCAGAAGATGGAAGATGATGACATCATTTGTCGAATGCCCACGCCTTTCCTAAATCCACTGGCGGTTGTGCAAAAGGCGAATGGACAAATACGCTTATGTCTGGATGCGAGGGGATTGAATGAACGTCTGCTCTTGGAACATGATAGACCTCCAAAAATTCGGGAAATTCTGAGGAAATTTGAAGGAAAAACATATTTTTCTACCATCGATTTGACTTCATCATTTTATCACGTAGCGTTATCTGAAAATTGCCGCAAATACACTGGTTTTCTATTTAATAACATAACCTATGCTTTCAAGAGAATGCCTTTCGGTTTAAAGAACAGTGGTCCTGTGATGATAAGAGCATTGGATTCCAACCTAAAACAAGAAGTCAAAGCGAATGTGATATGTTACATAGACGATATAATAATTGCATCTACAGACGGGGAACAACATTTGCAACACCTCAGATTATTGTATGATAATTTGAAAGCAGCCAACTTCAAAGTCAACAGTGACAAATGCAGTTTTTTTCAAACTGAAATAAAGTTTTTAGGTCACATCATCGACGGATACGGATATAGGCCTAATCCTACGAAGATTCAGGCAATTGCGGAATTTCCTCAACCGAAGAAAGTACGTCAAGTTAGACAATTCTTAGGAATGTGTCAATTCTTTTCGACGCACTGTCCTAACTATACGGAGGTGATGGCACCACTCCAGAATTTGTTGACATTAAACAATAAATGGAAATGGAGCGAAGCATGTAGTGAGGCGTTTGATAGAGCTAAACAAATGCTGGTTGATCATATTAAATTGGAATACCCCGATTTCTCTCGGAATTTCTTCATAGAATCGGATGCGTCAAAGATTGGTGTGAGTGCTGTATTGTATCAAATGGATGCCGAGGGAAAACATCACTATCTTGCATTTGCCAGCCGCAAACTTAAAAGCCATGAAGCCAATTACACTGTGACAGAATTGGAAGCATTAGCTGCCATATATGCTTTACAGACTTGGAAAAAGATACTGATAGGGTACAAAGTCACAATAATCACCGACCATCAAGCTTTGCAATTCATGTTGAAAACAGACCTCGCTAATGATAGAATTACCAGATGGACCTTATTCTTGCAGCAATTTAACGTGGATATAGTTCATCGATCTGGCAAATTGAACATATTAGCCGATGTTCTAAGTCGTAATCCTTGTGGGGAAGACATACACTTGATTGAGGTTGTTCCGGAAGATGCGGATACGTTACATAAACTTAGAAGAATCGCAGCATCACAGAAGAGATATGAACCCTTGAGAAACATGTATCGTTTCCTAAAGAAGAGAATGGACCAGCATGATCCGAATTTCATCCCAACTTCGAGACAAGCGGGAGAATACCACATCGTGGGAGACATTGTCATGAAATATGCGGACAAGGATCATACGAAGTTGAGAACAGTCTTACCACCAAAACTTGTTAATAAAGTAATCTGGCTAGTCCATCGTTCAACGGGACACTCCGGACTGGACAAGACTCTGCACGCAGCTAAAGAAGCTTTCATTTGGAATTGTATGAGGGAAACCATACGTAAGGTTATAAGGTCCTGCGATAATTGCCAGCGGAGCAAATACATTTCGAAGCTTGCTAAGGAACCACCGATTGCTATAATTCCGTCCCGACCGAGAGAGTTATATGCGACGGACATTTATGGCCCACTTCCAAGATCATTTAGAGGAAACCAGTATATCTTGGTTACAATAGATGTATTCTCTAAACTGGTAATGTTGCACCCGATTCAGAAGGCTACATCGCGATATATCATTAGACGGCTAGAGAATTGTGTTTTCAAAGAAGCCGGCACACCTGAATTCTTATTAAGTGATCATGGGAGCCAATTCACAAGTCAAGAATTTCAGCAGGCAATGGTAAGGCTAAATGTAAAGCACATCCTCAATACTATCAGATATCCTGAAGGAAATCCTGCATAAAGAATAATGTCTGAAATTGGAAAATTCTGTCGACTTTACTGTTCGGATAATCATGATAAATGGATGAAGGTTATACCCATCATTGAAGAAAGCCTTAATTCGACAATACATGAAAGTACATCGCAAGTGCCATACATGTTACATTATGGACGTAAACCAGAGAGAGTATGGGATGGAATTATTTCCACAGCACCGGAAATAATTCAATCAATTCCCACGCGCATTGACATGGCTAGAGAGAGCTTGGAACGCCACGCCGAAAAGAGAAAGAAAAGACAGGCAGGAAGAAAATTCAGAGAACCTCTACGGGAAAACGATTTAGTCTTGATAAGGAGACCAGTATCATCCAACTTACCCATGAGAGTCTATAACAAATTCGCTAAGCTTTATTATGGTCCAGTAAAGATTGTAAGAGTTTTCGGCAACAACAGTTATCGTTTGGCAGAAATACACAATGACCGAGTGATTGGAAACTACAACGCTGGAAATCTCAGAAAATATTTCAAACCTGAGAATTAGTTCTGGACAGACATGTTTGATTTCTTCACATAATCTTAGCATAATGATGTTTTATAAGTTCTCTGACCAAAAACTTATAAAAAACAGGAGAGGGGAACATGTGACCGAAATCCACCATGTTGGTGATCTGTAATTGCCGAGATTCGTAAAGCAACCTTGGAAGTGGTTAATGATTGTAACAAATTGTAATGTATTCCAGCATGTGTTTGTAGCAGACCCAGAGCTAAAGAAACATTCTTCTTATTATTCTAGCTGCTAAATGGACCCATCCTTATGGCATTGAGCTAAAATTTAGCACAAGTGAGTGTGGAATATCTTCAACTCCTATCGGCTTTGACAGGTCATGACGCAATAGAAGAGGGGTGGAAACTCCCCACACTCCTACGGATCAGGTGACCAGGGCAACCGGTGTGCTATGTGTATCACGTGCGGAGGGATCATTCCTTTCTAGTATGTTCTATTGCTGATTTAAACACATGTGCGCGGAGACGATCATTCTACCTTCGGGAAGCGTGTGTTCACACTATGATATTAGCATTACAATTTGCTTGTGAAATACCGGTACTTGATATAACTTATTTACGAGTGACAGGTAAAATTAAAATTAGTGATTTCTCCAAGAGGCTGATGTAAGTAGAAACTGTATTTTTATCAAGTGAACACATTAACACAGCTACAAATCGGACTTGACAAATTGACCGTGGAACGCCAGAATACGGAGACATTAATATGCAACATGTTAAAGCACACGATACAATAGCAGACCTTGTCGTGCTACGAAACCCGGCATATAGTCAGTCAATGTTGAACATTTCTACAATAGTAATTGCATCTTATTCAACATAATACATTCAACAAATAACTGGATTGCCAGCAAGAGCATTAATAAATTATTAACAGTATCGAAACAACATCGTCCATTCCATATCAGTGAAATACTTGGAACATTTCTTCAGCAGTGGCGTACACCTAATTCTTTTTAGGGGGTGTCTGATGTCATCCACTATGATACTTTCACTCAAGAATAAGAATATGGGAACATTTTTGGAACTTTTCATATACTTCAAGATAATGGCTTAAGCATTTAATAGGGAAACTTGATGGTGAGGACGAATCCGGGATTCGGAGAGGATGAATACACTATAGACCAGGCACTACGATGATGTTGGCGTTAAACGAGTTTCTCAAACGCCGATCTTGCAAATTAAAGAACAGAATCAAGATTAACTCGTCGTGGGAAAATATGGGAAACACATTCATCGTCAACTTGGGCATATATTCACAACACACCCTTCTGAACATTTAGGGCAAACCAACACCATGATTTAATTATGTTCTTTCTTCCAGGAGGCTAAAATATATTTCGAATGAATTTCCAAACTTAGAGAGCAAATTATTTTCAAGATATTGAGATCTTTCACACACATAAATTCCGATATTTAATAATTATTTTGTTTTATTATATTTAATAATTCTAAAGTTGTGATTTTTTTTTTCTCATGGCGATTTTTACCATGAAAGCGATTGCAAACGGAACGTTTGACTTTTTGCAGCGGTAATGATTGTAGCATATTCATTAATTTATGGCATTGAAATTATAATTATGGTTCATGATCTATGATCCTAGACTTTACAGTAATTTAATTCAGATTGCACAAGAATACAAAGCCTATGATGCTCAGTCACATTAGGGAAATTTTGACCAGATTTAGCAATGCAGATTACGAGAGTTTATAATAATTTGAGGATTATTTGTCATTATGTCAAATGGTTTTGGAACTGCACTTTGAGTATAAGCACAATGAATTATGAGTTGTAGACACTTTATAGTGGTTTTATGGTGGCAACTGTTGGACATGAGAAATACCATTCCAACTTATTAATACGATTAATAAATCAATTTATAAATTTCTACGAGGATAGAGTAAATGATTATGATTATGCCAGGATGTATAGGGGCTTATGCAGTCCTAGGTTCAATGGAATTAGAATGTGCTTTATATTTGTAATTAGATTAAGTAGTTCCAACGGTGGAAAACAGTGCAATGGCAGTTACTGCATTACTGTTCAATTAATCGTCATGATAAATGCAATGTTATCAGAGTTACTAGTGCTGGTCAATTTAAAATTAATAATTCCTGCAGATCACAGGTGAATCATTTGTATCTTAATTTAATATGTGCTAAAAGTTATAATATCGCAATCTGAATAATTAAATTGATCCCATAAGGATATGATAAACTCAGCTAATGATTTGAAAATGATATGAGGGATTAGGATGTCATTTAAAGCCAGTTATTGTGCGGCTATAACAAGTTATTGTTATTTATAGCTGATGTAATTTCCATAAGGAAACTTTAAATTATGTTGATAGAAATTAATAATAATAATTTCATTCCACAAGTTCATTTAGTCAAATTAAATTGATTGACAGTCATCATTGACAATCGTAAGTCTGTAAATATTAGAAATGTGTGAATAATTTATGTGTAAATTATTAATTCAGTTAACATTCATGGGAAGGAAAAATGTATAGTGATTTTTTTTCTAATTTTTCTTCTTTTAGAAGCTGAAAGTGAAAGTGAAGTGTTTTTTTTTAAATCATTATTATTCAGCTAATCATCGAACACTTGAACTCTAATCATTTTTTTTGCGAGTACTTCCCTAATTAAGTCGAACAGGGTAGCTCAATGACATTGATGGACATTATGGATTTTTATGATCCCAAACTATTAATATCCAGAGAGTAATAGGAGTGTTAATTTTGTTTTGTCCGTCTGCTCAAAAATAAATTTAGGATCTCGATTTTTCAAGTTCTGGTTATTCCTGTAGTTTGGAACTTCTCCCGAGTCAGTGATATCTTTTTTTCCTTTTTCTTGTTTGTGAAGTATTTGTCCTGTTGAACCTTGCATGCCTCTCCCTTTAATCGACCCGAGATATTCGATCTCTTGCCTGCCCGAGCTAGTTGCTTGATTTTCTTTTATTGGACAAATATTTCCTGGACTTATTTCTTTTTTGTATCGCTTGTGTCCCTTCTTCGGTTTCTCGTTGAAATCGCCGGGCCAACGTGACGTCGGGGAAACGGGCACAGTATGCCATTTACCTTTTACTCGTAATCTCCTGAGCACAAGGAGGCCTCTTCCGCCATTGACACTGTTCAGCAGTACATCTGCTCCACTATCAAAACCGTTGAGGACTTCACCGTAACCCTGGCAAGGGACCCTCACAAGGTACTACCAGCTGGGTCAACTGGACCTAGGTTTTTTCAAGAGGTGTTACTCCTCTATCACTCACCAGTTTGTCCTGGCTTGTGACAGGCAGAGCCCAGGTTGGCGAGGTTAGGAATTTATGTATTTATAAACAAAATGTTTCAAATATGTATTTATATAAAAGAATATTCATTTACTCATAACATTCCAAGAGGCTTGCAGAAGAATACAAATACTGGGGAAGTTAGCCCCTGCCTGGTAGTCAGTGGTGTGTCTGCCATATTAGTGTGGAAGGACATAATCGATGCTACAAAATGACAGCACAATGATACCTAATCGCTCATGCTGCTACTAATTATGCGTTCTATTCCTTTCATGGCCTCCTCTTCGTCACTTGTGTCTGAATTAGAACCGGAATTGCTTCCCTGGGACATGATTAACCGATCTACCTCATCATCGAGTATACATTCACGTTTCATGGTCTCGTCCAGTTCTCGTTGCACTTTTAACACGACACGTTTCCAGTTTTCTGAAGTCACTTCCCTAATAGCCTCAACGGTAAGCCTCTCAACCTCACTGATTGTGAAATTTTTATTATGCTGTGCAAGGTAATCCTTCACTTGGCCCCATATCATTTCTATAGAATTGAAGTGGCAATGATATGGAGGCAGTCTGATGATGTCATGGCCATGCTTTCTCGCCAGTTCATCCAGGTGGTACATGGGCATAAGGTTGAGAAGGATTCCCTTCGTCATAGAGCTTTCGCATGGTGCACTATGGTGGCCGAATCATTCCAACATTCACGTCTTTGTACTTGAAGTTATTGGAGCTTTGTCTGTGGGGTAAGAAGCACTGTCCATTACAATAAGACTGTGTTCAGGGATGTTGTGTAACAATTGTTCCTGGAACCATTTTAAAAACTGGTTGTGGTCATGTCTTCATGATAATCACCAGCTCTTTTTGACCTGAATAGCAAAGGCGCATTATTAACAAAGACGTGTGATGATGACCCGGCGTGAAGAATAATAAATTGACCTCCTCTTCCAGACGGCTCTTTCTTTGTCCCCTGAACTTATCGTCACTCCAACTCTTAGACACTGTGTGACCAGCATTGACCCACGTTTCATCTCACCATACAATATCCATAACTTTTTGTCCTTAATTTCACTTAACTGACACCTCAAAGCCACAATATCTGGACTCTCCATGATCACCTTCCTGCCATTAATTTTCTTATATTTAAATCCCAGTTGATGCAACACCAGGGCTTCCAGCCACTCACTTTTCTTACTGAAAATGAAATGAAAAATGAAAATCCACAGCCTGCTTCCAGTCTCCGACCGGGTCAGGAATGGAATGAATGAAGCCCCCATCTAGCGGCGAGGATATGAAGTGTGCCGGCTGCCGAAGCCTGGCGCACTCCTCTGGGACAATGATTAAATGAATGACAGATGAAATGAAATGATAGTGGAGAGTGTTGCTGGAATGAAATTGTGACAGGGAAAACCGGAGTACCCGGAGAAAAACCTGTCTGCCTCCGTTTTGTCCAGCACAGATCTCACATGGAGTGACCGGGATTTGAACCACGGACCCAGCGGTGAGAGGCCGGCGTGCTGCCGCCTAAGCCACGGAGGCTCTACTTTTCTTACTATTATTCACTATTTTCAAAGCAGCTTCACTTTTCTCACTATTTGATAAAATTACTCACTATTCTCACCTTTTTTTACAAAACTGGTCACATTCTGTGTTAAAAATGATCTCGTGCACAATCAGATTGCTAGAAGCGACCCAAAATATACCCATGAATGGGTAGTTCATTTTTCTACCACCGTTGCCTGAGCGCGTTGCCGGCAGCGAGCCAGGCGGCCAGAAAGCATGTAAAGCTTCCATAGTGCAAAACCAAAGCTGGAGACGTGCAGCGCTCGCCGAAAATTGTAACAAATCGGTTTTTTTTTTAGTTCACATTTATATTTTTGTTTTACGATTTAAATTTCTTGAGTGTTGCATTGATTTTCCTATCCATTATTTCCAAGTGTCCTCTAACTACATGAAAAATCACAAACAGTACTCAGAGATATTAACATAAGTGCAATTTGGTTGACATTTTTGGGGGGCAAATTTGATTTTCAGATACTCATTCTTATTTTTTTTTGTCTATTTCAATACAGTTTTGTCACATTTTTGGGGGACTATGGTTGGTTTTGGGGAGCTTTGCCTCCGAACCCGCCCCCCCCCTTAATTGCCCCTACAGATATCAACAAAAGTTAAAATTATGAACCAGATATACGGCCATAAATGCGAATAATGCTATGAATTAACTCACTATTTACTCACTTTTTCATACAAAAACTCACCTTTTTTCACTTTTTTGAAGAAAAAACACTCACTATTTCACTAATTTTGGACGAGTGAGTGGATGGAAGCCCTGTGCAACACTTTCTTCAGTGAGGAAAGGCTTCCTTGAAATACTGTAATTCTGCCTCTCTGAGCGAAACAAGAAGTTTGCGACATGATGGAATTTCTTTCCTGAAATAATACCTACAAATATGCTGTCTAACAGCATCTTGTGAAAAGCTAGTGACCACCCCTTCCCTCTGCCTCTTCTTCCCTGGAGTTGAAAATTTAGACGGTAAGTTCTCTTTCGTAACTTGGTACACAGTGGTTTCACTCACACCAAGAGCCTTTGCAGTTCTTTTCCTCACCTGAACAAATGGAATCAGAGGTTCCTTCCGTAAGCGTATACTATGATCTTCTTCCTGCATAAAATTCCTCAAAACACACACCATCTCCCTTGCTTGGCTATGGAGAGTAACACCACGCACTGTAGTTGTTCTATGTCACGGATAATGGATCTTGGGCGTCCTGCGAGCACATACCGATGCCACTTTTGCACAATGAAAATAGAAAGATGATGATGCGAATAAAAGAAATAAAGCTGACCTTTTAAACTCCATTACCCTTAGCTTATGCTTCCTGCTCCACTCCTAAATCATTTCTGCGTTGTGAACAGTAGTAGGAAGTGAACACTGCAAAACAATGTAACACAAAATACAATTATGTTATATTCCCACGTCACTTGTTTGTTCGTCATCGTAACAATCACTGTCCACTAACTGTTCTAAGATATACAGTTCCGTGAGCGAAGATGAAGCAGACGCCATGTTTACATTCTATCTTTATTATCAGTAAAACTGTCTTAAACATTCCAAAGTGCATTCCATTACTATTGCTTACAAGAAACATAACATTGGAAAACGTTATTGCATCACTTTCGGAGCTGGATGATTTGATTGCGATCTTCACATAATCGTATGTTGTTCCATTTCTTGTCTTAAGTATTATTCTTTGTTCGTTCTAGACATTGCAATAGATAAGTTGTACAGGAATGTTGTAGGGCCTATGCCCTGAAGGAGCAAGTATTATTGGTAAATAAACAAGCAACAGTAACAATGACAAAAGATGTTATTCTAACTTGTGGTATTTTTCTTCCCAGGGAATATGTTGCAGTCTGTTCTGAACTTCAAGCCGTCCACTTGGTCGTCCTCCAGCGTTCCTTCGAATGGATACCATCTCGAGTCTCTGAGCTCACACCACCAGGAGTTCAAAGATGTTAGCCGGAAAGTGAGGTCTACACTGTCGAAGGATGTATCAGGGGTCGACCGAGTAGAGAACCCGTTCCTCTGGGGCTCATACCTACTGAAGAAAGAGGAATACAGAGCTCGAGGAGTTCCGTTCACTGAAAAGGATCTGTTCCATTGTACAGCTCGCGGTAACATCCCTTCCATCGCCGAGAACAACCTGGATTGGAGACGAGCAGTGAGAGTCAAGTTCGGGAAGGGTGTAAGTTTCTCGCCATCAGCTCATTATGCAAACAAAGAGGCTAACAGGAGCATAGGCTCTGCTCGAGCAATGATTCTGGCTAAAGTACTTGTTGGGCGAATGATTGAGGGCTCGCCTAACACCATCATACCACCTGCACCCTATGACACCAGCCTGGAAAACGGGGATTCTGTGTATCTCAAATATTGCGACCATGAGTTCTACCCGAACTATGTCGCTTATTACAATACGGGTAATGATCGCACCAATCGTTCTCATGCCTCTAATGTTTATCATGATTTTGAGTTTGATTATAGTAGTGTTTATGACGTGGATGATGGTTTTGAGTATGACATGAGTAGCGTTTATGAAGTGGATGATAGTTTTGAGTTCGACTTTAATGAATTTTATTGAGTTGGTCAATGATTCTTTTAGTTTCAACTTCAATAATTTTGGTTTTGGTTTTTTTTTTATTATTTTGTAATGCAGAAGGCTGCTAAGATGTGTGCACCAAAACAACCAATTTATGTCACTTTGATGTTAACAAAAATCTACTATTACATTGAACCCAGAACATTCTGAAAACTTTGCGTAAGTAACAAAGATATTAAAATTTAATAAATTTATGTACAAAAGTTGATAATTTATTTGCGTTTCATCATACAGCCTGCGAACCTCACACCTTCAAATTGTTGAACACTGAATCTAGAAGATGATTAATTTTTTAAGGGGGTGAAACAGCGAGGTTATATCCCCTAAAACTGAATCTAATCACCGCCTCCTCCAATATCAATACATCCTTATCAGCTGAGTTACCGTCATGAAAACCTTACTTTTACGTGCGATTCCCCGCCAAGTACAAGTTGTTGTGTAGTGTAATTTGGTTTAGATTTCCTCAAGCAGAAGTGTGGCGGCAATTCATCACACACTGAGTTGTTCTGATTCATGACAACACACTGCTGATGTAATCCAACAGCTACAATGGGAACTTTTCGATCACCCTGTGTATTGCGACTTCAACTGGTATAGTGACTCGGAGGGCCGAGTTTCCAGTCTACTGACGAGCCCCAGAACAACAGTAAGGCTCTGTCAACATTCTATGGAGTCATCATCAGTTTATCTGCCTGATGGCAGGTTTCCTCTTGGTCGGTCTCTCCACCTTATCCGGTCTTCAGCAGCACGTTTCATCAGCTCATAAGATTTATCAAACCTGATGGAATCCAGCATCTGAAACCTTCTTTTTCCTCTTCGGATTTTCCCTTGGACTGTCCCTTCAAATGCACTTTTCACCAAACCATCTCCTCTTAGGCAGTGTTCAATCCAATTCATTTTCCCTTTCCTTACCTTCTTTAGCATCATCCTTTCTTCTCCTACGTTCTTTAATACTTCCTCATTTCTCACTTTGTCCTTCCAACTTATTCTCCCCATTCTCCTCCATACCACATTTCGAAAGCCTCTATTCTTCTCTCGTCTTCTTTCCTAAGCGTCCTAGTTTCCGCTCCATACATTGCTACACTCCAAACAAAACATTTAATTAATTTCTTCCTTAGGCTTACTTTCATTGCTCCACTAAATAATTCTCTTTTCTTTCTATGGAGTAGGGGCGACCCGTGAGGTAGTGCCGGTGTGCCATGGCACCACTAATGTGCCCTCTCAATAACAGTTTGTATTAAACTGTAATTTCAAGGAAATAGCAAGCATATCTTAATCTGTATTCATTGGACGAGCGTGCAAAATGACGCTCTGCCGGTGCGTTCCTGAATGAGTGAGCCTCGTCTCACGGACTCCACCTCCGATAATCAGACTCAGTACCAATAAAGGCTAGTTTGGCTTGTCTTTGCATGTGTTGTATTCACTGATCTCTATACATGGATCGCGGATGGCAGCTCTCCGCTGCACGAGAAAGTACGCCAGGTTGAACGCGCGGTCCGCCATGTTGTTCTACCCATTCTCGAGCCCTCCTTATGGGCAAGCAATGATAATCTAGTCAATTTTAAATTGTAATTAATGGTGCTTTTGAGCACATAAAAATATAGAGAAATGTTCACTCATAGCATACGAGCATTGGGATCACTGACACGTCATTCCGAGGTCAGTAAATCTCCGGAATATCAATAAAAATGAATGTATAATAACGGCTGACAAATATCAACTTAGGTGCTGAGTACACACAATTAGCGATCAGTAACAGAGTAACGAGTGAAAAACAATTTCTGGAAACATTCTTGTAAATTGTATATACGGTATACATGTATATATGCCTCAAAATTATGCATTCTTCAAATGATGTACCTATAGGCCTAAATGTAGCTCACTATACAGGCCTAGATTCGACATATCGTAATCGGTAATTGGTAATGAATTCCTGTTTCCATGAAATAACCAACACTTCCTCCAAGTAATGCCAGCACTCTACATCAAATACTACAGCTTTTAATCACGCTAGCAGCACAATATACTTAATAATAATGGGAAGTAGATCAAAGCCAAAAATGCACTTGAAGCCAAACCAATTTCACTCCTCAGCTCCACATAAAACTTAACACAACTAAAAACCTACTCAAAATATACTCTCCCCACCGTTTTACAACTATTAAGCGAACTATTCGCACCCAAAACCGAAAAACCCTGAAATGGGATCAAATTTAAACACGCATTAGCCTAGCCTAGCACCACCGCATATCTATACTTAACTTCACAATAACTTCAAAATTACGGCTAAGCGACCTATCTGCCTGAGAAGTAAAGGTATTACTGGCTTGCCTGGGATGATGGGTCACCAAACCGGTACTTAAAACTAAGATTTTACGCTTTAAATAACCAAATTCAGCCCATTTTACAATTACAAGAAACACAAAATATTTACTGCCAGTATAAACATCAAACTACCAGTAACCAATCACAGAGCCGGATTCGCAATATTGCACCATGCGCTCGCTATCATCTTGCTATACCTGTCATCGTCTATTCGGCTTACTGCTGCCTTAGCTACCAGCCATCCATGTATAGAGATCAGTGGTTGCACGGCCGACTGAATGCGAGCTGCGCTCTATACCGGCCTTGACATTCCCAGTTAGAACCCATGTATAACATGTAATTGAAAAGTTTCTACTCGTTGCCGGTAGAACACACTCCCCTCCCATTATAGGCGCGATAAGGAATCAGCTGTACAGTACGTAAATTAAATGTGTAATCTCAAGAACCAATGGATGGATTTTGATGCTGCTTTCACCATTCTGTAAAGGTGATCTCGAGGAAGATTTGTGTACAAAATAATTTATTTATGACCAAAGGGAGCCAAGCAGTAACGATTTCAGTGAAAAGGTCGAAAAAATAGCCTGACCTCCGTCGCTTTTTAAGCTTACGCTGGGCAAACCGTTAAAAATATCATTATATTATGAGTGTAAGAATTGTTCAGCGTGAGAAATTCTACAAAAAAGTCCGCGAGAGCATATCTCTATCTTCGATACACCGCCCACTATAAGTGTTTTTAGTTTGGACGGAAGGGGGATTTGTGTATCTTGCACCTCGCCATTCTTAAATTACGTCTGACAGGAATTCCTTGCACATTCATAACTGTTCCCGGGCGAAGCCGGGGCGGGTTGCTAGTGACACTATATAATTATTATCATTATAATTTCCGCATTATCAAAATTAAAATTATATCACAAAATAAAAAAGCGTGCTAATAAATCTAAGAGAAATTAGACATACCTTGCACCTTCTTCGGGTACAAGGACACAACTCCAGCACCGTCTCATCAAAAGGAAAGAGAGAATGAAAATTACAGCCGGGAACAAGTAGCAGCCAATCGTGTGTTGTGTTTTGTGCTAAGAGATCTTTCGACAAATTATCAGATACCGTGTGCCTTCTTTTTCACGAAGCAGTTGTCAGGACGGGACTTACATAAACTCCTGCTGGACGTTATTCTCGAGGTTGAACAATGCGGTTTCATAATTATAATAACTGTCTCTGATAATCACAAAACTAACACTACAATGATGAGGCATTTAGGGGGAGGGAATTTGCAACCAATGGTCAATCACCCATACGACGAGTCTAGGAATGTATTCCCTAGTTTTGATCATTGTCACATTTAAAAAAAACCATTAGAACGCAGTTTCTGTAACGAGAGATGACTGATGGTACTGGAATAATTTCAGGGAAATACTTGTCATTACTATACACAATGCAAAAGGGTGAGATCGTCAAACCGGTCACACCTCACTGAAAAACATATCGAACCCACTAAATTTGAAAAAAATGAATGTTCGGCGTGCCAAGGAAGTGTTCTCGTCAGAAGTTATTGGTGCCATTAGTACACTGAAAGAAAATATAGGTATGCACCCGGATGCGTACACATTCATGGACGCAGAAGCAACCACTTTTTTTTTTGAAAAACGTTAATAAATGGTTCGCTATGCATGACGTAAGCATCACATACCATATTCAGTCTAGAAATCCAGATAAAGGGTATTTTTTCTCATTAAATGTCAGTCGCCTAAACTGGCTAGAGGAATATTTTCTTTCTTACCTTGAAACTTTGAAAGCAGCTAGTAACGCTGCTAGAAATGACTTCCTGAGTTCTGAGACTTACGAAGCTACCTATACAATTAATCACGGATTCAACTGTCCAGTGCATAAGGTATCTTCTAAAAATGGGTAGAGGGAAGTCGCCAAATATGGGGAGTTTTTTTATAGGGCTCGCATTAGACATAAGAAGGAACGGAATAATTTTGGTTTTCTCACCAATGTAAACCTCAGGCTATATACTATGTATATTACAAATATGGGCACGTTTGATGTTGTAATACCCTCTGATATTATTGTTAACTTTAAAAGTGCACTTTCCCCGTATTTGGCAACCGGGTTTCGTAATATGGGGAGGTGAGAAACCTCACGGTTTTTATTTATAATAGGTACACTGAATAGTATACCCTACTAATTAAAGCATTAATTCTGACAATTTTTTTTTCGTGTGGCCTCCTGAGAGGCCGAGTGCAGGTCTTTCTAGCCGACGCCCGTGGGCGACCTGCGCGTCAGAATGAGAGATGGAATGGATGAAGATGAATGAAACTGGGCAAGGATGTGGAAGGAAGCGGCCGTGGCCTGTTAGAAGGTACCGTCCCAGCATTTGCGTGGTTTTGAAAAATGGGAGACCACGGAAAATCATTTCAAGGACGGCCGACGGTGGGGCTCGAACCCACGCGTCTACCGAGTCAGCAGAGAGCTTGGCCCCATGGCCTAACGCTGTGCTTTAGCCAACGTAGCCACTACTGTCGGTAATTCTGACAATGTAATGAAATCATGAACACAAATAGTACAAAAATACAAAAATTAATATTTTAAGTAAATAACAGTCCTAGTTTCCTGTTGCCGAACTTCCAAACCGTTCAGCAGAAAAATGCATAAACTTGAATGAAAACCGAGTGATTCTGATCGAATTCAACTGTAACGAGGTGCAAGGTATGTCTAATTTCTCTTAGAGTTATTAGCACGCTATTTTATTTTGTGATATAATTTGCATTTTGATATTGTGGGAATTATAATGATATAATAGTGTCACTAGCAACTAGCTTCGCCCGGGAACAGTTATGAATGTGCAAGGAATTCCTGTCAGACGTAATTTAAGAATGGCGAGTTGAAAGCCAAATCCCCCTCCCGTCCAAACTAAAAACACTTATAGTGGGCGATGTATCGAAGATAGAGATACGCTCACGCGGACTTTTTTGTACAATTTTTCATGCTGAACAATTCATACACTCATAGTATATTGATATTTTTAACGGTTTGTCTAGCGTAAGCTTAAAAAGCGCACGGACGTCAAGTTCTTTCTTCGACCTATTCACTGAAATCTAAAATCGTTACTGCTTGGCTCCCTTTGATCATAAATAAATTATTTTCTACAGAAATCTTCCTCGATATTACCTGTACAGAATTGTGAAAGCCGCATCAAAATCCATCCAGTGGTTCTCGAGATTACCCGTGATATCCAATAATCGGGGACTTTGTTTTACACTAAGTAGAGATAAGTCTTAGTCGTGCAATGCTTGGTGAACAGCGCTGTGTGAGCAGTTGAGTAACTAACAAGATTTCATGAAAAAGGTCTCATTGTCTAGGCCGGTATGAGCGCATTCAGTCGGCCGTGGTGGTTGTATTGTGTTGTGTCACTGATAACAGCTGCGTGGCGCATTCAACAGAATGCGGCATGTAGGCCTAAGCACAAGCTAGGAGCCCTGGAAGGGATTTATCTTTTAACCACAAGAATACAACAGTTGGCAGCACAAAGCAGAGGATGCAGCTCCAGGATTCCCAATTTAATGCTTTCTCACTTTATCTGGCGACTATTAAATACAAGATGCTTTTATTTGTTTCTTGTTAGATATTTAGCGACTTTTTCGCACTCATGTGGTGGCAGGAATAAGTTTTTCTCTATTTATAATGTAACATTCCGGACTTTTTGCAGTAAGTTTTGCTTTGTTTCATTGGTTTAAGTTAGTGACACAGTTACGCCTACCACAACGCAAATACAAATTCTCAGATTTGTTAACTTTTCTGGTGGCATTGTAAGTGCTTAATAGCAGCGGCGTTAAATTAATTTTGTTTTTAAACGGGTGCAGTGGGTATCCTTACCAAATTTATATCTGTATCTAAGGTAGTCTAGACGGCAGGAAATCTTGTTCATTACATTTTAGCTGTTTATTTCGCAGTGGCAAAAGAAATGGTGTCAAAGTTGTATTGTGTGTTTTCTACAATTACACTGTTAAATACTGTGATTTTGAAGCTTAGGCCTATAGCATAAAATATGCAGTGTATATGGCCTACTTGCAATGTTTGAAGGATTTGCTATATTGGCTTTCATGGACAGTGAATTAGAATTTTAAGTTCTCGCAGTAAAAAGGTACAGTTGTACTTTGTATAAAGGGAGGTAGCGCGCAGTTCGCTACTCCTGTGGGGGTCCGGGTGGGGACACTAAGGGCCCGCTGATCAGCCAACTTGGTATCCTTGGCGAAACCCCACACAAGACACGGCACACGCCTAGAAAAATTGCTGAGTTTTGAAGGATCTGATTACAAAATTTGAATTTGCTGGCACCACCAAGATAATTATTACCAACAAGCCACTGCTATAGAGTGAAGATTGGAATTCCTCAACCTTCGCAGTAATTAATTTTTATGGACCATGGGAGATAGAAAATTTTACTGAATTTTATATCAGAATAGCAAACAATTTGGAAACAACAGACATTGAATACAATGGACAATAGCCAACGTTTATTCATCATACCCTCCAAATGGGTTATTCGAAAGAAGAAGAAGAAGAAGAAGAAGAAGAATAGCAAGCAGGATCATAGTGATGTACCACCACCGTGTCCCGCTTGGAATCTTCCCACTTGTTGCGATCCTAGGGCCTTCAACACTGTCCTCTTGCTCCCACCACACAACGTTCCGTGCCACAGCACTCCATACCTACTGTCACCAAAGTATTATGTGCACTCGAGTTTGAAGGTTGTTTGTGAAGTAACCAATAGACCTACATAAAATCCAATAACATCATCATTTTCGTCGTTCTATTGTACGTTAGCTCATATAGGTTTGGAATTTTTAATTTATATTTTAATATTTTTTGTCGCAGTTGGAGCACAAAAAGGGCACGTTTTTAAGCGTGTTTCAACCATGCGTCACATTTAAGAATTATTATCTCAAAAACCCGTCATCAGATCGAATCCAAATTTTAACACAATATGCATTGGAATGTTGTATAACTGGTTTATTAATTTCAAAATTTTGCGTGTCCAAGAAAAAAAGTTGTTATCATTTTTGTAAGGTAACTTTGTCTCCGCTCGGGGTGGCTGGAAAATTTAGTATTTGGTCGCGATGTAATCCTTATACATCAAAACGTTATGCCGTGTGACTGTGAAATACGTAAATTAACTCACTTATTTTATATCGGTTTATATTTGTAGGAGGAAATAACACATCGTTCACCAGCTACCCTCTCCGGGAAAAGCTGTACAGCGTTGCCGAAATGGAGCCCATCACGCATCATGGCGTGCCTCGCTCGGAAGTGATGGGCTCCATCACAGCAACGCTGTACAGCTTTTCCCGGAGCGGGTAGCTGGTGAACGATGTGTTATTTCCACCTACAAATACAAACCGATATAAAATAAGTGAGTTAATTTACGTATTTCACAGTCAGACAGCATAACTTTTTGATGTATAAGGATTACATCGTGACCAAGAACTACATTTTCTAACCACCCTGAGCCGAGAAAAAGTTAACTTACAAAAATGATAACAACTTTTTTTCTTGGACACGTAAAATTTTGAAATTAATAAATCTGTTATACAACATTCCAATGTATATTGTGTTAAAATTTGGATTCGCTCTGATGACGGGGTTTTGAGATAATAATTCTTAAATGTGACGCATGGTTAAAACACGCTTAAAAACGTGCACTTTTTGTGTTCCAGCTGCGACAAAAAATATTAAAATATAAATTAAAAATGCCAAACCTACATGAGCTAACGTAAAATAGAACGACGAAAATGGTGATGTTATTGTATTTTATGTAGGTCTATTGGTTACTTCACAAACAACCTTCAAACTCGATTACACATAATACTTTGGTCGACAGTAAGTGTACTGGCTTTCCTTCTCACAGCTGTCACTCTCCTCATCTTTCTGTTCCTGGCTTTTTATATCTGCTAATTGTCCTTTCTTACTTTACTTAGTTTGGATCATTTGCGATATGTGTTACATGTATGTATGTGCTGACTGTTTGGTGTTAAATGATGTAAGTTGGCAACACCAAATGTGGCGGCCATATTGGTTTTCTAGTAACTTATTTAAGGTGTCCTGGAATATAGTTTCTGGCTCACCCCGGAGCTACTGGATGACGACACTGTCTTGCGGGTGCTGCCCCAGCCTTTTCTAGAAGCCAAACAATTTTGGCACTGTTCTGTGTGTCACTGACCTCGCATGACTCACTGGGGTTTTTGTTTGTGAGACCAGTCCTCCAGCAAGCTAGAGAGGTGCTGTTTCGCCAGCGGGTGGATCTGCCACACTGTTTCTCCCCAGAGCTGTTCATTAGGTGCGAGATGAGATGACACGTCAAAATACACACATGTCTTTGCTTGCAGCTGAGAGTTTCCCTTAGAAGCTCCCTGTGTATTCAGTTGTGTAAAGCCTATTAAGAATCTTGAAAGCTTTTAACCAACCTAACATTCAATTTGCTCCATGGTTTCGGCCGGTGATGCGCAGCAGTACAGAGGACAATCTGCGATCATCTAATTATTCTTAAGCAAGTACAATTAAGACGTAAGTTGTCCATGCTATGCTCTGTCATCTTGCTCTGTGGTATGCTGATGACGAATTAATGAAAGAGTAGGCTGATATTTATCGTAATTACTGCGAGTTCTTTGTATGCGTGTTATGTTACTTATAGTGGAGATTCTTTATTGGTGCGATGAACCAAAAGCCAGCTATTCAATCAAAACTTCACAGCAGAACTCTTGAGGCTATAAATAATAAACATTTGTTTCTAAAAGTGAAGGAGCATCGGGTGAAGTCTTTATTCCTCTTAAACGTGCAGGATAGAGTAGTACAGGGCCATTATCTTTGTGGGCCCCGGTAATCGCGGCGAACTATGGCGTCATATGGCTGGCCAGGTGCGAAGTGAGCGAATTACATACCTCGCCCGGTATTGGACTCCAGACTGCATCTCCTAATGAATTTAACTTCTAATTTTTTATTATTATTATTACTATTATAGTAAGGAGAAAGCAGGACATGGCTTGTAGAATGTTTCAACATGAAACCTATCTAAGGAAGTACCAGGGCCTGGCCATCAATTAACTTAAGTAAAACTGCTTGTAAGCTTTTAGGGCGGAAACAGCCCATAGCCATTAGCAGCACCAAGAATTCTAAGACGTAGTCATTTACGGAAATGACCACATTCCATTACGACGATTTCACTTTAGATAAACTTAGAACGTATTTCCTCAATTTTCTAAAGCGAAAGGTTCCACAAGGGCCTGGTAATTTCTAGAAGGAATTCGTGGTGACCCCTGTGTGGGGATTGCCATCTCATTGGTAAGACACGGTAGCCTCGGGAGAGCCCAGCTACCCCCTCTCAAGTAAAGCAAATGTATATAAAGTCTGTATTTCTGGGAGTCACTCTGTGGACACTCGGCGTTAGCCCACTGTGGGCTCTGTCACCTCTGTGGACTCCGACAACTCTGTAGACTACTACTATGTAAATATCGCTCTTCGAGCTAGTAACCAGCTGTGCTGTATACAATGGCATATTATTAAATTATAATACTGACTTCAAACTGCAAAACTGGACTTCTTCATTTCTGTTGAATAAGATACCACTCAGCCGCGTGGAGAACCTGAGAAGGACCAACACTTTGTAGTTTGCCACGCATCGTTAAGCTACAAATTGGTGTCCCGTCCAGGGATATCAACAAACTTAACTGGGGGCCCATCCGGGATATCAACAAACTTAACTGGGGGCCCGTTTTCCGGGATAGATATACGATCGCCACAAGATCTACGAGCAAGTTGGTGGAGTATACTGACAACGATCCAGAATCGCCTTTCGTTACTCTGCTGGCAAGCCAATTATCTACCCGCTACTGCTGCAGTAATCTATTCAACAGACGCAGCCGACTGGAAGGAAGTGGAACTGACAACCTCACTGGAGGCCTTTCGACCATGACTAACAGGCCAGCTCACAGGTAGACGGTAAACCGACAACGCTCGACAAAAGTCAAGAAGCACCTTTCGACTATCGCCAAGCCGTGGACGGACGAGTATACCGACAACGCTCGACAACAGTTAAGAAGCGCCTTTCGATTGCTAGGACGACAACGAAGAAGACCAACCAGAAGGAAGGAAGCTAGCCGACAACGCTCGACAACAGTCAAGAAGCGCCTTTCGACAGTGACCAACCAACTACGCAGTTCACAGGAGGATGCAGTCATCACTGATCGTCTTCTCCTGCATGTAAGTCAACAATTTTAAGCAACTCTATTGTAATGCCTGAGTATTACTGTCACAGCTTGGTTCATTTTCATTTTCAATTCTTCAACTAACACACAGAGCACTAACAATAAATTTAATTTTCAAAGGAAAAAGTGAATTTGCGTGAAACTAAACGCCGTTTTTATGCAGGTCATTCTTTTCTTTTGAATTAATGTTAGTAGCAAGATAATAAGTGATTTTAAGTTATCATTTAGTTAATAATAATAATAATAAGTTATTGTGGAAACCTAATCGGGGCTCTTTCACGTATCATTAGTTAATAATAATAATAATAATAATAATAAGTTATTTTACTTAGTTGTGGAAACCTAAACGGGGCTCTTTCACGTGATTAATTTTAAGATACTCTATTATTTTACTTCTTTAGGCTTTTAATTATTTTATTTTTATATACCTAACTCATAAGAATAATCATAATAATTATTATCATTAAGTATATTAAACCTTTTCATTTATTTGCAGTTTGAAAGTAAATAAACAAATTAACTAGCTGAATAGGCTCTAATTTAAATAATTTAATACTTCTTTCTCATTAACAATGGAGACAGAATTATTAACTAAATTTGAATACGCACAGATCCAATTGCTACCTGAGTTTAACGGAAATACCTCTTGCTGTTTAGACTACTTTATTGCAAGATGTGATAGTTTCCTAGCTACCCACAAGAGAGCCAGCGCAACTCCCAATTCCGCCATTATTAATGAATTTTTATTTAATGTGGTGAAATCTAAACTTAATGGGGAAGCATGTAGTATTCTAGATTTAGATGCAAATTCAGATTATGAAAAATTTAAAGCGAAACTAATTAGAAAATATGGTAATGCCAAAGATGAAAGATTATTGATTCAGGAAATTTCCAATTGCTTCCAAAAACGGGGCGAATCACACAATGACTACCACGATAGGTTAGACACCCTTGTCCTGCAGTGCAAAAGCATGTGCAAAATCAATTATAGAGACCAGGTTTTAGATCTGAAATGAAGAGAATTAGAAGATCTGAGTTTGAATACCTTTAAGGCCGGGATTTTGGAGCCATATCGTTCTTCTTTGCGCTATGCTCAAATTACCGACCTTAGCCACGCACTTAGACTGTGTAGAATGTTTGACAATGATAGAGCGCATGAAAGTTACATGGATCAGTTAAGAGGAGTACAGAAGCCACCTCCAAACAAATTCAACCAAACATCTGAACCACTAAACCACACTACTCATAATCCATTCACACATTCAAATTTCACACCACAAATGAGACCATTTAACAAGTTCGTTCCTCAGAACTTGCCCACACGACCTTTTATGAACCAACCCAATCCACAATTTATGAATTCTAACCCATCTGAACAGAAGCCCTTCAGACCGCAGAACCAACAACCTTTCAAGACCTCTATGAACCGTCCTTACCCAACTCCTAACAATATCGGTAGACGTTTTGCGTCCAATAACCAAACCTACCCAAAACCCATGTCCAGTGTTTCCACTATTCAGGGAAATTTAAATGCTCGCGCGGAAGAAGCCGATGATTTTGGCTACATACCACCAGAATTCTTTCAGGAGGAACAACCACCTGAATATGAGCTTGACCATGATGTTGAGATTGATCCATCCCTCGTTCCAAACGAATATCAAAATGACGATCAACAACAGGATTTTCATTTGGCCCAGCCATCACAATCGAAACCCTAACTAATATTAGGAACGCTCCAAAATTACCATTTATTACATTATTTGGTTTCAAAATCTTAATTGACAGTGGAGCATGTAATTCAATCATGAACCCATCAATAGCACACACATTCTTTCCAGATTATATCTTTCAGGAACCTTTTTGTATTCAATCGGTGCATTCTGAAACATTAGGAACAGATAATGCGCAATTCCCTATCTTTTCTGAACACGGCATTGACACCCCTGTGAATTTCAGGGTCATGCAATGGCATGATTACTTCGATGCCTTAATTGGCATTGCTGACTTTGTCAAATTAGGTGCGAAAATCGATTATGCAGAAAAACTAGTTACACTAGCTAACAAGGATATACCCTTTCATTTTCATTCCAGTAATAAACAAATTAATTTCCAACCTGCAGTAGATATGCACACCATTGCGATCCCTGTCAATATTGAACAAGGAGACGTATATATTCCTAATTTTGAATGTGGAGGAATATATTTCTCGGATGCAATATTGCGTGCAGAAAACTACCAGGTCATGTACCCCAGCGAAACTCAGTTAAAGCAGGAATTCAACAAACCAGTGTTTGTTGAACCTTTAGAAAACATCACGATACATCCTTTAGAAATGAATAATATTTCAGAGCGCGATATTCAAGAATATCTCCGCACACAACACATGAATGATCTAGAGAACAGTGTCATACGAAAAATATGCTCTGAATTCTCAGATGTATTCTACTACCCAGGTTGTGATTTAACATTCACAAACACTGTAAAACACTTCATTCGCACTACCAATGAAGACCCTGTGTATCAGAAAAATTATCGCTATCCACCTGCATTAAAGAAAATACTAAGTGATGAGGTTGAAAAACTCATTAACCAAGGAATAGTCACACATAGCGAATCTCCTTACTGCAATCCCGTGTGGATCGTGCCCAAGAAGCTAGATGCTTCTGGACATAAGAAATGGAGATTAGTTATAGACTTTAGGCAGCTAAACAAAACAAAAATTGAGGATAAATACCCTCTTCCAAGAATAGAGGAAATTTTGGAAAACCTTGGTTATTGTCAATATTTTTCCACACTGGACCTGGCCCAAGGTTTCCATCAAATCGAAATGGATCCCCGGTCCATAGAGAAGACCGCGTTCACCATTGATAACAGGCACCTAATGTTCAAAAGGATGCCATTCGGTCTTAAGAACGCTCCTGCCACATTCCAGCGCGTTATGGACAATGTTCTGCGCCCATTCCTTTATAAGTTTTGTTTTGTATACATAGACGACATCATTGTATTCAGTAAATCTTTAGAACAACACAAACACCATTTAACCCTTGTATTGCAAAAGCTGAAAGAAGTAAACCTTAAGATACAGCTTGACAAGACCGAGTTCCTTCACAAGGAAGTAGCTTTTCTTGGCCATGTTGTGTCACAAGATGGAGTAAAGCCCAATCCTGAGAAAATTAGGGTAATTAAGGACTATCCGATACCAAAAACCACCAAGGAGATTAAGCAATGTTTGGGATTAGCAGGATTCTACAGAAAATTCCTAAAAGATTTTGCTAAAATAGCTCACCCAATGAACCGCTACTTAAGAAAGGGATCAAAAATTGATATAGAAAATTCCGAATACAAGTCCGCGTTCGAAACCCTAAAGACCCTTTTAATGAACGCTCCGGTCTTAGCATATCCAGATTTTGATGAGCCTTTCATACTAACTACAGATAGCTCAGATTTCGCATTAGGAAGTGTTCTCACACAGAAGGGGCATCCTATCGCGTATTATTCCAAAACCCTGAACCCTACAGAAAGAAATTATTCTACAATTGAAAGAGAACTCCTCGCAATTGTAGAAAGCTGTAAACATTTTAAACCGTACCTATGGGGGCGTCACTTTCAAATAGAATGCGACCACCGTCCTCTACAATGGCTCTTCACACTAAAAGACCCAAGTTCGAGACTTTGTCGTTGGAAGATAAAGTTCGGAGAACTTGATTTCGATATAAAGTACGTAAAAGGCAAAACTAATTACGTAGTAGACGCACTCTCTAGAATTCAGATAAACGTAAATGATGAGACAGCTTCTAATGTAGCTATCCCCGGAGATAATACATACCAGGATGAAATGGGCAATGAAACTATTCATTCAAACCAGGAAGACCCCATCTTCACCCTGAAAGCGTCAGAACGAAATCTGAATCAAAACCGAAATCAAATTATCATAAAATATGGTAATTTTCCAAAAATTCTTGAACAAAAATTATTCAAGAAAAACACGCGTCACATCATGATTGTCACACAGAGAAATCTCCAACAAGATTTAAATGATCATCTGCTTAAAGTAATCAACCCCTCAAACAAGTATGCCGTCTATTTTGACGATGTAACAATAGAAATCCCATTCATTAGGGAATGTCAAAAGTTGTTCACGTCAGAATTAATAATCATCAGAGCGTCCAAATTCTTAGAGGACATTGAATGCTCAGAAACCCAAAAGCAATTGATATTACAATACCATTCAGTAAATGATAATGGTATCGTAGAAACCCTTGAACACCTTCGGAGTAAGTATTACTGGCCACATCTGAAAGAGCAAATCAGTAATTTAATAAAGCAGCATAATCTATGTCAAAGAAATAAATACGAGAGAAATCCTAACCAGGTGACGAACCAAGGTCCCATCACAGCCGACCATCCATTCTCTCAAATCCACATTGACACTTTCCACTTTGAGCAAAGCCGTATACTAACTATATTAGATGTATTTTCAAAATACGGACAAGCGTATGTACTGCCTAATGGCACAGCCCTTGCCGTATTAAATCAATTGCAGGTATACTTTTCACATCATGGTTATCCCAAAAAGATCACCCATGATCAGGGAGGAGAATTTGAAAACAACTTAATTACCGAATATTGTAAAGCCATTAACATTGAATATCACTCTACCACACCCCTGAATTCCACTTCTAATTCACCAGTGGAAAGACTGAATTCAACCCTTCTTGAAAAACTGAGGATCTCATGTGATCATGACAAGTTCACTCCACTCCCACAGCTTCTAGCCACCACAATCATAAACTACAATTCTTCGATCCATTCTGCCACCAAACAACCACCATTCAATATCCTATATGGTCCATACTACAAAACGTTAGATCATATATTTTCCCCGTCTCCAAAAATCAATGAGTATATTGAGAGGCAAGGCAATCAAATAAAGATCTTAAATGAAAACAAACCTGAACCCAACACCTCCACCTTCCAACACTCATACAAGTTAGGTGAGACTGTGTATGTATCGGATCCCTTAACTAGGAACAAGAAATCCAGAAACCTATACAATGAGGGCACCGTAACAAATATCGAAGGAAACCGCATTTATTGCAAAATGAAAAATGGTAAAATCCATATCAGAAATTTCCGTGACATAAAACCTAAAAGAAAGGTTTTTCCAATTCCAGATTCCTACCAGGATATGCCGTCATCCACACTGAACCCATAAAAACTCCAGGATTTTATGCCGACCCTATGGGATCTGTGGTGATAATCAACAATTACCATAAATTTATGTTCCATTTTAACCTTACCAATTTAAAAGATTCTTATAACCAGATTGATAATACCGTCTCCAGCCTTGTATCAAAAAGTAACAATACTTTTCCTTATTTGATATCAGAATTAACTGAAACAACTAAAGAAACTAAAAAGGAATTGAATAAATTAATACCTCCTCTTCCAGATAAAGTTAAAAGAGGGTTAATTAATGGACTAGGAAAGGTAATAAAATTCATTTCAGGTAATTTAGATCAAGATGATTTTGATAACTTGCAAAGTCAAATTAATGCATTAAAACAGTTCCGCAATAATGAAATTAAACATATTAATAAGTTACTATCATTTACTAATTCCATTGCTCAGAAATTTTATACTGAGATGAACCAGGTTAACACCAATATGAAGGCAATCCAAAGTGTACTTAGAACAGAAGACTTTGAGATAAATTTATTGGAACACATCCAATACGTGTTAATGTGCATCAACAAGTTCAACAAGATTGTGCGAGTGTTGCAAGAAACTATCAGCCTCTCATTCAACGAGATGACTAATGTGAAATTATTTTCCAGGAAGGACTTAACAAACATAGTCAAACATATGTTATCAATTTACCCTGTGAATAATATAATCCACACTGATCAATACCATCAGTATGAAAATTTAAAAATGTCAAAGACTCAAGTCCTCATGCTGGACGAAGAACTTATAGTGATTCTTTCTATGCCTGTTACAGATGGAACTCAATATCAACTATATGATGTAACCCCTATCCCTACTGTTAACAATATTGTACTTATCCCATCTGAAAGGTATTATCTGCAAGGCCCTACATTAAAATGGTCTAATGCACCTTGCATAAAAGGTACTCAATCCTATATCTGTATGTACTATAATATTAGAATTACTAATTGCAACTTAACAAATAATGTAGGATGTGAATTTGCTATTGTAAAGAACAATGTGAAACTTTTTCAATCTGTAAATAAGGAACACATCCTTTTCTTCAGTAACATGCCAGAAGTGGTCTTACAAACGTGCCCAGAATCTCAAAAGACAGTACAACGTTCTGGACCACAAATAATTTATTCTAACGAATCTTGTCCAATTTCAAGTATGGGTATAACACTCCAACAGAAACCTACCAATTACATCCACACCTTCCCACTCCTGACCATTCATGAGGAACCCATTGCAAAACATGAAATAAATTTCCATATTTCCTATCTGGATGTAACAAAGATGAAACTAGACCTAAAACCAATACCAATAACTTATGTCACTACAAAACAATTTATGTATATTAACATAATTTCTGTAATGGTAATAATATGTATTATTTTACTCATATTTAGAAAGAAATTGTATCACTTCTGTAAAACCATTAAGATTAAGGTTAAGAAAAATGTAAATGCCACTGAGGACAGTGCCTTGAAACTAAGGGGGGAGGAATTACATACCTCGCCCGGTATTGAACTCCAGACTGCATCTCCTAATGAATTTAACTTCTATTTTTTATTATTATTATTACTATTATAGTAAGGAGAAAGCAGGACATGGCTTGTAGAATGTTTCAACATGAAACCTATCTAAGGAAATACCAGGGCCTGGCCATCAATTAACTTAAGTAAAACTGCTTGTAAGCTTTTAGGGCGGAAACAGCCCATAGCCATTAGCAGCACCAGGAATTCTAAGACGTAGTCATTTACGGAAATGACCACATTCCATTACGACGATTTCACTTTAGATAAACTTAGAACGTATTTCCTCAATTTTCTAAAGTGAAAGGTTCCACAAGGGCCTGGTAATTTCTACAGGGAATTCGTGGTGACCCCTGTGTGGGGATTGCCATCTCATTGGTCAGACACGGTAGCCTCGGGAGAGCCCAGCTACCCCCTCTCAAGTAAAGCAAATGTATATAAAGTCTGTATTTCTGGGAGTCGCTCTCTGTGGACTCTGTGGACACTCGGCGTTAGCCCACTGTGGGCTCTGTCACCTCTGTGGACTCCGACAACTCTGTAGACTACTACTATGTAAATATCGCTCTTCAAGCTAGTAACCAGCTGTGCTGTATACAATGGCATATTATTAAATTATAATATTGTACAGGCCCCCAGGGGGCTGCACCCCCTGAAGCCACCCTCCATCATCTATTAAAACCACCCATAACTGGCAGACATAGTAAAGCCAGAACAGTACCTTTTACACAGCAAGGGCGGCTGCCCAGTTTGGGGAGCCTGCCAACTACTTGCATCACACTCATAAACACCTACACAATAGCTAACTAGGACACCTACATCAGTGGAATGCCGACGAAGCAACGCCAGAACTTATAAAAAGGAAGGCCTTAATGAGGACACGCTCTCTCTATTATCAGTCATACAGTGTGTGTAGCCGAAGGCTCTGGTACAAGCTGTTATCATCAGGTGAGTCAGCAAGTGTTCAGATATCCTATACTTTGTAAAACCTACCCACAAACTTGTACACATAACTTGCATTATTATTCACATTTCCCTAAAAGGGACATACAATTTCATACATCACTGACCAATAAATACTTGGTCAGTAAACTACACCTTGTATTCGTAATTACACGCCTCTTCACATCCTAACACCCTTCCCGACTCTCGTCACGAGTAAGCGTGACAACAGTAGCCGATAATCGCCTACTCAAGTGCCACTGTGTCTCTCGAACGCGACCGCGGGCAGCACGCCGCTGGCCTAGCTGACATAAGCAGGTCTGTTATATAATTCCTCCCGACCAGCTGGGAGTCCAGTACATTAACCTGGCTCAGAGGATCATCCCCTAAGCGACGCTTACGTCTTCATAGGAGCACCCCCTATCATTTAAACATCATACAACACTCTACACTGGTGAGCTTACCCAGCTACGGGAAGCTACCCTCTGCAGGAATCACCTTCCAAATTAGTACACCAACACACCCGTTTTAGACCTAACTACCCCAACTAAGGGATCTAAAACAATACTGACTTCAAACTGCAAAACTGGACTTCTTCATTTCTGTTGAATAAGATACCACTCAGCCGCGTGGAGAACCTGAGAAGGACCAACACTTTGTAGTTTGCCACGCATCGTTAAGCTACAAATTGGTGTCCCGTCCCGGGATATCAACAAACTTAACTAGTGGACCTCGCAATACCCCGCTCTGCTGACTCATATCGTTACTTCACATGCGGTTTGTCATTCATATGGACGATTATTTGCAAAGCTTAGTCGTTAAAGTTGCACGTTTAGTGTGTATTGTGATTACTGTCATTGTTGGTCATGCCTATACTCGGTGCACTGCCACAATGGGATGTACATTTGGCCGGGAACTCCACGTCAGTCATCAACCCTCTGCCTCTTGACCAATCCATATTCGCATAGTTGATGTCATAATACTCTGCGTTGCAATATCACAGCCCACATGCTTCAGTGCCTGGTTAGCTGTATCTCTGGCTTGTACAGTGTGATCGCTTGTTGATTCTAACTGTGTATTGGTGCTTTCGTGATAGTAATAGTGATTAAATAATTGTCTGTATAGTACAGTAGTAGTTAAAAGTAATTAATAACCTATATTAATGACTTTATTTAATTTTCATGGACATTAACAGTCTACTTTCATATTATATTTTGCTATACGGAGGCGGGTACGGTGGCTAAGGGAAAGGGTGAACTGAAAACCATAGGGCGAGGAATCGTTCTGCGAGGTCAGTCTTGTGAATTGGTATGTACTTTACGAGAATATTTCGAGAAGGAGAGAGATAACGGCGGCCCTTCAGTGCCTTTCAGTAAAGCTGTCGACAAAACTTCTGATGTTTGGTGTTAACAGTGTTCATGATTGGTCAGTATTGACGAATGACAGTTTGAAATTTGAAAATACACTTATGTTCCGTCTAGTCAATACTTTAATGTTTATTTACACACTAGGAAATGTTTCGTGGCATAATATTTCCTTTGAGAATCTGCCCCTTCATCAGATAGTACAATTATTGGACAGTCATTGTGACATTGATATTGATGAGAAATTGATGATGTGAATGAAGTGTGATGTAAACATACATGATTGTTGCACTTGCATGTTATAAAAAAACACATAATGATAACGAAGAAAGCCAAAACACTGGAAGTACACTTAATTTTCAACAGGAAACATTCTATCACTGGGAAAAACTGCTCTAGTCTATGAAATTTCCTTGACTAATATTCCTTTCGTCCATATCTGTGTCTAACTGCCTTGATTGGACTATTAAACCACTGCACTGCTGTCCAATATTCTGTTGTCATGAGTATCAGTTGTTAGGTTGATGAAGAATGCCTGTTTAATATGTTGTGATGATCAGAACGAGTGTATTCTTCTTTAAGACATACTGGACGGAATGCATGAAAAAAGTTGTTTGTTGCATTGGACAAATCGTTGGTGCCTTTGTTGTTGTATGTCAATTTACATCTTGATGTGTGAAGCATGGTGGTGTTTAGTTTTGTAACGTTTCTGATAAGGGTGGGGACGAAACAGGGGTCGCTTGGTGTTGGGAATACAAGGAAAATTAAAACATGAGTGAATATGTATATGGAAATACTTATTAAGATGGTGTTATATTTTAGAAGGAATGTGAAAGGAATATTGATTAGGGGAGTTTTCATGGACTAGAGTAGTGAGTGTTTGTTTGGTACTGAAAACTGAGTTTACCTCCAGTGTCTTTGTTTATGTTAGAACCATGTTCTCCCTCATTTTTAATTTTCCTTGTATTGCTAACACCAAGCGACCCCTGTTTCGTCCCCACCCTTATCAGTATCGTTACAAAACTAAACACCACCAAGCTTCACACATCAAGATGTAAATTGACGAGCAACAACAAAGGCTCCATTGATTTCCCAATGCAACAAACAACATTTTTCATGCATTCGGTCCAGTATGTCTTAAAGTATAATACACTCGTTCTGATCATCACAACATATTAAACAGGCATTCTTCATTAACCTAACAACTGATACTCATGACAACAGAATGTTGGACAGCAGTGCAGTGGTTTAATAGTCCAATCAAGGCAGTTAGACACAGATATGGACGAAAGGAATATTAGTCAAGGAAATTTCATAGACAAGAGCAGTTTTTCCCAGTGATAGAATGTTTCCTGTTGAAAATTAAGTGTACTTCCAGTGTTTTGGCTTTCTTCGTAATCATTATAAGTGTTTTTTATAACTTGCAAGTGTAACAATCATATATGTTTACATCACATTTCATCCACATCATCCATTTTTCATCAATTTTATTGTTCCAATGACTGGCCAATAATTGTACTATCTGATGAAGGGGAAGATTTTCAAAGAAAATATTATGTCTCGAAACAGGTCCTAGTGTGTAAATCTCTACTTAATACGGAGGTCGAGTCATAAGTCATGGTTTGTTTTCTCGCGAACAGGAGTCAACACGGAAAATCTACTATATGTATTTGGAAACGTATGGTGTATACTTGCGTACGATGCCACTAGATGGTGTATGTAAACTACAATGTGAGTCTGAGCATGACCCCAAGTTCAGTGTGTGAGTTAGAGCGTCACACAATGGAAGTCAACAAGCAGGATCAACGATCGTATATTAAAATCGCAGTTCTCAGCGGCAGAAATGCACGCAAATGCCATGCAGAGCTGCGGTAATTATGAGGAGTGCATGCCATGCCCTATAGAACAGTGGCGAGGTGGGTGGAAACGTTCAAATGGGGTAGAGTATCAACTGCCTATTTGCCTGGTCCAGGCCGTCCAGTGTCCATGGACAAAGATGTACGGATAATGGTGATCGATCAGTGTTTACAGGAGGACAGGCGCTGGAATTGCAAGAACATACAGCAATACCAGCAGCAACAATATGGCGCATATTACACAAGGACCTACAGATGCATAAAATTTGTGCAAAGTGGGTACCACATCATTTAACGGAGATACAGAAGTGGACTCGTTACGAAACATGTCGCATCAATCAGGAGACGTTTCAGCAGGAAGGACAAGTCATGTTGAATCGCATTATTGCAGTCGATGAAACATGGGCACGTGCTTATGAACCTGAACTGAAGAGACAGTCAATTGAATGGCGTCGTCAGGGGTCACCACCGAAACACAAGCTTCGGCAAAATCCGTCGCCCAATAAGGTTATGGTCATCCTGGTATACGATGTTCAAGGTGTTCTTGTGTGTCATCCAGTGCGTGAGGGGCACACTGTTAATGCAGTGCATTACAATTCCTTTTTGTTGTACCAATTGCGCCGTGCAGTGCGAACCGAACGTCCTGATCGTTTGGATGATGCCATAATCCTACACGATAACGCGACAGCTCACGAAGCAGCCATCGTTCAGCGTCGCATACATCGGTGGCGATGGGAGGTTCTTCCACAGCCGCCTTATTTGCCTGATCTGAGCCCATGTGATTATGATCAAGAAGCCACTACGTGAACGACGGTTTTCTAACAAAGAAGACATTGTAGAGGCATTTCGAGGGAGGTGTTACATGTTAGCGATACACATGCAGCGAATGGTATTCACCGCCTGCCCCACCGCTGGCAACGCAGCGGTCTGTAACCAGTGGAGACCTGTCCTTTGTACGTAGTCTTGTGTATTTGCTGTCTATACCATATTAGAACAATGTTTACTAATGGCCTGTGTTCTGTCACTTACCTAGGACCATCTCCTGACGCTAGAATTTATCTTCAGGCAATATGCATACGTACATGCCCTATATTTCCAAATGCATATCATAGATTTTCCGTGTTGTCTCCTGTTCGCCCAAAAAAATAATGTTTGCCATGACTTATGACTCGATAAAACAAAGTCCCGATTCTTGGATGTCACGGGTATTCTCGAGAACCACTGGATGGATTTTGATGCGGTTTTCACCGTTCTGTAAAGGATTTCTCATGGAAGGTTTCTGTAAAAAAATTATGATCAAAGGAAGCCAAGCAGTCATGATTTCAGTGGAAAAGTCGAAAAGGACCAGTTCTCCGTGCGCTTTTTAAGCATACGCTGGGCAAACCGTTAAAAATATCAATGAGTGTAAGAATTGTTCAGCATGAAATGTTCTATCAAAAGATCCAGGAGAGCATATCTTTATCTTCAATACATCGCCCACTAGAAGTGTTTTTATGTTTGCATTTCTTCCAACAATCTCCATTCAATTACTGAGGTGACAGTTTACGAGCTATCTAGGGGTGATCCTATCACCCCAGTTACAGCCTAGCTAGCAGGCGAGCCTATTACCCCAAATACAGCCAGCAGCAAACTGCCGAGTCGTGTTGAGTTAGGACTTTAGAAAAGAGTGGTTGTGTTTGGAATTTCCCTGGAAGTGCAACTTGACTTTTCTTCATTTCCCCAGCGAACTTTTCGTTCCGCAAAATACACAGTCATGTTATGATTGGACGGAAGGGGGATTTGTTTTTCATGCACCTCGCCATTCTTAAATTACGTCTAACAAGAATTCGTTGCACTTGTATCTCCATGATAATATAATTAATAGCCCAGTCAGTGATTTTAACCCATTATGCCGAGACATAAAACGAATATAGATCGTAGTTCATTGACATAAAAATAAAGCACTTATCACGTAATGCATTCATAACTGTTCCCGGGCGAAGCTAGTAAACATTAAAGAACTGACTAGACGGAACATAAGTGTATTTTCACATTTTAAAGAACTTCTGATGCCCTTAACATCAAATAGAATACAGTAGTGAAGATCTCTGCAAGGAGCGATTTCAGCTCGAGGAAAGTCAAATTAAATGTGTCAAACTCAGCACTCCTAGGACGAAGATACGAGTGAACAAACGGGTGACGAACTTGGACTCTTTTCTGGAAGATGCAATTCGCCGCCATGTTAATGCTTACTCTAAACGGAAGGAACATACATCCAACTCTCCGCAAATTAAAAGTTTCTTTTCAACAGGCCGATTTATTTAACCCTGCAGTGGTCGCAGGAGGAGGGATTGTCTCACTTTGGAAATGTCTTGCATGTAACTCTGCAACCCGCACACGGATTCACCAACCCTCCAAGGTATTCCTAGTAGGGGACATAACGAGACACCTCCCGCAACAATAGCAATTTTTACACTTGAAACATTCACGGTTACTATTATTGTACGCGCCTGCAGAGAAGTGAGACTTTATCTCACCCGCGACTATAAACGGAACCTCATTTTGTGTTACTTTTCGTTGTATAGTTTGTTCTCAAGTGAATTTAAAAATGGCTAATTTACTAGAGGAACAGGTTATGGTATGGTAGGACGAGGTGGAGCAAGAATTAAGAAGAAATTGTGAGGCAGATGATGATTTGTTGAAAGTTAGCAGTGTTAGTGAAGTCGAAGAGGATAATTAAGAGATTAGGGATTCAGTGCTTCAGATGTTTCTGGCGATGGACTGGATAATGCTGGAGCACAGTACTCGGGGAAAGATGGACGCACAACCTGATACATCAATTGACCACAATATGTTGCAAAGCCAGACACAAGAGCCATGTTCGAAGCCTTCCTGGAGTAAAAGATCTGGCAATAATTGTTACCTCCCGCAGTTAGGCTTGGAGATTGTTTTTTTTTCTCAGGAAACTATTCAAGAAATTGTGGACTGCACTAACATACAACTGTCAAAATTGCGTAAATATTACGCTCGAGAAGGGGACGCTTGAAACGCTGACTGTGAAGAAATAACTGCGTATTTGGCCTATTCTATCTTTCTAACGTATTGAAGGTTTCACATTTGAATGCAGAAGACTATTGAGCAATCTCTTCCTTATTTCTTTCTAACAGTTCCCAAGTTCCCACTACTGCCAATCCTTTCTTCAGCGAGTCTAAATCCAGGGAAACCGATGCAAATTAATTATCCACAGTGAAGTTTCTTCCGTTATTCTCAATAGGATGAGCTAGTCGTTTGACAACCTCTGCAGGCGTGTTCACAACAGACTAAGGTCCATCGGGTTGCTTTCCCTTATAAACTTCCCTTTTATATGTATGCTTAATAAATGCGAGTGTCTGCCAGAGAATATAATACTTAGATGCCATATTTAGACTGCTCTGATTTAAAACTTTTAATTATTCTTATTGGTCTGGCAAAATTAAAGTATATTTTTATGTAAATATCTATTAGATAATTCACGAAAGCAAATAAACGTATTACCGACCCTTTCAAGACAATCATTTGTGTATCAAACTTGAAATTACGAAGGTGTGCGAAAATCTCACCTGTGACCACTTACGTCGAAATTACACCACGACCACTGCTGGGTTAGAGGCAGCATTTGGTCTGTAGGTGTTGAAAAATATTGGGTTTTGCCATAAGAAACTTTCTGGTCGTAAAATTGTGCTAGGGAGGAGTGATGTTGCTGCATGGAGATGTTGATTTTTACAGGAAATTATTCCTGAAAATGTCGACGAGATTGTCTGGCTAGATGTTGTTGTTGTTTGAGTCTTCAGTCTTTTGACTGGTTTGATGTAGCTCTCCATGCCATCCTGTCCTGAGCTATTCGTTTCATCTCTACATAGCTACCATACCCTACATCCGAGGCAATCTGATTAACATATTCTAACCTTGGTCTACCCCTACAGTTCTTGTCCTTGACCCTTCCTTCCATAGTAAGCTTGCTATTCCTGGGTGTCTTAGTATGTGTCCTACCAACCTATCTCTTCTCTTCATTAACAGTCGCCAGAAACATCTCTCCTCTCCCACTCGTCTTAATACCTCTTCGTTTGTAACCCTATCCACCCATCTGATCTTCATTATTCTCCTGTAACACCCCATTTCAAACGCTCTAATTCTCCTCTCTTCTGCTGCACCAATAGTCCAAGTTTCACTTCCATAGAGTGCCACGCTCCAGACAAAGGCCTTCAAAAATGACTTCCTAATACCTAATTCTATATTCGATGTCAACAGATTCCTTTTCTGTATAAATGCTTTCCTTGCCTGAGCTAACATATTTTTATATCCTCTTTACTTTGTCCATCACTGGTTATTTTGCTTCCTAAGTAGCAGAAGTCTCCTACTTCCTTTAGTTTTTCACCTAGTTGAGACATGGGTTAATGCTTCTCATACTTTAAAAAAGGGCTGGACGGACGAATCCATTCAAGACACAATCGCTGTACCGTTAGGTAAAGGAGGGAAGTTCATCATCTTGCATGCGGCTACCTCTCAAGGATTTGTTCCAGACTGTCTCCTGCTCTTTCGTTCGAAAAAGACAGGTGATTATCATGAAGAGATGAACCACAGGAAATTCTTGGATTGGTTAAGGGATAGCTTCCTAATCTGCATAAACCGACAATAAGTGTTATGGACAATGCGCCCTAACATTCTGTCATTGTAGACAAAGCATCGACTTACGCCGCAAGGAAGGTCATCATGATTGAATGGCTTTCATGCCGTGCGGTTCCAGCTGATGAGAGCATGAAGAAGTCTCAGGAGAAGTCATCTCCGTCCACAAACCTCGATTTCCAACATACGTTGTTGAGGAAATTGCGAATGAACAAGGGCATCATGTCCTCAGATTACCCCTTTATCATTGCCATTTTAACTTGGTTGAACTTATCTGGGCAAGAATAAAAGGATACGTGGTAAGAGAGAATCAAACCTTCACTATGGCTGAAGTTGAATAGCTGACCAAGGAAGCATTTGGTAAGGTGACTGCTGAAGACTCTGGAGTAAAACCGTGGAACACACCAGGAAAGTAATATCTGATGCTTGGAAGAACGAGGGCATTTTAGAACAAGCGATTGACAACTTTGCGACATCTGTTGGATCTTTAAGTGATAGTTCTGAGAGTGATAGTGACACTGACACTGCCTGTGATATCAGTGGTGTGGAACCCTTTTATCTTCAGGGGCAGATGACCTAGCTGTTCCGCCCCTTAAAACTCCAATAACTACCTGAACCTTCGTTTAAAATGATTAGTTGGAAATAAATCTACGGATACACCTGCAGCGAGACCCTTCAGTAAGTTATAGTCAGTTATTGTTATTTTAAGGGGTGGAACTACGAGGTCATCTGCCCCTGGCCCCCAGTTATATCAGTCTTAGTGGGTCACCCGTCATCTAGCTACCGGTGTGAAGGTCCTTGATGCTATCCTTCAAATGGTAAGTTCCCTTTTTTTTAAATATCCGAACTGGCAGTTCACATTAATTTTGTTTGTTTGTTTTCTTAATCATGATTTTGCTTTGAGTAATAACTTGCCCTTTCCAAAGTTAAAGCGGTAGGACGTTACGGGGAGCTGGTACACCAGTAAGGGACAAAAATATTATTTTTCATCATTTTTACAAATGTTAGATAGATGAAGTATGATAAATAAGATGTCAGTAGTTATATTGATGGAAGTCGTTTTTAATGGCTCATATCGCACTTTAATGTCAAGTTGATACTTGAGGTTACGCCCACCTATTCAACATGGTACGCATAATTTTGAAATGAACTCCATAATTTCAAACTTCGTGGTATAGCAATGTGATCTGGTGGCACATCTTCATTTCTACAGTGCGGAGCAACTGTTTTCGCCCATCAATTGTTTGTTTGGCCATGCCTGAAGTTGTTTACTGAAACCACATCTGTTAGTTTGGTTTGGTACTGTATCAAACATACTTTTAGAATGCCTCGTTCTAATAGAATTTTTAAGAAACGTACTGGAATAGTTGGAAGGAAAGGACGTGGGCCAACATGTCAAATAGTTCGTAATCAGGAGGCCGGTAGTGAAAATAATGTCGACAATAATGTATTTGTTATTGCTCGGTTAGATAATGCTGTTACATCTCCAAGCAACAGTTTGACACACATCCCAGCTGTTCTAGTATTTCAAGAACAAAGCTCTCTGTGACTAAAAATACAAGTATAATAATACATTAAGGAGTGGTAATTCCATAATTAGCTTACAGCTGCTTTCAGCTGCTCTGTGTAAATTTGTGCAGTGTAAATATTGCAACAAAAACAATGGCATTCAGTGTTTTGAAGATGAAAACCAGAGGAAAGTTGTAGACCTATTTTGAAATTCTTCAATAGTGTAGTGTGGAATCGTGTGCCTAAATCAGTGTTTGTGGGGTATAGAACATTGTGCATGGAGGTGTATGATGCAGTTTTAACATACAATGAGGGGTGTTCAGGCCGATCGAGGATTCGGAAGGCTTTAGGCATTAAACCACATACAAACATTGCAAAATATTTGCAATGAAATTGATATCCTAAGGATAAAAATATCGGACATGCAGGCCCAAGTGGTAACCACAATGCAACAGAGAAAGGTGAAGAGATCATGTTAAGATGCTGAAATTGACCCAGATGATCCAGATTATGGGCCAAGAATGCACTGAGATATCGTCCATCTTTGTTTCAATTTATCTCAAAACACATATTTTTAAACTTGATGTTCCTTTTTCTTTAGAACCACTGGAGTTCGGAACATGAAACTTGCACCACATCATCTTATTAAAGTTGAAAGTATATTGAGTTCATAATATAATAATTCTGTCTTTTATGTTTGCAAAATTATGGTTATTCAAATTATATTTTTTTAAAGAAAAAAATGACCTCTAAGAAAATAACATTCAAAAATATATTTGTGGGTTAAAATTTATAAAACCAAATTTCAAGTGTGTACAAAGCTTCATACTTTAAGTGTGGTAAATCGTATTAAATTCTATGCAATGGTCTTTGAGAAAAAGGGACATGAATTTGGCAAATTTAACATTGTGAATATAGGGTGTAATACCTCCCCAGCAAAGTAGCTGACTTGAGGAACGGTAAGGATGCCACAATGATAACTAACAAGCTTACAAGTGCGAGCTGATGAAATGCCGAGACCTTCTACTTGAACATACAGTAATTAATAAGCTGTAAAAATATAAACAAAATGAAAGCATGTGAGTAAATATTTCTCGGGTTTAAGTGCAAACCTTGCCTGAATATTTCGTACGCAATATGGGAGCAAAATCCTCTTTTAAGTCTGAAGCTGTAGATTGCCATAGATAAAATGTAGGCTAACAATATTGTAAGTCATCGAACTCCGAGTTTTCTTGAAGCCATTACTATTATCACAAAAAATAAGGAGATGTTGTATACGGTATTCTACATCTGTAGCAACTATTCGAGATTCTAAATAAATCTGTAGCTTATCACTGAAATAATTATTAAATATATTTTAGTGAGTTGAATGAACTAAATCATTTGCCCACGCGCATTAGGAGCGAGCAGTTTGTCAACCTCGTTCCCTGACCACATGGCGAGGCGAGGACTGTTAATCCCATTCTGGCAGCGCACAGAGTATAGAAACCAATTCACATTGTGCTAACGTATGTATATCCATAATTCGTATTGTGCCCAACTCTAGGAATGGGTATTCCAAGATTCAGACACCTAGATATCAAGGGAAAGGCTACAGCCGCTTTTGAAAGTTGAGATATTTGAATATCGCGCTACATTGCTTCGAGAAGGAATTGGAAAGAATATACCGCTAAGAGCATGTCAAGTGACGTAGCGAGTAATAGCAGAGGTCGAGGCTATTTATTGATTAAATAGTTAACCATGGAGTAGAGATTTGAGACTTGGATTAGATTACTGGCACGGTCAAATGAAAGAGAATGCAATTAGTATCAAGTAAATCGGACCAGGGATACAAGATATATGAGGATTTCCAGATTTCAGCTGATGCAGCGTGACCCTGATCGTTTTGAATAAAAGCCGGCTGGCTCAGGCATCATTAGCTCACTTCAACACAAGCACTTGCCTAGCAAGGTGCCGCTACGCTGAGCCAAGGCACATGGTTGCCGGATCTACGCAGAAGTTATTTTCAAAGTTGTGATAGTCACAAAAGTGCTGCGCTACGAGTGGAACTTAGTAAGTTTCCGGCAAGGATAATCACTGAGGTGATTGATATTTTTCTACAGACACTGGTGAAATATTTTTATTTCTACATGGACATATGCTAGACTTTGTCTAGAATTAGTACTTTGTCACAGACCAGTAATAACCTAATACTTGGATATTTAAGTCCATTTCAGTCAGTTTTCATATTTGTAACTTGTTAACCACTTCGATCTATCAGTACATTGAAGACCAGTCTATCACGGTGGTGTTCATTAGCCAACGCAGGGAAACTACATGTTGCTTCGCGCATGGTAGATGGTATGAAGCCATGCCCAGGGAACGATCTTCAGAACAGCCGTTGATTGGTTAGACTGTCAGTGTTTTCTTGTACTGAAAAGATTACCGTGAGTTACGTTACAACTGACATATCTAAGAATAGATCACTTAGATCTGACCCCATTTAAGCAAACTGTTATGGCTTTAACAGAAGCCAATATTAAAATGGAACAACAGTTACTTCAAACGTCAAGAGATACTACCACTATGTCTTGTTAGACGGATTGTGGGTATATAATGGCGGCCGATACAAGGATTATACATGCTTGTCCGATAGGGCATGTCTATGGATAAATCTGGTACAGACCAGGTTCACTACGCTTCAAGACCATCAAGAAATGTAAGCCACATTTGAATTATATTATGCCTAGCTAATTGGAACAAACTATTTTTCTGCAGATGACCAACATATTTATTTGTCTTCGTATTTAAATCTTGCAATGATTTACGCAAGACTTGTTAGAGTTATTCTGAGTATTTTCAGCACTCAGAACAGTTTAGGATCGAAGACCGAGCATATCGAGCATTTATTTGAATATTTCATATTTTTGGGAAACCACGGAAAACCGTCGATGTAACTGTAAAAGTTAAATTATTTTTGTTGAGGAATGGATATTTTTTCCATATTCGAAGGTTCGAACATGTGGATTCTCACATAATGAGATGATAATTAAACATATTTAAAATAATATAACTAATAATAATAATCCACTAATAATAACAATAATAATTTTTATAATTTTTCTAAATAATTCTTGGATATTATATTTTATAATAATCATATGTATTGAGAAAGAGCCTATGAAGTAGTTTAATCATTTCTAGTTTGGAACAGGAGATTTTCCGAAGGAGAGTGGTTAGCGCAAGCCCGCATTCAACCAACATTTCAGTTCTGGTTGAACAGTTGATATTTGCAATGAGCAAAGTATACTTTTCAGATAACACGGAGAGGCATGAAACGGGAAGCAATTGATAATTGTATCAAATAGGATATTTTTGTATTTATATAAAATCATGACCTAAATACACTCGAAAGTGAAATAAAGATTTTCATAAGTATGGTAAATTCACGGGTTGAACTGAATGGTAAAATAAAATAAACTTGTAAGTTTATTAATCTTCCAGTGTTGATAACAAGCAGAGGCTTGATTTATTGTATAAATTTTGGGAAGAAAATTTATGTGTGGAGTAGTTGAAATGCCATTCCCAGGTGCGCATGTTTAAGTCGCAGGAATGAAGAGGTTTTTTCGAGCATCAATCAAATAGCAGGTTCGATGGCTCAGGTTTATAGAAGGAGTATTGGAACTACACATTTCGTCGTATGAATGACCCGAAGGTTATTTCTTAGAAACCATCAGTTCTTATTTCAACCTTGTTTACGAATTCCATTTAGACTTTGATTTTGCTAGAACCCGGATTTGTCATGATAGTAGTTTATTCTTCTTCAGAGGAAGACCTTTGCCGTTGTTGTTGGAATATTGTATTCTTATAACAATAATAGAATGGGCCACTGCCAATTAAAAATAATTCTATAACCACGAATAATTTGAAGGATGTTTTCAATCCTAGTGCCATGAACTAAATGAATTTATTATGAAGCTACAATTCTTATTTCCGCATTCTGTCGAAGAATTGCAAGTTGTGAAAGTTACTAGAAATGGCTATGAATATAAATATTTTTTTATAATAATGATTCCAAGTGGAAAATCAAATAGTTGAACGGTTCAACAATTTATTGATCAAGTTGATGATTCAGAAATCATATATTTTGTTAGGAACTTGAAGTTCATAATCGAGTCACTTCTCGAATGTTTAATGTCAGAAGAACAACTAATTTTTGTTGTGCTTCGCACAGTTCTTCGATGCTATGCTCAAGGTCAAATACTTTTCAGATGTTATTAATATGTGTAAATAATTTGTGTTGATTCAGAATCATAATATTTTTCGACAATATATTTTTGAAACTGGAAAAATAAGTGAAAGTTTAAAATTCTATGAACATTTATTCTACGAGTGTTAATATTACATAAAAATTCAAACAGTGAACTACGATATTTCCAGTAGAGACAATTAAATTTGAACTGGATTTAATCATAAATAATTTTGGAACACAGTCTACAGGACTAACAATCAGACTTGTGTTTCCAAAAAAATAATTGTCAAATGTGTTTGGAAAATTTCTGTATATTGTGTAAATAGGAGTGTGGGTCGCCACACGTGAATGATGCTGCTTTGAGCATTTTTGCAGTCAATTTTAAATTCAAAATAAAATGAGATAATTTTACGTGATGTGTTATACCCAGTTGAATCTCCTTCTATCCTTATTGTTGCATTGAGCCAAAAATCAGTAAAGCATTTTTTTCATTTGATGTCGTTTTTGCGATTAGCTTTAACCCATCTGGCACCCCGGGATATTTTGACTCTCGTGATGACTGATTATTGGTAAAATGCATATGTGGTCGTGCGGACTCCGGTCTAAACGGGCACAGTATATGAAAAGCAGAAAGTCTTGTTCTGAAACAAAACGAAAATTACGAATCAAGTTTCCAAGAAGACCTGTGCCTAATACCAGTACAATTAGGAGACTCGCGACACGATAAAAGAAAACAGGCTCCGTAAATAATAATAATAATTAAATTAACAGGCATCGTTGTGTTCTTACAGAACAAAAGTTAGATGAGATTGTTGTCCATTCGTTCATCAGAAGATGTCAGGTGTGTGTTACAAGAGAGGGAGGCTAACATGTAGGCTCTACTATGAGCACTGTAATTACACATTATTGACGATGTTTGGTGCAAGTGAGAAAGTGCGTGCCACCACCGACTGAACCGTTTAGGCTCGCCCGCAATCAGCGCCAGTCGACGTCGGCTTAGCTTGTCGAGTTTACCGGGGCGCAAAAAGATAATGACAACTTAAGGGCAAGAGTGGATTATTAAAGAACATAGCATAGTTCGTGTGAGGAACAGGGTAAACTGTTTTGAACACCAGGTAAGGCGCATCCCTGTTGTTTATGATCTTACCCGATAACTATTACTACTTATTTTTATGATCAGGAAAAGACCAAGCCAATTGTGCCCGAATGGCTCTTATTAAATCAAGTGCCCGTTAATTGAGGTTTATCATAGCTATGATGGTGATCGGTGTATCCATAGAAGCAATTGTCTGCGTAAGAGAGATTATTTACTAATGTACTTGATAGGGGTTTATTCTCAAGGCTAGAAAATCGTCCATTGAGTGAGGTACACTGAACAAAACACTAAGCCTTACCATTGGATCCCCATCACAACTATGTCACCTTAAATATGTTACTAACAATCTAACCTTACCATGGGGCAGATGACCTCGTAGTTCTGCCCCTTAAAACAACAATAACGACCCTTACCATTTGTCCCCATCACGACGAACGTGGTGTTACATAGCCCACATCACCCAAGAGAAGTTACTAAAAATGTAACCTTACCATTTTTCCCATCACTACAAACAGGGTGTTATATAGTCCATGCCACCTTAAATAAGTTACTAGCAATGTAACCTTACCATTTGTCCCCCATCACTACAAACATGGTGTTTTATAGTCTGCGTCACCTTAAATCAGTGACTTTCAATGTAACATTACCATTTGTCCCCCATCACTACAAACATGGTGTTTTCTAGTCTGCGCTACCTTAAATAAGTTACTAACAATCTAACCTTACCATTTGTGCCCCATCACCACACACATGGTGTTTTCTAGTCTGCGCTACCTTAAATAAGTTACTAACAATCTAACCTTACCATTTGTGCCCCATCACTACAAACATGGTGTTATATAGTCCACGCCACCTTAAATGAGTTACTAACTATGTAACGTTACCATTTGTCCCCCATCACTACAAACATGGTGTTATATAGTCCGCGTCACCTTAAATGAGTTACTAGCAATGTACCCTTACTACAAACATGAGTCAAAATACGGGGCATTATTTACATGTGAGGTCCGTTAGCGATACACGTGGCATGGGATGAGCGAAGCAGCTAAGAGACGAAGGGGTATTGAGATGACAAGGGGAGCCACAGCCAAGTAACGGTCCCAACATTGAAATAAAGCCCTGTTCATAATGTGTTCCCCTGAAAAAGTATCATTACTTACTGTTTGGTCCTTATCGCAATAATCGTATATTCGTAATGTAGTTATGTTTTTACCATGTTTGGAACAGTATTCCTGTAAAATTATTTTACACGGATATTATCTCGTCCTCGTCAAGATAAAGTAAATGAAGCTTGAAGCAACGTATATCAAATAAGATGCTAAAATATTTCGTAAAGTTAATTTCTAAACTCAACTGTTAAAGGGGATTCCGGGATGATGTTTACACTATCCAATAACTGTTGTCAGTCATCATCACTAAAAATGATGATAATGATAATTGTTGTTTTAAGGGGCCTAACATCTAGGTTATCGGCCCCTCATCACTAAAGAGGATATCAAACTGAGTCAAACTAAAGGGCTTTATTTCAGGGGCGTAAAACTCCTCGCAAACGTGAGGGGATAAAATTTATAAACTGCTGTTGCCTACCCACCAGGGACATTCTTTTTAGTAGGGTTTAAAGCTTGTAATACCACCGTAAATTAACATGCAATCAGAATATACATTCAAAACGTAGAACATTATTTGTCAACGTCTAGCTAAAGACCCGAACATTGACTGCCGTCGAGCTTTGTTTCCAAACTGTGCCATCAAGCTTGTCAACCATTTCCGAGTAGGTGACCACTAGACAACAATGACTCCGTCTAATTTGTCCCGTCGGAGTTCCCTTCTCATCACTGAAAAACTTCTCTCTTCAGAACAGCTCGTTAATTAACCTCACAGTGGCGTCAGAAAAGGACAGGAGCCCCCCAAGGTACAGTTCTTGGGGCCCCTTCTTTCCGTGCTTTATATCAACAATAGCCCACCATATCAAATGCAATAAGGATATAAACACTGACCTCCATCAACTTAGTGAATACGCGGTGACAACTCTCTCCTCCTCAATCCTAAGAAGACCCAAACTCTCATCATCGGCTCTCATAAGTTCTAAACTCATTAGAAAACAACTACATTGTTCCTAAGCCTCCGTGGCTTAGGCGGCAGCACGCCGGCCTCTCACTGCTGGGTCCGTGGTTCAAATCCCGGTCACTCCATGTGAGATCTGTGCTGGACAAAGCGGAGGCAGACAGGTTTTTCTCCGGGTACTCCGGTTTTCCCAGTCAAACTTTCATTCCAACAACAATCTCCACTATCATTTCATTTCATCTGTCATTCATTTAATCATTGCCTCAAAGGAGTGCGACAAGCTTCGGCAGCCGGCACAGTTCATATTCTCGCCGCTAGATGGGAGCTTCATTCATTCCATTCCCTGACCCGGTCGGTCGACTGGAAGCAGGCTGTGGATTTTCATTACATTGTTCCTCTAGCAAAGCAAAATACAATCATCATTCCCTTAAATAAAGAAGTAAGGATCCATAGGTTGACCTTAACGGAAACTCTCGACAGGTCACCCACCACATGCGTCCCTGCACCCACTCGTGCGCCATAAGAACATTTTACCACTAGACATCAAGATTAAACTCATCAATGGCGGCTTCATGGCGTAGTTGGTAGCATGCTGAGCTTCTATGCCCAAGATTGCGGGTTCAAACCTGGCCGAAGTCGTCGGATTTTTAAGAGCGTTAAAATTCCCTCATTATGCCTTCCTTCGGAGAGGAAGTAAAGCCGGCGGCCCCATGTCATAGATTTGTCATGAAAAAGAACCTTCCACTAACTACACTTGTGTGAAGCCAAAATTTGTAGATTAGAATTGATGATGCTCTATTAGTTCCGTTTGCTGCCAGGTGATGACTGCGATGCCATCTAGTAGCCAAATTTGCAAGCTAGTAGTCGTGGACCTTAGATTTGGTAGCAAAAGTAGGAACTACTTGAAATTATTGTCTGCTGTCCCAACACACACTAATACAGCCATTACAATTAACACCGGTTATCAGACCGATTCTACACACACCCAAAGTATACGGGGCTACATGACCGCGTTGTCGCAGCCCCTGAACTGAGAAACCAACCAACCAAACTCATCCAGACACTAAAAGAGTCCTAACTTCGCCACTACCGTACTAAGACATAACATAATAAAATTAATTGTGGTATTGCACTGAATGGACGTGTCTTCAAAAATATTGTTATCCCTATATATATATAAATGAAAGTTTGTCTCTTTTTCCTGAATTTCTATGGAAATTTGCGTTACTAACGCGTTTCAGACTGTTTTATGACGGATGGGCGCGAAAATAAATGTTGTGTCTGTCTGTGGACAACTTTTTGTCCTTATAACTCGAGAACGGCTGGGTGGATCAACATAAAATTTGGTACAGATATCCATCAGAGGCACGACACCAATCACTGATGTAACTCTTCTCCATAACTCTCACAAGGGGGCCTACACCCTTAAAATACCGTACTTGCTGAAATAGGCATAGAAGGGTGAGACAAGGCTCAATTTTAGTCCCTCAATGTGAGAAACGATACCACATTTTAAGGCCCTAAAACCAACAGTGTTTGAGATATTCCCAGAAAACTAATTTCATTTAATAAACTAATGAAAGAATGCAAGCTGGTAACCATGGCAACAGAATCTCAGAGGTCCATCTATTTCTGTAAGACGCAATGCAATTCCATTACTGTGAAAGCTTGCAAACTGCTATAGCCTAAGGTTACAACGGAACCAAATTAAGATAGAAAATTCATCAAAACATATAATGTGCTTAAGGGGGCCAAGGGTTACTCTAGAATGTTTTCACACGATTTACACCAAATAATAATGATAATAATAATAATAATAATAATAATAATATCGTATGCCTTCGGGTGCCCGGTGCAAGCTTTGTTATTTGACACCCTGACACCCAGAGGGTAGCTTGCATGTCGAATTTCGTTGTTCCTTGAAGCACTATGCAAGTCAAGGAGGTTAGATATCTAAGGTCCTTGAACACTATAGCGCTTCCCAGTAGAGACATGAGGAACTTTGTGTTGGCGGAAACTCCCGAGATAAATTTTGCCATTATGAACACGGCCTACTGCATTCAAATGGGTTCTTTGACATGCCAACATCGTATGACATGGTGTCGTAACTTTTGTCGCCTTCCAAAAAAAAAAAAAACACACTTACCACGGCCAGGAGCGAACCTGCAAGCTTGGGGTTAATAGACCGGCACGTTAACCACTCACCCACTGTGGCAAGCGTTTTACACGTGCGGGTGTGCTACGGAAGGTCTATTATATCCATATCCCTATATAGTAATATTATTATTATTATTAGTCTATTATTATTGCTGCTATACGGAGCCAAAACATGGAGTGTGACCAAAAGGGAGGAACACCAAATTACAGTCTTCGAAAAGAAGGTATATAGAAAAATTTTCGACCCCCATTTTGACCAAGAAACACAAAGATGGGTTCCCAGATCTAATCATGAGCTGTACAAGTTAACCAATCAATCCAGGGTAGTGAACGTCATGATAGCGAAACAGCTACAATGGGCAGAGCATGTCATCAGAATGGACGCTGCCAGAATAGTTCGCCAGGTGTGAGAGAAGAAGATCGAAGGCTCGAGACCCCCTGGAAGACCTAGGAGGAGATGGCAAGACAGGTGACCTCTGACTGCAAACAGATGGGTATTACTGGATAGGAGAATACTGCGCTGGATAGGAGGAAATGGAGGCAGATAGTGAGAGCGCCACGGGATCGTCACGTCCCAGAGAAGCCAACGAAGTGAGTGAGTGAGTGAGTGAGTGAGTGAGTGAATTATTATTATATTATGGCGTACAACGGCGAGACAAGGATAATTTTCAGCCCCTTGGTGTCAGAAACAAAACTCGGGGTCCCTAAAGAGCCGTAAAGGGTCCCTGAAAACTACATTTTAAGTCTCTATAACCAACAGTTTCTGAGATATTCCCAAAAAACTCATTTCATTTAATAAAGTAATGATGGAATGCAAGCCAGCAACCATGACAACAGTATCCCAAGAAGTGGCTTCCAACTTATTAGTATAAACAGGTTAAAGGTTCCGCCTGTATTGATCAAGTGGAACCTTTAACGGGCGCAGTCCAATTCGGCCAGTTAATTACACTGATAAAATCGGACAGACTTTTCTGGCCACCATGATCTGCCCCTTTGATAATTCATAGTCCAATTCGGCCAGCGATAGCTCATTAGCAACCTCCCCTACCTTCCCCTACTCTGCAGCCAACACATACCATACTGTACACACGTTCCAACATTTTGTCATTAAACTGTTGGAGGGGAGGTGACTCTCTGTTTGACGGTCCCAGGGGTGTCAATTACTATAAATTCACATATGTATGACCTAGCTTTCTGGATACGGTGACAACTACTGTCTGTGGAGGAGCTTTATACAAATAATACGATATGTCCTCAATAGTTTCACAAATATGGACATCCATGAGATTGTGTTCGATAAACTGACAGCGTTAATATAACCTACTGAAAGTGCAAGCTCTAACATTTTATCCGATCTTCTTTGCATACACTAATAAATGAAAAAAAAAAAAAAAGAAAAAAAAAGAACAAGTGAACAATTTTCATTGAATACCCTAACCCAGCGGTTCCCAAACTTTTTCGGTCACGGAACCTTTCAGAAGTCATGATTTTCCCGCGGAACCCTAACTCTATCTCTGATTTTTAGTGAGCATTGTGAACGCACAACGTTCTTCCTGCTTTCATCTATCCTTATTGCCTGGGTGTTTTGTTTAGCCTAACGCTAACGTGGTAGGTTTGGAAACAAATAGAAAACATTTTAAATGTACATGCAAACCTTTATTTTGGTACAAAAATATGAACAATTATTTTAGAACAATAAAAATTGGATTTCCATCTAATTTTTAATGTTATGAATGAAATTGTTTCATTTTCGTTCTTAACATAGTTTGGAAATCGGGCTTTATGTCCGACAGGTAAATACGTAAATCTGGGGCAGCATTCAACTTACTCCTTAATTTGTTTTTGGTGTAATCATACGCAGAAAAGCCTGCTTCGCAACGATAGGTGGACTCGAAGGGGTGCAGAGCTCGGATAGCCTTTCATCTACTGACGGGTATTATGTCTATCAGTCCTACCTAAAAGTCATTCAGCGGCACTAATTCAAATTTCGTTTTAAAAGCGGAGGTACATTGAATTTCAATAAGATCTTCATAGTCAGGCATGGTCATGTGAGGTTTATTTCGGTTGGCAAATTGATTTTGCACCCACTCGATGTCCTCTATTATTCTGGTATCTGGGAAGTACTCCGTCATAGATTTCGAAAGATTTATTAAATGTTCACAAATGTTTTTGTGCACATCAGCTTCGATTTCCATCTCATTTTCACTCAGAGATAGTGCCAGGAGAGAAAGCATTCGAAGTTTTTCTCATTTACACATTCGATCGAGAAGTTGAGTTTGGTTTTGAATGATGTTATTTTGTCTCTGAATGTGAACGTGCTTATATCTTTACGCTGCGAAGATGTCGTAACTTCAGTCAGTTTCCCGAATATGTCAGCGAGGTAAGCACATCGAATGAGCCACTTCTCTTTGCGTAAAAATTCAGCGTGTTTGCTAGGCGCGGAAAGGTCTTCTTTCCCTATGAAGAAAACCAGAAGCTCGTTGCGCAGCTTAAAAAAACTGGTAAGGACTTCGCCTCTTGAAAGCCATCTAATTTCTGTGTGCATTAAAAGCGATTGATGTTGAATTCCAATTTCTTCACAAGCCTTCGCAAAAAGTCTACACTGTAGTGGGCGAGACTTTACATAATTGACAATTTTTGCAGCCTCATTAAGAACGTCCGTCAAGTCTGGTGGAATGTGGCGCCATACTTTTAGCCTAGTTTCATTTTTGAAAAAAAAAAAAAGATAGGCTTATGAGATCACCTTTTGTCCGTGTGTCTGTGTGTGTGTGTGTGTGTCCCTAATAACGTCTAAACGGCTGGAGTTATTTCAATGAAACTCGGTAAGTTCAGAGCACCATTCTGGGTGACCTCGACCGTGCCCTTAAAATTTTATTGTGTCTCACCAATCCAACATGGTGGCTGTGCGAAATTTCTCACCAGCATTCAGTATCTCCGAAACTATTACCGATATCACCCTGAAATTGTGTACGGTGATAAAGGGCACTACTAGAAGTTCGCCTTTGAGACTTTCAAAAACCTGGTAACTACAAAACCAACATGGCGTCCAAGCGAATTTGAGACTTTTAAACAGACTTTTCTCGTGATTTAACCATCCAAACGTAATGAAACTTGGTACAGCAAATGTTTATACAGATTGTAATGCACTGGCGTCTAATTTACTTCAATTGTTTACATAACCTCAAAATGGCGGCTGTGCGAAATATTTCACTGGCATTCCATATCTCCGAAACTATTACAGATATTACCCTGAAATGTTGTACGCTAATAAAGGGCACTGGTACAAGTTTATCTATGTAACTTTCATAAACCTGCAAAGTAAAAAACGAACATGGCGGGCAAGCGAATTTGAAACATTTTAATAGACTTTTCTTGTGATTTCACTCTCTGAGCGCAGTGAAATGTGGTACAGTAGATAATTATACATATTGTAATGCACTGGCATCTAATTCAGTCCAATTGTTTACATAACCTCAAGATGGCGGCTGTGCAAAATTTTAAAATTAAGTTTTTATTTCTTGAGTCGTAATCATGCGATCGAAGTGAAAGTTTGAGTAATGAACCTACGCAATAATTTTCCTTTAATGGTACATAACTCTATGGCCTATACATATAACAATCCAAAATGGCGAGCATCGGAAATATCTAGACGGTTCTCAATATCTACGAATCTTTTACAGCAATCAAGCTGATTTTTTTATGTTCATAGAAACTATGAACATAAGTTCACCTATAGGGCTTTCAGTAACCTGGTGAGCACAAATCAAACATGGCGGCGACGCGATATATAAATATTTAAATGGACGTTTCTCGCGATTTAACCATTCGATTGCAGTGAAACTTTGCACGCTATATGCTTATACAAATGTTAATCCACTGGCATCTATTTTATTTCAATTGTTTCCATAACCACAAGATGGCAGCTGTGTGAAATTTTTAAATCTCGTTTTTACTTCTTGTGTTCTAATCATGCGATTGAAGTTTGAATACCACATGTACACAATAATCTTCATGTAACAGTACATAAAATCCAACCTGGCGACCATCTGAAATATTTAGACGGTTCACAATATCTACGAATCTATCACGACCTTCAAACTTAAATGTTGTATGTTGATAGAGGCAATTAACATGAGTAGAATATATGAAAATAGGCTGTATAGTTCTTCACGGAACTACTTGTTTATTCTTGATACAATCCTTTTAAATTTTCCCACTATCGCTGCAGCCCCATCGCTGCTTACATTAACACACTTTTCCCAATCAAGATCATGTTTACGCATGCAACAATCTCTGATTTAAACAAGTAGTTCCTTGAAGAACTATACAGCCTATTTTCATATATCCTACTTATGTTAATTGCCTCTATCTACATACAAAATTTCAGTTCGATTGCTGTAATAGATCCGTAGATATTGAGAACCGACTAAATATTTCGGATGGTCGCCATGTTGGATTTTATATAGGCTAGCTAAGTAGGTCCTAGAGTTATGTACTGTTTCATGAAGATTATTCTGTAGGCCTACGTGTAGCATTCAAACTTCAATCGCATGATTAGGACACAAGAAGTAACAAGGAGATTTTTAAATTTCGCACAGGTGCCATCTTGTGGTTATGGAAACAATTGAAATAAATTAGATGCCAGTGGATTAACATTCGTATAAGGATTTACAATACCAAGTTTCACTGCACTCGGTTGGTTAAATTGCGAGAAACGTCCCTGTGAATATTTATACTTCGCGTAACCGCCATGTTGGATTTGTGATCACCAGGTTATTTAAAGTCCTATAGGTGAACTTAAGTTCATAGCCCCTATAAACATTAAAAAATTCAGTTTGATTGCTATAATGGATTCGTAGATATTCAGAGCCGTCTAAATATTTCGGACGGTCGCCATGTTGGATTGTTAAATGTATAGGACATAGAGTCATGTACCATTAAAGGAAAATTATTGCGTAGGTTCATTATTCAAACTTTAACTTCGATCGCATGATTACGACACAAGAAATTAAAACGTACTTTTAAAATTCGCAAAGCCACCATCTTGAGGTTATGTAACCAATTGAACTAAATTAGATACTAGTGCATTACAATGTGTATAAATATTTCCTGTACCAGATTTCATTGCGGTTGGAACATTAAATCGCGAGAAAGGTCAATTTAAAATTTTCAAATTCGCTTTGCCGCTATGTTTGTTTTGTAGTAAACCGGTTTTCGAAAGTCTTATAGATGAACTTCCAGTAGTGCCTTTTATCTCCGTACAAAATTTCAGGGTGATACCGCTAATAGTTTCAGAGATATAGAATGCCAGTGAAATATTTCGCACATCCGCCATCTTGTGGTTATATAAACAATTGAACCAAGTTAGATGTCGGTGCATTTCAATGTGTATAAACATATACTGTACCAAGTTTTATTGCGTTTGGTTGGTTAAATCGCGAGAAACATCTATTTAAAAGTCGCAAATTCACTTGGCCGCCATGTTGGTTTTGTAGTTACCAAGTTTTCAAATGTCACATAGGTGAACTTCTAGTAGTTCCCTTTATCACCGTACAAAATTCCAGGGTGATATCAGTTATAGATTTGGAGATATTGAATGCTGGTGAAATATTTCGCGCAGCCGCCATGTTGGATTGGTGAGACGTAACAAAATTTGAGGGGCACGGTCGGGGTTGTCCGGAATAGTGCTATGTACTTACCGAGTTTCATTGAAATCACTCCAGCCGTTTAGAAGTTATTAGGAGACACACACACACGCACCTCACACACACACACGCACGCACACCCACACACGGACAAAAGGTGATCTCATAAGCCTATTTTTTTTTTTTTCAAAATTGAAAATAGGCTAAACATTTCTTCCCCAGTTTCATTGTTCTCCAAAGATGCTCATAGAAACAAATCTTCTTCCATACTTTCTTTGAATTGCTACCTCACGGAAACAAGCAATATCGCAAGTCCAGCGACACCTCCTGTACTCTCGTCCAGTTGCATTGAATATGCTTTACAATTTTCCAGTCTCTGAATTAATTCGTCTTCAATATAGTCTGCGATTTTATATATACGGTCAGACACAATGTTGTTAGATCATTGGATCTCTGAAACTTTTTCGCCGCTTCCACTCCAAGCACACAGCCGACTATTTCTTTGGCGAATAGGTGCTTGCATACAACACGAACTCCACCTACCTTCGCATTAGAGACAATCTGATAGTTAGCATCGTGTGGTTTTATTTTAAAATCAGTTTTAAATTTGATTTTTAAGATTTATCGCGGAACCCCTGCGATGCCTTCGCGGAACCCAGTTTGGGAACCGCTGCCCTAACCTATTAGATGAAATTAAAACATACTTAATACCAGTACCATAATTAATAGTTGGAGATTCATTTTAAGGGCTGGGGTAGCTTGGCAATCAGCCCGGTGAACTGAATTTTTAATTGGTGTAAATTATATTTATATACTAACCAAGGGTCACAATATTATTTAGCAATTTTATTTCGACCATGCAGCCAGCCTAAAATGGTTTTCAGTTTTTTCTATTTTCAACTCTATACAAATCCATGAACTGTCCCTTCCAATAGGCCACGGCTGCTTCCTTCTTTAGTTCATTAATTCGAATGACATTTTAACTGCCATTTCCTTGTTAAGTTCAAGTATATTTTAATGAAAGTTATTAGTTTTTTTTCTTCATTGTCTATCCGGGAAGTTTGTTTTATTGAGATTTTAATTAATATGGTTCAAGAAAAAACACTAAGATTAAGAATAACATTTTGACTGCCATTTCCTTGTTAAATTTAAGTATATTTTAATGAGAGTAGGTAATTGTGTAGTGAATAAAACAGGATTCCTTCTATGAATCCTTTGTAAAACTGTCGCCATATTTCAGTTTGATGGAATAGTTTTTTAAAAGTCATTTTCATTCATTTTAGTAGGTTTTTTAGATGACATTTCATCGAGCATTATATGTCCGCCTCGTTACGTAGTGGCTATCACCGCGGAGGCCCTGGTTCGATTACCGGCTCTGCCAAGAAATTTAATTCTGATTTGAGGGCTGGAACGGGTTACACTCAGCCCCGTGAGGTAAAACTGAGAGGGGGAGGAGGGTTCGTCCAACCTCCGCCATCCTGGAAGTAGTTTTCCGTGGTTTCCCACTGCTACTCCAGGCAAATGCCAGATTGAGTCCTGACTGAAGGCCACGGCTGCCTCCTTCCCAATCCCCATCTTAATTACAACTACACGCAATAATACAGCCATCACAATAAGACAAGTTATCAGACAAATTCCACACACACAACCAAGTACACGCGGTTACATGACGACGATGTCGCAAAGCCCCTCAATGAATCAACAATAATGGTCTAACAAACCCGTGGTTGGGAGCACCCAAACATCAAGCCGACTGCAACCCAGTTCATAGCCTACAAATTGTGGGGGACGAATAACCTGCGCGACGACACCCTTAGCCACATCACCTTGATTTTAGATCATGGACCACTACTTCTCATATCAAGCAGGTACTTAATTGTCCTCACGAGGCTTTCCTTCTCCTGATGCAGAATTGAGAATAGGCGGGTTTGATTCCTACCTCAGCCATGCTGGAAGTGGTTTTTCATGGTTTCTCATTTGTATTCCAGGCAGATGCCTAGATTGTACCTAAATTAAGATCATGGCGACCTTCTAACCATATCCTAGCCAAATTACTACAAGTACACAATAGTACGCTACATCAGTTACAATAACACAGATTATCAGACAGATTCCACACACACCAAAGTACACAGCAAAACATGATCGCCAAGCCTTCAAAATGAATAAACGACAATTGTTTCCAGCCCTCAAATCAGATGTTAAGTATGACTGGCTGCGTTGCTCAGCGGTAACGTTCTTGCCTACTGATCCCAAGGCTGCAGGATTGAATCCTGGCACAGTCACTTGGCATTTGTGGATGCGTAATTGCGATGGAGCCGTGTCAGTAGGTTTACTGACACGTTAAAGATCTTCGGGACAAAATTCCGGCACCCCGGCCATAGTAGTTAAAAGGGACGTAAAACCAATAACATTACATAGATCTTAAGTTTCTGGCTGGAATCTAATCCAGAGCCTCCTCGGTAAGAGAAAAGCGTGCTATCCATACACCACGGGGTCCAATAATAATTAGTGACTTTTAACTGATGTGGCCTTTTAAAAGATTTAAGGCATAGGCTAATGTTTGTTTCAGTGAATTGCGCAATTTGTACAGCCCTGCACGGCAGAGTGTTTACAGGAAATCCCAGAGCCAGCGGGTCATTCTGCAAGAACAAATAAGTTACCTTAGATTTTGGGTTTTCGCAGTGGTAGTGGTGGGGGACGAAAGGGAGGATAATTTTAGCGGAAGAACCAGAACTTGGCCTGGGGCAACTGGCCAAAAAGGACTGTGGGATGGAATGACAAGATAGGAAAGATCCACTCGGAAGATTAGCTGGCTCAATTCGCCAACACCCCCTTTAACCTGTTTCAATACGGAACCAGAATGAACATTTTAAGTTCTAAAGACATCCAACTTTCCATCTATTTCTGCAAGAAGTAATGCCACTCCATTTATTACATTTCTGTGAAAGTTTGCAAATGGCTATAAGGTTATCACGGAACCAACTAAAACTGTAAAATTCACCAATGCGTTTAAGTGGGTCAAGGGGTACCCTATTTTTTTTCACACGACTTACACGTGCGATATGTCGTACAGAAGATCTATTATATCTCCAAACAGCAACATTATTTTCAAAAATTCCTGAATTGAAATAGTATTTTCTGCGGCGTTTAGGAATTTGGGCCAATGGAGGCTGAAGAACCTGAATTTTCGTGCACCACAAGCCTTTATAATTTATTAAAGGGGGTTTCCTGTGGATGGGGACTTGGCACAACGTTGAGGGTCAGTTTGTATGTGACGTTTCGTCTACGAGGTTTTCAATTTTATTTTCACCTCAGGAAGTACACGTTAGGTAAATTTAGTTTGAGAGCACATTTTAACTAATCATTTTTCTTTGTCGACAAACAGGTTCCAAACCCCTAACGATTGCAACTGTAGCTCAATTGATAACGTCTGGTAATTAATACCGCAGACCGTTCGAAAAATGGGTCTTTCTGCTAGTACTATAATACAATTAACTGGCTGGTGTGGCCGAGAGCACCAATGCGCTACTTCGTGCCTCGCTGATATCGAGAGAACGTGGTTCGAACCCCACCTCGTCTGTCCTGAAAATGGTTTTCCTTGGTTTCCCATTTTCACCCCCAGGCAAATGGTGAGACGGTTCCTTTCAACAGAGATACGGCCGACATCCTTCCCACTCCCTTCCCCGTCATCATCCCCAGTTGTATCTGGTGACAAAGTGTGTCCAGCTCCAAGATACTGTGCTAACCTTGTGGTAGTAGAGGAATGATCCCTCACATAGTACGTGGATGAAGCCGAGTGGGAAGGATAGCCAATTCCACACAAAAAATCACAATTTACCTATTATATTAATTATCATACTGTACGGTATGTGGAGTATTGAATTATGAAGATGACTTCAAACTGTTTATTTTGTAATGATGATATTATTATTATTATTATTATTATTATTATTATTATTACTATAAGTTACACTTCACTTTAATGCAGTGCTTCACTTGTCTCGAGGGTCAAGGCACACCACTGCCTCATATCAAATTCGTGAAAAATGCCATATTATAATCTTACCTTATTATAAAATACGCTAAGGTGTGTGTTTCACAAAACTCAAGCTCCTATACCAGAGGGAGTTAGAAGGTGCGGTTTGTACCAAAATCTTCCAAATCTCCTCAGTAGCAGGCCTATACTACACGAAAAATCTTGCATTGCTTAAAAAGTAGACGGAAATATATATTTTTTTATATATAAAGCGCTTTTAAACAAATAAACAAGACGATAGCCCTGGGCAGAGCAGTGATGCGTACAGCCCGCATAGCACTAGAGCCGGGCGGGTAGTCTGTACACATGGGGCGCACACAAACCAGATAATCCCTGGCAGACTTTGTCGCGTACAGCCGGCATAGTACTAGAGCCGGGCGGGTAGTCTGTACACATGGGGCGCACACAACTCAGATAGTCCCTGGCAGACTTTGTCGCGTACAGCCGGCATAGTACTAGAGCCGGGCGGGTAGTCTGTACAGATGGGGCGCACACAACTCAGATAGTCCCTGGCAGACTTTGTCGCGTACAGCCGGCATAGTACTAGAGCCGGGCGGGTAGTCTGTACACATAGGGTGCACACAACTCAGGTAGTCCCTGGCAGACTTTGTCGCGTACAGCCGGCATAGTACTAGAGCCGGGCGGGTAGTCTGTACACATGGGGCGCACACAACCCAGATTGTCCCTGGCAGACTTTGTCGCGTACAGCCGGCATAGTACTAGAGCCGGGTGGGTAGTCTGTACACATGGGGTGCACACAACTCAGATAGTCCCTGGCAGACTTTGTCGCGTACAGCCGGCATAGTACTAGAGCCGGGCGGGTAGTCTGTACAGATGGGGCGCACACAACTCAGATAGTCCCTGGCAGACTTTGTCGCATACAGCCGGCATAGTACTAGAGCCGGGCGGGTAGTCTGTACACATGGGGCGCACACAACTCAGATAGTCCCTGGCAGACTTTGTCGCGTACAGCCGGCATATTACTAGAGCCGGGCGGGTAGTCTGTACAGATGGGGCGCACACAACTCAGCTAGTCCCTGGCAGACTTTGTCGCGTACAGCCGGCATAGTACTAGAGCCGGGCGGGCAGTCTGTACACATGGGGTGCACACAACTCAGATAGTCGATGGCAGACTTTGTCGCGTACAGCCCGCATAGTACTAGAGCCGGGCGGGTAGTCTGTACACATGGGGCGCACACAACCCAGATAGTCCCTGGCAGACTTTGTCGCGTACAGCCGGCATAGTACTAGAGCCGGGCGGGTAGTCTGTACAGATGGGGTGCACACAACCCAGATAGTCCCTGGCAGACTTTGTCGCGTACAGCCGGCATAGTACTAGAGCCGGGCGGGTAGTCTGTACAGATGGGGCGCACACAACTCAGATAGTCCCTGGCAGACTTTGTTGCGTACAGCCGGCATAGTACTAGAGCCGGGCGGGTAGTCTGTACACATGGGGCGCACACAACCCAGATAGTCCCTGGCAGACTTTGTCGCGTACAGCCGGCATAGTACTAGAGCCGGGCGGGTAGTCTGTACAGATGGGGTGCACACAACCCAGATAGTCCCTGGCAGACTTTGTCGCGTACAGCCGGCATAGTACTAGAGCCGGGCGGGTAGTCTGTACAGATGGGGTGCACACAACCCAGATAGTCCCTGGCAGACTTTGTCGCGTACAGCCGGCATGATACTAGAGCCGGGCGGGTAGTCTGTACACATGGGGCGCACACAACCCAGATAGTCCCTGGCAGACTTTGTCGCGTACAGCCGGCATAGTACTAGAGCCGGGCGGGTAGTCTGTACAGATGGGGCGCACACAACTCAGATAGTCCCTGTCAGACTTTGTCGCGTACAGCCCGCATAGTACTAGAGCCGGGCGGGTAGACTGTACACATGGGGCGCACACAACCCAGATAGTCCCTGGCTGACTTTGTCGCGTACAGCCGGCATAGTACTAGAGCCGGGCGGATAGTCTGTACAGATGGGGCGCACACAACTCAGATAGTCCCTGGCAGACTTTGTCGCGTACAGCCGGCATAGTACTAGAGCCGGGCGGGTAGTCTGTACAGATGGGGCGCACACAACTCAGATAGTCCCTGGCAGACTTTGTTGCGTACAGCCGGCATAGTACTAGAGCCGGGCGGGTAGTCTGTACACATGGGGTGCACACAACTCAGATAGTCCCTGGCAGACTTTATCGCGTACAGCCCGCATAGTACTAGAGCCGGGCGGGCAGTCTGTACACATGGGGTGCACACAACTCAGATAGTCCCTGACAGACTTTGTCGCGTACAGCCCGCATAGTACTAGAGCCGGGCGGGTAGTCTGTACACATCGGGTGCACACAACTCAGATAGTCCCTGGCAGACTTTGTCGCGTATAGCCGGCATAGTACTAGAGCCGGGCGGGCAGTCTGTACACATGGGGTGCACACAACTCAGATAGTCCCTGGCAGACTTTGTCGCGTACAGCCCGCATAGTACTAGAGCCGGGCGGGCAGTCTGTACCCATTGGGGTGCACACAACTCAGATAGTCCCTGGCAGACTTTATCGCGTACAGCCCGCATACCACTAGTGCCAGGCGGGTAGTCTGTACAGATGGGGCGCACACAACCCATTATGCGAGAGTTTTCGCACGGGTTCGCTAGTTTATTATAATGTATTAATTATAATCAAGCCCTGAAATTTGGTGTATTATATCTAAATATTCTGCCGTCCTTCACTGCAAGGCTCGAGTCACAATTGTATGCAACAAACAAATATATCGGAAATACCCAGGGTTCTTACTATAAACACGCCTGTATAAGTGTTACGTTACATCAAGTGCCTGCCCTTGCAGACCTTTTTACATGCCTACATCAGGCAACAGCGCGCTCCACTTAAACGCATAACTTCCTGCCTTTTAAGGTGTGTTACCGGTAGGTAGTCAGCCCGAAGACTGGTTGCATCCTCAATAAGTAGACTACCACCGTTAGGCGCTATATTGAGGCGTACTAGGCAAGATGAGGAGTGAGGTAGTTTGCTATTGCTTTCATCACTGAGTCAGAACAGCAGTACTAACCCTATGAGTAGAACTTTCCACAGCATCGACAGACACTGACTGTGCCCTGAATGTCATTACTCAGCACCACCCATACCTCAGTAGTTTCCATATAATAGCTTGCCACGGTGGGTGAGTGGTTATAGTGTCGGACTACCAACCCCAAGATTGCAGGTTCGCCCCTGGCCATGGTAAGTGATTTTTTGAAGGCGACAAAAATCACGATACTAATGTCATACGTTGTTGGCATGTTTAAGAACCCATCTGAATTCAGTAGGCCGTGCTCAATGTCAAAATTAATCTCGGGATTTTCCGCCAACACAAAGTTCCTCCATTCTCTACTTGAAAGCGCTGTAGTGTCAAGGAGTTTAGATATCTAACCTCCTTGACTTTCATATCGTTCAAAGGAACTTCGACATGCAAGCTACCCTCTGGGTGTCAATTAACAAAGCTTGCACCAGGCACACGAGGCCATACGATATTATATATAATCACAGCCATGAATGTAGGGTTGCCGTTTTACCCGGAACAATTCCGTGTCTTCTTGTTCTGTTCCGCGCTCCGTTTTAATCATTAACGGAACGCCAAATATTCCCTTTTTTTGTGGTTAATTTGATAATATATTGTATTTGGCACCAATTTTCAAATTCAGAATTTATTGTAATATTTAGCTTGTTTTCTGGTGATACAGGTGCAAGTTTGAAAGAGAAAATGATTTCTATGTCTGTGTCAGATAGATGGGTACATGTTGTAGATTTATTAGGGGCAACAAAATTAAAGAATATCTTAGTCCTTGTGAAGTTAATACTCAGCATTTTCCCCTCCAATGCTTTTACGGAGACAGTTTCCTTAGTCATGAATATGAAATGGAGAGAAGTTACAAACAGAAGCTCCATTAATTTGATAAAACAAGAATTGTTCACATATTACAATTATGATGACAATTTTAGTGAATTTTATCAGAAGGTACTTACACATAAAAAATCCTTGAAAAGGGTCGTTCAAATGAAAAGCATTTGTAAGTTGCTGGTGCCATAGGCCTATATTATATGTCAGCAATATATAGTTTTAATTTTGTGTATTTGATTATGTTACGCTTATTTAATACATATGTGTATTATTATTAGAACATTTAACAACCTTGATTTAAAAGAAAACGTACCGTATGTGTGTTCCGTTTTTCCATTCTTGATGTCTGACACCGTAAACGAATGAGACTGAGACATCGGTGAAAAGCAATATTTGACTCTAGCCTGTGCCAACAGACAAATGCTAATGTACTGTATTCATCAAGATATTGCAAACAGGCCTCCTTTTAAGGTAGAGACGCACTAACTGGTAGTTGGAAATTAAATACCGTCTCGTATCCTCAGTCCACGGTCGGTGTAAAGTGATTGTTAGTTATCTATGAAGGGGGCGTGGTGGCGCAGCGGTCAAGCTGTTGCCCTCTCAACAAGGTGGACTGGGTTGGATTACCGGTCAATACATGTGAGATTTTCGAAGTGAAATGCCATGTCCTTTGGTTCAGATTCCACGTAAAAGGGAGGTCTCGTGGCTCATAATCACAAGATTCACGGTCACGTAAAACTGCAATCTTCCTACCTTCTCGGATGTCTACAGAATGACTTCTTTGAACATCAGAACTGTGTTGTGAAACGAATATTCTCAGATCAGCAACCAAATCCTTCTCTCAGCATTGCACCTTACTGTTGTGATCAGCCCTTTGGACCCCAGGGATAGTTTTTTGCGTATTCTACAGATGACCTTGTAGTTGTTGTTGTTGTTTGAGTCTTAAGTCTTTTGATTGGTTTGATGTAGCACTCTTTGCCAACCTGTCCTGAGCTAATCGTTTCATCTCTACATAGCTACCACACCCTACATCCGAGGCAATCTGTTTAACATATTCTAACCTTGGTCTACCCCTACAGTTCTTATCCTCTACCCTTCCTTCCATAACTAAGCTTGCTATTCCAGGGAGTGTTAGTATGCGTCCTACCAACCTACCTCTTCTCTTCATTAGCAGTCGCCAGAAACATCTCTCCTCTCCCACTCGTCTTAATACCCCTCAGTTTGTAACCCTATCTACCCATCTGATCTTCATCATTCTCCTGCAACACCACATTTCAAACGCTTCAATTCTCCTCTTTTCTGCTGCACCAATAGTCCAAGTTTCACTTCCATAGAGCGCTACGCTCCGGACAAAGGCTTTCAAAAACGACTTCCTAAAACCTAATCTATATTCGATGTCAACAGATTCCTTCTGTAGTTCCGCCCCTTAAAACATCAATTACTAACTGACTACTACTAACAACAATAGTTTTGACACCAATCCACACCACAACGATAGACTTTATTCACCTCATCCGGGAAAATACCAAGTTTGAGCCGAACATTCCAAATGTTCAACTTACTTTAGGCTATTATCGTAAATCAGTTGGTAATTGCTTTTTGAGAGGCGGAACAGCGAGGTAATCTGCCCCTATAAAATACTTAAAACGTAGTAACATAATCCAAGTAACTTATTTGCATAATTTGAATTCTCTCGTAAGGCAATAAAGACCGCTCCCTGTTCGCACCTGAGTAAAATGCGCATTGAGAGAGCTGGGACGTCGTCGTGGTGTCTGATAACCTGTGTTATTGTAATGGCTGGATAAGTGTGTGTATTAATAATTCAGGCGAGGTTTCGGAAGGAGGCAGACGTGGCCTTAAATTAGGAAACCGACCGACATTTGCCTAGAGTAGAAGTGGATCCCATTCCAGCTCTCAGACCAGAATTAGATTTCTTGGCATAGCCGGAAATTGAACCCGGACCTCCGGGGCGTCAGCCGATACACCACAAGGTGATCCGAATTAAAAGAAAATCTTGAGATACCCTATCTTTTCTTTGTGCCTTGTATTCAGGAGTGTGTTAGCACAAGTGCTATTTGGCAACGTCGCACCTATGATGTCAGCACATTCCTGTATGGGAGTCTGTTCCATGAGCTGAGGTAGCGCGGGAGTTCCCCGAGGAGCAGATTACGTGACACAAATTGGATACATTAATTGTGCATATTGCATTTTCTAATATTGTCTTACAAATAAAATATATTCCGGAATTGAATGGGAGAGTAACATTACTTTATGACGCGAAAAACAGTGTCCTGATTTCAGTGATGCCAACTTAGTCACTTTATCGCTAGATCTAGTGACTGTAAAACATCTCTCAATGGGAAGATATTATGGATTCTTTATTGTTTACGTGATGTTTTAATCTCTCTGTAAGGAGAGAAATAAATAACTTACGGTACGGTACTGATGGTTTTAAAGGAATTTTTAGTGAATTTGGGGATTTTCCGTATACTTGAAGTGGCGAGACTGTTTCATGCTTTCTTTATTTTGTCCTACGGTGAATTCCGTTGGCTCCTTCTACTTCAATCTGTGGTGATCTGTGGCGTGGCAGGCAACCGTAAGACTTGGTGGCTAGACTTGGTGAATATTCTCACCCATATTCTTTGGAGATTGGAAAGCACCGCTTGTATTAAATTACAGGTTAGTTTATTTAGGTTTTCAATCATTTTACACTAATTCTTGAAATTAATAGGTTTCGGTAATTGAAATACTACATTTGCGAAGCATTTACACCAGCAAATTGCAATAAGTAGGTTACCGTACCGTATCCTAGGTAGGCTAGTCATATATTTCTGGAGTGTTCTGCTGACTGTCATTGCACATTCTAAACATCCTAATTCAGTTGGTTCACCTACAATCGATTAATATTTAAAATACTGGATATCAAATTAATTTCATTTGTCTCTAGGTAGGCCAACACTTTTATCACAAGGTGTTCTAAAATTCAATAAATGTGATCTCCTACATTAGGGGGTTTGAAGCCATTTTTCAGTGTTGCCTTAGTAAAAAGAAGTTTGGTGCTTTTTAGTCGGTCGACACGAATCGTACCCAAAAGAGTTGGGTTATTCCCTAATCCTGAAAAACAAACCATGAGATTAATAAATACATTTATATATATACGGTATAAATAGTGTCCAATATTGTAACAGGGGTTGGGATGGGTCAACACGAGAAGACATATTCCCATAAACATATGACCGGAAACAAATACCTGTTGAGATACTGTATGCACCATTTTACCCGCGTAGACGAGGCGTTGTCTTGCACGAGTTGGACGTTCAGTCATAGTATGTGGCTGTGCGGTTCGCCGGACCTTAATCCATTGGATTTCTGGCTATGGGGACATTTAAAGATATTGGTGTATGCCACATCCATCGATAATGTTACAGATGTTATAAGAGCGTGTGACCAATAAGAGTGCCCACATCTGCGACCAGGCAGCCGTGATTGGAAGAGTTGGGGATTCCTTGCGAAGAAGAGCCGAAGCAACCGGCTGAAGTCATCACAGCTCCTGGTTGGTGGTGGTGATGGATGTTTGCCCAACTTGTGTGTGACTGTCAAGTGTTCATTAGAAGTACGGTAGATGGTTGGATGACGTCCAGTGACTGAAGTGTAAATACACAGCACAAGTAAAATGGCTCATATCTCAACAGGTAGGCTATTTGTTTCCAGACATATGTTTATGGGAACATTTCTTCTTGTTTTGAACTATCCCAACCTCTGTTGCACTTTTTTCGAAACACCCTGTATTTATTAATCTCATGTAATTTTTTTCAGTATCAGGGAATAACCCAACTCATTTAGGTACGATTGTGTTGACCGACTGAAAAGCTCCAAACTTTTGATCTACTACACCTTAACTTATTCTCAAGATAACCAATTAAGTTATTTCGAAAAAAATATTTTTCTTCTAATTTGCTATTTCATTCTACCATACAGTTTTGCTAATAACTTGTGTACAATCTATATATATAAATGAATTGTTGTTCGCTAAAACTCGATAACGGCTGGACCGATTTGGCTAATTATGGTCTTGAATTATTTGTGGAAGTACAGAGAAGGTTTAAAAGGTGAATAAATATGAAAGTTGTAGCGCACGAGTAGATTCAACAAATGAGTGACGGTACGCGAATCGCTTACACAAAGTCCCGTATGCGTTCATATACCATTCAACCGATTGCTATGAAACTTTGGTTGTATTGTTGTGTTCACTCCAGGAAAGGTGTCTGGCTTAGTAAATCCATGTTATAATAGGTAGCGCACGAGTAGATTCAACAAATGAGCGACGACGAGTGAAGCGTTTCAACAAAGTCCCGTATGCCTTCATATACTATTCGTCTGATAGTAATGAAACTTGGGTGAGATGTTGTGTACACCTCAGGGAAGGTTTCTGGTTTAGTAAATCGACTTAACAATAGGTAGCGCACGATTAGATTCAACAAATGAGCGACGAAGGCCGAAGCGTTTCAACAAAGACCTGTATGCGTTCACATAACATTCTTCGGTAGCGCTACAGAACAGGAGAACAAAGGTATAAAACAATTTAGGTAATGAAATTTGCCAAAGTACCTTTAGTAATGGTATCCGGAGCTGTTAAAATAATAGATGTTGACTCGTCCGCTGCCATAAACCCACCCGGCCATCCCAAATAGATACACGACTTATATAGCAGAAATGAAGTCTTTTGGAGCCATCTTGCTTACTAAGTCAGGAATGCCAACCCCACGCATTTGGTACTATTTCACATCGGGTATAGAACGAGTAAACAAAAGAGCATCGATAAAGTAATGCAATGAAAAATTGCGCCAATTGTCAGTGTTTATTTTTGTATTTATAATGTTTTACATACAAAAACAGACCTAACCTGGGGCTTACGCCCCAGACACCCTTGGTTGTGGTACTAGCAGTAATTTTCGACCAGGCAGTACCTAACCTAGTAGCGGACATAAATTCTATCTTATTAATGTTTTACATACAAAAACAAACCTAACCTGGGGCTTACGCCCCAGACCCCCTTGCTTGTGGTACTAGCAGTAATTTTCCGCAAGACAGTGCTTAACTTAGTGGAAATTCGTAACAATTTCAAACTTTACGTGTCATATGGTGAATTTTGTATTGGACATGTTGGTAACGTACTCAGATGTTCGTTTTTCGGGTGTCACATGACGTATGACGTAGTGTCCAAGATGCCGTCCTTAGTGAAATGAAGACAATGCTAAAATCATTATTTTAGTAAATAATCAATTAGGAATTATTCCGGTGCAGCAGTGGCAATTGAGAAAGTAAAACGACTCCCAACATCTCCGAGAAAGGTTTGTCAATCATAAATACTATATTTTCAGTAATATACCTTGTTGAAAGTTACGACGGCTTGGTCTCCTGTTCTGTAGTTTTAATCATTCTTCCGATAGCGATGAAACTTGGATGAGAGGTTGTGTACACTACAGGCAAGGTTTCTGGCTTAGTAAATCCATATTATAATAGGATGCGCACGAGTAAATTCAACAAATGAGCGACGACGATTAACAAAGTCCCGTAAGCGTTCATATACTATTCGTCTGATAGTGATGAAACTTGGGTGAGATGTTGTGTACACCTCAGGGAAGCTGTCTGGCTTAGTAAATCCACCTAACAATAGGTAGCTCACGAGTGGATTCAACAAATGAGCGACGACGAGCGAAGCGGTTCCACAAAGTCTTGAATGCGTTCACATACAATTCGTCCGATAGCGATGAAACTTGGGTGAGCGGTTGTGTACACTACAGGCAAGGTTTCTGTCTTAGTAAATCCATGTCATGATAGATAGCGCACGAGTAGATTCAACAAATGAGTGACGATGCGCGAAGCTTTTTAACCAAGTCCCGTTTGCGTTCATATACTATTCGTCTGATAGCGATGAAACTGGGGTGAGATGTTGTGTACACTTCAGGGAAGGGTTCTGGGTTAGTAAATTCACTTTACAATAGGTATCGCACAAGTAGATTAAACAAACGAGTGACGACGAGCGAAGTGTTTCAACATAGTCCCGTATACGTTCATATACCATTTGTCTGATAGCAACTAAACATGGGTGAGTTGTTGTGTACGCTCCAGGGAAAGTTTCAGGATTAGTTAATCCATTTTACAATAGGTAGCGCTCAAATAGATTCAACATATGAGCGAAGGCGCGCGAAGCGTTTCAACAAGGTCCCGTATGCATTCATATACCATTTGTCCGAAAGCGATGAAACTTGGGTGAGATGTTGTGTACACTTCAGGGAAGGTTTCTGGCTTGGTACATCCACTTTACAATAGGTATCGCACAAGTAGATTCAACAAATGAGTAATGGCGTGCGTATCGTTTAAAAAAAAATCGTATACGTTCATATACCATTCATGCGATTGCAATGAAATTTGGAGAAATGTTGTTTCCACTCCCGCAAAGATTTCTGATTTAGTAAATCCATTTTACAATTGGTAGCGTACGATTAGATTCAATTAATGGGCGACAGCGCGTGAATCGTTTCAACCAAGTCCCGTATGCGTTCATATAACATTCATCCGATTATCATATAACTTTGGGGAGTTGAGCACAGTCCTGTGAAGGTGTATGAATTAGTAAATCCGATTTTCAATGGGTGACGCACAAGTAGATTCAACAAATGAGTGTCGTTGCGCGAATCGTTTAAGCAAAAACCCGTATGCGTTCATGTGCCATTCATCCGATTGTGATGAAACTTTCAGGAGTTGTTGTGTACAGGCCAGGGAAGGTTTTCATTTAGTAAATCCATTTTACAATAGGTAGCGTACGAGTATATTCAACAAATGGGTGACGGCGCTCGAATCGTTTCAACAAAGTCCCGTATGCGTTCATATACCATTCATTTCATTGCGATGAAAATTTGGCGAGTTGTTGAGCACGCTCCCATGATTTTTTTGAGATAGTAAATCAATTTTACAATAGTTTAGAGGTGGTTAACGGAAAAGGAAAAAAATATTGGGAATCCAAAAGCACTTCAATAAACAAAGCTACAACGCCTACACTTTCTCTGATTGGCATTGCAACGTATGCCGGGTGCAGCTAGTTGATATATAAATAACACCAAGGCTGAACTTGAGCACTGATGCCTCATAACCAAACGTTTTACTAGTCCGTAAAATCGCTAGAGGGTGTTATTGCATTTTTCCAGCATTTTCTTTTTGGCATTGGTTTTGCCACTTGGTTTGAATGTGGTGAACGCGGAATATGACTTTACATACAAACACAAAACTAACCTGGGGCTTACGTCCCAGACCCCCTTGCTTGTAGTGCAACCAGTAATTTTCGGCCAGACAGTTAGTTATTGTTGTTTTAAGGTAATCTGCCCCTCTGAACACAGATTAAAGAATACAAATTTGGAATTGAAATTAAAATTTGGACGTGGACGCCTAAATTTGAAAAGACCTAAAATTAATAAAACAAAAAATGAAATAAAAATAATAATTATAAGAATAAACAAAATTTGCGGAAAACAAAAAAAAAATTCATAAACGAACAAGTCGTTGAGTCAATGTTCACTGGAAAATCTAGATTGCTGGACCTATCCCACTCTCAGTTATGAAGCGGATAACGCGATCAGCAGCCACCACGTCATCGGCTAATATAAGTTTTGAGTGTCATCTGCAAACCAAGGTTTCTTCGTAAGTCAGCAAGATCCACACACTCGGTTAAAATGTGGGACACGGTGAAAACGGCTCCACAGGTACAAAGTGGGGAGTCTTCCCTTCTCATTAGGTACGAGTGGGTGGAGCTTGTGTGACCTATCCTTAGCCTACACAAAATTACAGACTCTCCGCGACCAGAAAGAGCTCCGCCACACAGATCGCTCTTAGTTTACTGGGCAGTGGGTCAGCTAGCCACTGACTCTCCCAAAATGCCAGAACTTGTAAGCGTAACTGAGAGCGAATATCTCCAGCGGGTATCTCCATTAATCGAGGTGGCAGTGATACCGCCTCTTTTGCAGCTTGATCTGCTAACTCATTTCCCACAATTCCCATGTGGCTTGGAAGCCACAGAAAGGTGATTTGAGTGTCAGCGTGGCACAACCCGGCTAGTAGGTCTTGGATTCACTGCACTAGGGGGTGTTGCGGGAAAGATGTAGCAATTGACTGCAACGAACTCAAAGAGTCGGTACACACGAGAAAGTGGATTCGTGCATCGTGTAGTGCAAACTGCAGAGCTTCATAGATGGCAACGAGCTCCGCAGTAAACACACTACAGGCCTCAGGCAAAGAGATCTTGGTATTTGCACCATCAATAACGTAACCACAACCCACCTTCTCGTCCACCGAACCATCCGTGTAGAGAATGCCAGCGTCCGGAAATTGATGAACTATGCTGTGGAATTGCCTCCGATAAACGGAGGCATCCGTGTTCACCTTAGGAACTCACTGAATTTTCGGATGCGGGACTCGCCCTGGAGGCACCTCGCTAGATGTCCGGATCAAACAGGGACCTACAGCCACTCCTATGTCAGTACTGGCCGGACGTTTGTTTTAGACGAGTGAAAAATCTTATTGGAAACCTGGAGGCGAGCTACTACAGTACCTGTGTTGTTATCAGCTGCCCCAAGCAGTCCGATGATTGACAAAGCTGTTTCACACTTCTGCTGAAGTACAGTCTTTGGAAAATATAATGACGTTCTGTTCATAACTATGAAACATGTACTTCGACGTAGACTGTACTGTGTGCTCAAGTCTGGAATTCCATTACATCAGATCGGTGGTGACAAGTGTGAAGCGATAGGGTGAGAGAGTGAGTGTGTGTAGGCTCACCCGCAGGCTTCAAGGTCAAGGGCAATCGTCTAAAACAAACGTCCGGCCTGTACACGAGCTATCGAGTCTAATACCAACCGGCCGAGTGGCACGTGGCAGGTTGGCATATCTCTGGTGCTTTTGGGAACGGAAGAGAGCTCCATAACTCGGATGTTGCAGCATTTGATGCTCATTGGCAGCATATGCTAAAAGCATATGTTGGCGTCTATAATTTATAGGTGGTACACCCGATTCGGCAAGTAGGCTGGGTATCGGACTGGTCCGGAAGGCACCGGTAGCCAGCCAAATGCCACTATAGTGGATACTGTCCAGCAATTTCAAGGTTGCCGGCCTTGCTGAACCGTATGCCACAGAACCATAGTCTAGCCGGGACAGGACGAGGGCTTGGTAGAACCGTAGCAGCACCGCACGGTCAGCCCCCCACGTAATGCCACTAAGAAACTTGAGCATGTTCAGTTTCCTGAGACATGTCGTTTTCAGTTGCCGTATATGGGGCTGCCACGTTAATTTGCTGTCAAAATGGAGCCCCAGGAAGCGATAAGTGTCAACTAACAGCAACGCAGCTTCCCTGTGATGTAGCTCAGGGTGTAAATGTAGCCTCCGGAGTCGTGGGCCCACCTGTCGACCCGGTTAATAGCTAGCTGAAATTGCCGTTCCATGACTGCCATACTTCCTGAGCTGTAATCCAGAGCTAAATCGTCTACATACAGCGATGGAACTACCGTGGACCCGGCAACGGCAACAATGTCAATTATGGCAATCGCGAACGAGGTGACACTCAGCACAGAACCCTGAGGAACTCCATTTTCTTGGGTATAATATTGGGATAATGTCCTACCGACCCTTTCACGGAAGAGTTGGACGGACATGAAATTCGCACTGAAAGTCGGTAAATTACCACGGAGTCCCCACATGTGAAGGGTGGAAAGGATCCCTTGGCGCCATGTGGTGTTGTAGGCTTTCTCGAGGTCAAAGAAAACCGTGACTAGGTGGTGCCTTCGGAGAAATGCCTCTTGTATGGCGCTCTCAAGTCGTACCAGATGGTCGGTGGTGGACCTATGAGAACGAAATCCACACTGGTACTCAGACAGGAGGCCTCTCTTCTCCAGGAACCACACCAGTCGACGGTTCACCAACATCTCCAGCAGCTTGCATAGGCCATTTGTCAGACAAATGGGCCTATAGCTGCTAACAAACTTGGGATCCTTTCCAGCCTTGGGAATCGGTATCACGATCCCCTCTCGCCATTGAGATGGAAACTCCCCTTCAATCCATATACGATTGAAGAGGACCATCAATTGTTTTACACTGGATTCGGGCAGATGCTTTAGCATTTGATTATGGATATTCTCCGGTCCAGGAGCCGTATGCCTGCACAGTGCAAGCGCACTGCGCAGCTCCCATTCAGAGAATGGTACATTATAGGACACCGAAGCAGCAGTGGCAAAAGACAAGGGATGAGCCTCTGCCTTCCGCTTCAGAGTCCGAAATGTAGGATCATAACTCCCAGAGCAGGATACATCACTGAAGTGCGATCCAATACTGTTGGCAATGGTGAGACGGTCCGTGATGATATCTCCATTGATGGATACTCCGGGTATAGACAATGATGTCGGGAGTCCGGAGATCCGACGAAGCTTAGTCCACACTTGAGATGAAGGAGTATGCGCGGTCATAGACGACACATACTTTTCCCACGTCGTTTTCTTACTCTCCTGAATCAGATATTGGGCTCTAGCACGCATCCTTTTGAAGGTGATAAGGTTGGCCATAATGTTTTTCCAGACAGTCTTAGGGGGGAGGTAACTTACACCTTTACAAGTGTAAAAACCATAGATATTAAAATAGCTTTCCTCCGTATCCCTTTGTTCTGTTGATATGAAAGTTTGCACACTCCTAGAACTGTCCTTTATCTTTAGTTTTCAACTTGAATATTTGTAATTAACTTTCCCTACTTATTAAAGAAATAATTCCAAAATATTGGACTAATTTATATGTTGATTTCCCTGATAATTTCTACAAAACATTACATTTTTGTAAGATTATTGTTTTAGAATGTTCACAATGCTAGTGCTAACAATGTGAACTAACATCTTTTGCTTACCTTTTGAAATAATACTTTTTTCTCCCTTTGTATAAGAGTAGTTTTTTTTGGACATATTTTTGACATTTTAGTGAGGTATGTTTACTCAGAAAATACAAAAAACAAATGTTACAGCAATGGTTCTAATTCACATTTTTAAGACACACGAGATACATGTGAATACAAAATTTCATTTAAATATCTCAAAAACTTTATTTATAGTTCATTTTAGACCATCCTACCTTTTCATCACTTTTTGGACAGTCATGTGACACCCGAAAGGCGATCATGTGACTACGTTACCAACTTCAATTAAGAAATTCACCACACGCCTTCGCTACTAAGTTAGGCACTGTCTTGCGGAAAATTACTGCTAGTACCGCAAGCAAGGGGTCTGGGGCGTAAGCCCCAGGTTAGGTTTGTTTTTGTATGTAAAACCTTAATAAGATAGAATTTATGTCCGCTACTAGGTTAGGTACTGCCTGGCCGAAAATAAATGCTAGTACCATAAGCAAGGGGCGCCCCAGGTTAGGTCTGGTTTTGTATGTAAAACATTATAAATACACAAATAAACACTGTAATTGAGTTCACCTTCCACTGAGTATAGTGATTTCATAAATAGTACCAAATGCGTGGGGTTGGCATTACTGACTCAGTGAGAAAGATTTCAACTATATAAGTCGTGTTGCTATTTTGGGGGGATGGTGGATCTATGACAGCGGGGGTCTTGCAGTACGCATGCGCGGTCCGCCTATTCCAGACCTAAATGTATCGGCTTTCCGCATGCCAATTGTTGTTATTGCAGCACACGACACAAAGCCAGTGAAAGAAGGAACGTGCTGAGTGAGTGAAGCAAGCAGTGACTAACTTAATGTTTTTTGCCAACTTCTGGCGCGATATCAGAATGTCGTGTGTCTTAAGAATGTGAACTAGAACCATTGCTGTAACATTTGTTTGTTTTTTTGTATTTTCTGAGTGAACATAGGCCTACCTCACTAAAAAGTCAAAGAATATCTACTCTTATAAAAAAGGGAGAAACAATTATTATTTCAAAAGATAGGCAAAAGATGTTGGGTCACATTGTTAACACAAGCATTATGAACATTCTAAAACTATAATCTTCTAGAAATGTGAAGTTTTGTAGAAATTATCAAGGAAAAGCATGATCAATGTACAAATTAGTCCAATGATATTTCTTTTTAATAACTAGGGAAAATTAATTGCAAGTATTCTAGTTGAAAACTAAAGATAAAAGACAGTTCTAGGAGTGTGCAAAATTTCATATCAATAGAACAAAGGGATACGGAGGAAAACTATTTTAAATATATGTTGTTTTTACACTGGTAGAGGTGTACTTCCCCATTTAACCAAATAACGACCAATGGCTTTGTCTCGCCCAACATTAGTACCGTACATCAGTAATTTTGGCCAGACGAGACAATATATCTAATCGTGCTGCTGTGGAGTGCGGTGCAGCGCATTATCGCAGTCTGTGGGGAGCTAAGAGATATTGTTGGTATTCTGTGACTCATGAGCGTTGTTTTAGTACAAGCAGACAGTGCCTAACCTAGTATCGGCCATAAATTCTATGTTAATAAGGCAATGCATGCAAATCGCTTCAAGTTATTGAAACCAATAGTTTCTCACTTTGCTCGTACTGCTTACTCCACATGACCTGTGTGCTGTATTTTGTGTCCCATATATTGGCAACAGTATTGTGACGCCAATGTGTGAGCCATGTTACAAACTGGATGTTTGGTTTAGACAAATGCCCTTGACCTTGAAGCTTGCGGGTGAGCTTGTACTCAGTCGCTTCACATTTGTCACCACCGGTGTGACGTAATGGAATCCCGGGCTTGAGCACTAGACGACACCACCGTGCAGAACTGTACAGTCAACGTCGAAGTATTGTGTGATGCGGAAGTAAACGTTACATAGTTACGAACAGAACGCCATTATATTTGAGAATGACTGTACTTCAGCAGTATTGTGAGATAGATTTGTCCATAATCTGACCGCATGGGGCAGCTGATAACAACACAGGTACTGTAGCAACTCACTTCCAGGCTTCCATTAAGATATTTCACTCGTCTAAAACAAACGTCCGGCCTGTAACAGTTGAATAAGCCTCATGCGCAACAACAAGCAATGACACGTATTTACGTAGTTTAGCACATGTATTTCCAGTGCAGTAGTGATAATGGATGGTAATTACAATAATTGGTAATGACTCCCAGAGTATGAAATACGGTATGAAAGTCATGAAGATCATAATAAGGTAAATGCACCAATAGTCGTCATGTTAAGACTGATTTAGTCAAGAATATATATATATATATATATATATATTATACCTTTTGGTAATTTAAATCAACAAGACCACTGTACCTAACCTCAAACACTAGGAAACTTTCATTGTCGAAAGTATTCGTTTTAGGAAAAATTATGTATATTATTAAAAAAATGTATTTTTGCGCTAGTAATCGTCATGATGTATTTAGATTTTTCCAATATTCGTCGCCAGTTTGCACCAATTGTCGTCACATTTCGATGTCCTTATCTGCTGTTTATAATGCATTTCTGTCAATATTGTTGCGTAAGGCACCGATTTATTTATATGGAGGCTGACATTTACGAATATTGCAGTACCAGTAATTATTTAAATAAGGAGAAGACAAAAAATCAGCATTGGCAATCGGGAATGGCGGGTAGACATACTGGCATGAAAAGATCGTAATTCTGCTCTAAACACATTTAACTTTTCAAATGATTCATGGTTTTTGGGCTAATGTCGTGTGAACATAAAATTATATACCACCAGACGTTTCGAAGGAACCTTGCCTCCTTTTTCAATGGAATTAATCTACATTTAACTTATAAGCTAGTTTTGTATTTCTTAAAGTGCATTAGAAATACAATAATAATAATATTAATAATAATTGAAACTCGAACAATATAACCACAAGAACGTGTATTGATGTAGGCGTCCCCGACCGGTGTTCAAGAGCGAATTATCATTTTCCGGGCTGTTATGCCGTGATCTTTTTATTTTTGCCGGGGGGATAAGAGGCGTAGTCACATAAAACGTGAGACCAGACCATGGCATAACGTAACGCCTGCGTTGAACAATCGCCGAGGGTCTGACAAGATAGACTGTAAAGCAGGCCATACACGTTCCGGTAAGCCTGTCAGTTACGACTGAACAGTTCACCGGACGCTGTCCACCCGTTGAACTGAAGACCCCCATACACCATCAGTTGAAAATAGACCGGTATTAGCACTCGACGTCCATTTTGTAAGTTTTCTCAACCTAAATTGCATTTTGTAAGTGTTCTCACCCTAAATTGCATTTTGTAATTGTTCTCAATATAAATACATTTTGTAAGCATTTCGAATCTAAATTGCATTTTGTATGAATTTTGAATCTAACTCGCCTCTTTGTGAGTATTTTGATTGAGCGGCTTCGGTGGCATAGTAGGTAGCATGCTGAGCTTCTATGCCCAAGGTCGTGGGTTCAAATCCGGCTGAAATCGTCGGATTCTTTAAGAGCGTAAAAAATCCCTCAGTAGCCTATGCCTTCCTTCGGAGGGGAAGTAAAGCCACCGGTCCCATGTCATAGATTTATGGCATGATAAAGAACCTTCCACTAATTACACCTGTGTGGAGCTAAATTAAAGGTTATCTTTGACTAATGCTCTTAGGTTCCAACGTTCGTCGCCAGGAGTCGACTGCGGTGGCATCTAGTAACAAAGGGCAGAAGTAGTTGGTTGTTGACGGTGGCGTTTGGTAGCAAAAGTTGGAACAATTTGAAAGTCGAATGTATGCAGTTCTTACTTGAATTAAAAGCAGATATCACACACTAATACAGCCATCACAATTAACACAGACAGATTCTACACACATCCAAAGTACACGGGGCTATGTGACCACGTTGTCGCAGCCCCTAAACTGAGGAACCAACCAGTAGTTTGAATCTCAATTCCATTTCTTGCGTATTTTCACTCTACATTCCATTTTGTAAGTCTTTTTTCCAGCTTAAATTTTCCTTTTCCAATCTAAATTGTATTTTGTAAGTATTTTTAATCTAAACTCCATTTTATGCATCTTTTCCATCTAAATTCCACTTTGTCAGTCCTTTTCCTTTAACTTGCCTTTTGTGAGTGTTTTCAGTCTGAGTTACCTTTGCTAGGCTACTTGCTTTCAGTCTACCTTGGTTTCCGTTTCATTGTCAGTTTCGCCATCACCCATACCATTGGGGGCCGATAACCTTGATGTTAGGCCCCTTAAAACAACAATTATCATCATCAACCTCTATACACTGATTTTCCTTTTCGCGTGACATTTTGGCGCACAGGAAGAGCTCACTTCAACCCTGCAGTGGTCGCACGGGGTCTGACCCGTCATTTTATTTCGTCATTGCAGGAAATCCCGCAAGATCATTGAACTGAACTGTTATCTACCTTTCAAGTATCTACATTCATAATCAGTGTAATTGAGTAACAAAAAATTCTCTTTGAACGTATTTTCTTCATAATTCTTGCAAGAAACTGTGTATTTGTGGTTGTTAATTCATCTAAGGGGCTTGAAACATGTTAGTTATCAGCCCCGTGTAGTTGGGTGTGTGTAGAGCTTGTCTGATAACTATCGTGTTGACCAACTGAAAAGCATCAAACTTTCGTTTACTAAGGCAGCACTGAAAGTGGCTTCAAACACCATAATGATAACCGGTGTTAATTGCGATGGCTGTATTAGTGTGTGTTATCTGTAATTCAGGTAAGGACTGCAAGCGATCAATTTCTGGTAGTTCCTACTTTTGCTACCAAATGCTATCGTCAACGACACATAACTGCAAACTTGACTACTAGATGCCACTGCAACCAGCACCTGGTGATGAACATTGAGTCTTAATAGAGCGTTAATCAAATCTAACCTACAAATTTAGCTTCACACAATTGTATTGATATGATAAACACTGTTCACCACGTGGACAGGCTTCAGGCGGCCTGTCGCCTCACCCCACTCACGTACCGGCTTGCCTGTACGCTCTTCAGGTCAACCGGATGGACGATTTAGTTTTCGTTCGATCACCGGCTGCCTTTTCAGACCAGCCGGATCCCACTCACGTTCCGGCCGCCGGTTTAGTGTGGACTGGTCAGGCATAACTGACAGTCTGGCCGGTACGTGTATGGCCACCTTAAGTCGTTTTCCACCAAATAACTGTAGGTTTTAATTTGATGTTCTGTAATATTGCAGCACGGATTACTGTCAAATTTTGAGGGGTTCCTGAAGACAGGCTTGGACTTCTTTTTACACCACACATTTCACACCATTTCCTCCCTGGCCGCCCATCTTCAATGCGTTTGTGAGTCACTGGACGATATTTTGCAAATCGTCCTTTGTTACCGGGAACCCTGCGTTTCCTAGTGAGGTTACCCATTGAACTAACACCCTTTGTTGGACAGGAACTTGGCCCCATCTTCCTCTCTCTACTTTTCACTTTAATTTTATCCGAGAGGGCGTTTCTCAGAACACCATTCTTCTCCGCGGCCATTGTAACACTCATGCCGTCCTCCTCAACGACCTTAATAGCAGCTTCCATTTGCTGAATATCGTAGGCTAATTGAGAAATGTGCGTTTCGACATATTGCTTGAAAGCAAAGATTTAGTCTTAGAATATATTTTTAATCTCAATTTAAAAAGAATCCTCTTTAGCTCACCTAAAATCCCTAGGCCTGGACCTATTGATAATAATAATAATAATAATAATAATAATAATAATAATAATAATAATAATAATAATGTTTTTTGTTTTACGTCCATTTTAACTACTGCAGCTTTTTGAGACCCCTGGGTGCCAGAATTTTGCCCCGAAGGGCATCAGTAACGTTCCAGTAAATCTACTGACATGGATCCCTCGCATTTGCGCACCCTCATATTCCAGATGACTGTGCCAGGATTCGATCCTGCAACAGCAAGCGAGATCGTAACCGCTGAGCCACGCAGCCATCATAGACCTACGGCCATCAAAAAGACAGATCTTCATAATAACAGCACACTGTAAATGTTTATTGGTTCTGAAAAATTAAAGCAAACTTAAACATTATCGTGCCCTAGTGTTCGTCACCCAAGTGCTCTAAAGGTCGTCAGCTATGATGACTATTGGACACGATGATCAAACGACATTTTAATTAATGCAGGGTGCTTCAGAACTACATTAAAAGTATATTGCCGCTGTTAGTTAGGTCTTACAAGGAGATATGACAATGTGCCAGTTTTCGTCACAAATGACGAGCATTGGTAAAGTGCGTTTTTTTTTAAATCCAGTGTTCGTCACCAGCATTTCTAACCAAACTAGGAACGTGAGCACGAAATAGCAAATAGCATATGTTACAGGAACAATTACCAACCATATCACACACCCGCAACATTTTAAAATGTCGGAACATAACTCGTATGCACATAATTAACTCGTGTGGCTGCTTAGCACATGCGAGAAGCAATACGCCGCGTCAAGACAGCTCAACTCACAGGAGATGTTTGACGCTGGGAATCACCTATTGCATCGCACGCATGATTTCGCAAAGTTGCTCCTTATCGGCAACGAAGGTATGACGAATTTCGTAAGACATTGTGCGTTGAGAAAGACCCGTTGACATGCTTATATACGCGAGTGACGACTATTGGCACAGTGACGAAAACCGGTACAGTTACCTTATATTACCCAAGTGGAAGTATAGGATCCAGGATCGGCACAGCTCTACAATTACCCCCGCTACAGAAGTTAGCATTGTTCGCCACTGTGATTAGTCTATTTACTGTTTTGTTATTCTCAATTTTCATATTGTCATAATTATTATAGTGAAGATTTGGAAACAATAACTCTTTATACAAATCAATATCATCACATGATTCCTGTGGAACAAACCCGATATTTCTCATGATTTATTGTTTGATGCCTGTTAGACCCTCATGCAGGAGGAGGATTTAAGGGGTATATCCCTCACCCCAAAGAATCATATTTGTCACTGGGTGGTCCAAGGATCCGTCACACTCAATATTTACACCCTCAGTCCCCCACGATATTACACCCCTGATGCTGTATGGTTACATAGCAGTGTTACTAATACAGCGTACACCACGGAAACACGTGACACGTGTTGCCTCCCCGAGTCACCCTGTAGCAACATCGTTCATTCTCTGCTCGGACATGAACGTGGAAACATAATGCCAACGCAATGCTACGCTTTCCTGCCTCTCTCAAGGGGCCGATAACCTAGATGTTAGGCCCCTTAAAACAACAATTATCATCATCATCATCATCACCTGCCTCTAACGACCTGACAATGTTGCATTTTGCTCACCTGCCTCATCGTTGTGCAGCAACTTGACAACATTGCATTTCGCTCACCCGCCTCGTCGTACAGCGATTTGACAACATTGCATTTCGCTTACCTGCTCGTTGCATTGCCTCGTGCACTCTGCAGCAGTTAGGAATGAGTGATGTGTCCTCTTCCAAATAATTTCAACATAAATGAGCGTAGAATAATTGTGATTTATGTTTCTATATATTCAGGAAAATGCTCTCTTTCATCCTACTCATATTGTAGAAATCGCATCATGCCAACCTTACCCAGCAGCGACGTGATATTTTGTTTCGTTCTAAAAGTGACACGAACGATGAGCCGAGCTAAGACAGTCCCAGTACTCCCACTGTTCTGTGGCTACGCCTCCCCAGTCATGACACTGAATAGACGGGCGTGTCAGGATCTACCCAACGCGTGTCCATGTGTTACGAATGAGAGAGCACGTCCTGACCAAGAAAATGGAGTCAGCAACTTAGCTTTTGGTAAACTTTGAATGTCTCCACTGTTACTTTTAGTCTTTATGAAGTGACGCACTCTCAGGTTTTAAGGAGTCTAGAAGTTCATCTGGGAAAGTTGAAGAAATCACAATTTAAATATTTTGAAACTGAGCCAGCCTCCACCCTATCTTGCCAAGCTCTTTGAAGGTCCTTTTCCAGTTGCACTCTTGCTAAAAACCACATGTCAATGTTCCTTAAAGTACCACCAAAGAAGATATAACATTGAATTAACTAAAATATTGAAAGAAAAACTTCGGAACTAGCGTACGGGGTGAGTCAGAATGAAAATCGCAAAAATGTCCTTAAGGAACCGGTAATATTGATGAAGGAGATGAACTGGTTATCATTGGTGAGTGTAAGTGCATTCTTTCAGTAGTGCCAACATGATTGTGTTTGGCACAAGGTTAGATAATATCCAGTGCTCAGTGTAGATAAAGCAACTGCTTCTTTTGCTGGAATTGAGGAAGTGAAGTTGGGGTTGCCGAATTAGTGCTTTACGTACAAAAATATGCTTATAATACATAACCATTATTATCTAGACAGTATTCTAACCCAGTAACATCCAATGGTTTCATCCAGACTGTGGTGTAACCCAGTAACAACCAATGGTTTCGCCCAGACTGTGATCTAACCCAGTAACAACCAATGGTTTCACCCAGACTGTGGTCTAACCCAGTAACAACCAATGGTTTCACCCAGACTGTGGTCTAACCCAGTAACAACCAATGGTTTCACTGAAACTGTGGTCTAACCCAGTAGCAACCAATGGTTTCACCCAGACTGTGGTCTAACCCAGTAGCAACCAATGGTTTCGCCCAGACGGTGATCTAACCCAGTAACAACCAATGGTTTCACCCAGACTGTGGTCTAACCCAGTAGCAACCGATGGTTTCGCCCAGACTGTGGTCTAACCCAGAAGCGACCAATGGTTTCGCCCAGACTGCGGTCTAACCCAGTAGCAACCAATGGTTTCGCCCAGACTGTGGTCTAACCCAGTAACAACCAATGGTTTCACCGAGACTGTGGTCTAACCCAATAGCGACCAATGGTTTTGCCCAGACTGTGGTCTAACCCAGTAGCAACCAATGGTTTCGTGCAGACTGTGGTCTAACCCAGTAGCAACCAATGGTTTCGCCCAGACTGTGGTCTAACCCAGTAGCAACCAATGGTTTCGCCCAGACTGTGATCTAACCCAGTAACAACCAATGATTTCACCCAGACTGATCCAACCCAGTAGCAACCAATGGTTTCGCCCAGACTGTGGTCTAACCCAGTAGCAACCAATGGTTTCGCCCAGACTGTGGTCTAATCCCGTAGCAACCAATGGTTTCGACCAGACTGTGATCTAACACAGTAGCAACCAATGGTTTCGCCCAGACTGTGGTCTAACCCAGTAGCAACCAATGGTTTCGCCCAGACTGTGATCTAACCCAGTAGCAACCAATGGTTTCTCCCAGACTGTGGTCTAACCCAGTAGCAACCAATGGTTTCGCCCAGACTGTGGTCTGACCCAGTAGCAAGAAATGGTTTCGCCCAGACTGTGGTCTAACCCAGTAGCAACCAATGGTTTCGCCCAGACTGTGGTCTAACCCAGTAGCAACCAATGGTTTTGCCCAGGTTGATCTAACCCAGTAGCAACCTATGGTTTAACCCAGATTTTGATCTAACTCAGTAGTGACCAATAGTTTCATCCAGATGGGGCTTTGAGGGGGTTGGAAGTGGAGATTGGCTTCAGAGGAGAGAGGTGAAGGAAACTGGCAGCGTTGTCTTTGCGGTGCAAGTATATACTGCGATACATACATGTCCAGGTGAAATTTTTAGTGTAGTCGATGACGTTAAGGATGACATGAGGACGTTGGCGTTGATGGTGTGGCTTTAATTGCTGCCATATTGGTACAGTATTACATGTCGTTGTCGTCACATGTGTTCAAGTGTGAGGTTTGGTGTTGGTTAGGAATTTTCAAATTAATTTTAGCAGTTCAATTTAATTCAAAAGTTGCATTGTACTCATGTGGAGCCATGGTGAGACAAAGCCTTTGGTCGCTACTTGGTTAAAGGACTGTCTGGTTGAAAAATGATTGGTCGTTACTAGGATAGACGACTGTCTGGATTAAACAATTGAATTGGCCGGAGCTGAGAAGTATCAAGTCAGTTTTCAGTACTTTTCAGGAGACAGATAAAACGTATAAGGTGTGTTCAAAAAGTAACGAGCCGGAGGCTGGAATGCACAAACCGGTGACTACATTGGCTAATCGTGGCGAGTGTAACGAGGTGTGGTTCCGATCAGAGCATGGAAGGTCACAGCCCGTCGCTAGAGGGCACGCGTGCACATCACGTGACGATACAAAGCGAGCAGCAGCATGCATCAATCGTCCAACGCTGCGAGTTGCATTGCAAACAGTGACATGGAGGCGTCAAACGAAGAGCAAAGAGGTGTTGTTCGGTTTCTGACAGTGGAAGGAGTAGGGGGAACGGACATTCATCGCCGAATGTCACAAGTGTACGGCGAACATAGCATGTCCCTTACAAGGGTCAAGGCGTGGCACAAGCGCTTCAGGGAAGGACGGGTGTAGTTAGCCGATGATGCCCTGTCTGGGGCAGCCCCCTGCATTACCGATGACAACGTCCAGCTGGTCGATGCACTCATTACCAAGGACCGCCGAGTGACAGTGAACGCAATAGCCGCCGTGGTTGCTCCACGACAATGCACGACCTCATACGGCCAACACAGTCGTGGCACTCCTGCAGAAATTCAAATTCATTCATTCATTCATTCATTCGTTTATTTGCAATTGGGGGTGTGTCCCCCGGTGGCAAATTAGATATACATAACAAATAAATAATTGTACATAACAATTCACTAACAATTAAACTGGAGTATTTGCACAAATAGTCAGTCTTTTCTTAAACACACCTATATGTTTGGGAAAAGGCTCTAAGACTGGGCAGGTAGAGAGTTCCAATTATCAATGGCACGGTTTACGAAAGAATATTTACCATAATTTGTTCGCTGCGGTCGGCCCTTAACTTTGAAAGGGTGATCGCTCCTACCCATGTAAGTAGGCTTTTCCGTACGTTTGCTAAGGTCACCCCATGCTGGTTGATTTGTATACGCGTTGTACATAGCGTAGAGTCTAGATTTCACCCTCCTAGCCTCAAGTGATTCCCACCCAAGTTTCTTTAACATACGGCTCACACTGCTCCTGGGATTAAAGTCTCTGAGCACAAATCTAGCGGCCTTTCTTTGTACCATTTCCAACTCATTTATGAGCCCTACTTGATATGGATCCCAAACCGCCGAGGCGTATTCCTGAATGGGTCTTACAAGTGACAAATATCCTAATTCTTTAGCAGAGGTACTACTTCCTTTTAATAACCTCATTACAAAGTGCAGGGATTTGTAAGCTTTAGAAACTACACATCCTATATGACTACTCCATTTCAAATCATTTCTTACGTGAACGCCCAAACATTCGCAAGAATCTTCTTCTACAAGTATTTCCGAGCCAATGTTATATTGAAAATCTTGCCTTCGCACTTTCCCTATTTTTATTAGACTAAATTTTCTTGTGTTTATTTTCATTTTATTTTCAATCGCCCACTTATATACCAGGTTCAGGTCATCTTGAAGTACTGCATTGTCTTGTGAGTCATGTATCTTTCGATATATTACACAATCATCCGCAAACAATGGGAGGTTCTTGGCCACCCTCCATACAGTCCAGACCACTCTCCCTGTAATTACGCCATGTTTGGTCCCCTGAAAAGCGCTCTGCGGGCCCAACGGTTCACCTCGGACGCCAACGTCCAGATGTACGTGCGGAACTGGTTCAGCCCAGGGAATTTTAGGAGACTGTGCAAGATGATGATGAAATCTTCTAATACGCTGCCGAAGTCGACGTCACTTCCGCTCCGTTGCTAAGCAACTGGAGCAATACATCATGGCTCCCTTGTAGCTTGCTTCAGTCTTTGAGGCGTCATTATTTCCTATTTGTATCGTATAAAACTGTACATGCATGGATGTTCCGAGGCAAGAAAGCATAGAAAAGTATATTTTCCACAGTAATTTAACATAGTTGTCCAATAAAGTTGTAAAATGTTGCGTACGAGATGCACATTAAGTCTTGGAGCATAAGTCGTAGAGATGTGGCCTACGATATTTACCTTAAATTAAGTGAAAACATGAAAATATAACATTTCTGGATATTGTGAATCACGTCCCGTATGAATGATCAATACTATGGAAAATAAAGTACCGTAGGCCCTGCCAGTAAGTGACGAATAAAATGATCTACAATTAAGGCATATCGTCCTACCTCGTTCTAAATAATGGGGCACTTTTCCTATCCTAGCTCTAAATATTAGGCCACTAAAACTGACATGAAAATATCCGAGGCTCTCACCCAATAAGTAGGCCTACACCAAGCTGATGACCACATTATCACACTGATTAATGTTACACATTAGCTGGTGTACCACAAAAGAGCTAAATAGAATTAGCTGGTATATAGAGATTTAGAACAACAACAAAAAAGCCACCCTGCATCTTCACGAGCAATCCTAGCAAACATTCACACAATATGTGCTGGACAGTCAAAGTGGTACAAGTAGCCTACTTGGTATGAAGTGGGCCGAAGAGTTGATGTAGAGAAATGCTAGTCCCGGTACCATAACGATGATCCATGTGATATGGTACTAGATGGCTCACACAGTTTCCAGTTACCAAATTGAATAGGACTTTCTACTAGCAACTTCAAACCTTTCCACAGACCACATATTATGCTCAGTTTGCAAAAAATAAAATACGGTATTTAGGCAGAAATTTTCAGTCGAGATTAGGCCTAATTGTTATTTGGAAACAATTCACTGCTTAAATAAATTAAGTGAAAAATCACTACTCAGAAAAGTTGTAGGAGAAAATTTATTGCTGTTGTCGTTTATAATACTTACTAGCTGAAGTACCCGTGCTTCGCCACGCGTCATAAATAAATTAAAATGTGAGGGTGACAGTTAAAACAGGGGATAGGCGAGGTGCTGCGCAGAGGGAGATTAAGGATGGAAAATTTTGTCCAACTACACCGCTCGGCGTTGACCGTGTTAATAGCACAAATTTAGGTTTTACTCGCTAACGGTTGGAGATAGCTTTCGGATAGAAAATGTAATTTTAAACCTCGTATATACCATCAAAAGTTTGCTATTTCTTAGCGTTCTCTTTTTATTTGAAATGGAAATATGAAAGTTTTAAACCAAAGGGTGTAGTGACGTCACTGAAATGGTCGCCATCTTTAAATAATGCAAAGTATTGAAATCAAAAGTAACCAATATGTTAACCAGGTAAATCAGCTACTTCCATGTCAAATTCATGTAAATCGGACCAGTGGTACTTGCGTGATTGAGTAATACACAGACACACACCATCTCATTTTTAGCCTCGCTTCGCTCGCGTCATAGTCGTGTCATATTGTTATTCAATGAAATGCAGGTTTAACCCCGTTAACACCCCTTTAGAACCTGAATATCCAAAAATCCCTCCTTAGTAGACGTTTTCGACACACAACAAACATATCCCCAAAATATCATTCTGCTAACATGTAATAGTTTGGGTTGGTCGATGAGAGTGAACATCCAAAAATCCTTCCTTAGTGGACGTTTTCTTCCAGAATTTCACCACTCCCCATAGGCCCCTTAAATTGGATTTTTGAAAAAACGGTCGAACACCTATTTATTTTATTTATTTATTTATTTATTTTTAAGCTGATTGATTTCCTCCGAATTTCAAACTCCTCGCCTATGTCGTTTAAGAGATACACGCTCCGTTAAGAATCCCTCAACCTCCAATTTTCACCCATTTCACCTCATAATATACACCACATCGATAAACCCTTAGATATATGTCTGATTATTTTTAATGATTAGTTTATATACCGAATATCACATCCCCAAAGAAACAACTCATGAGATATCGTTATTCAATGAAATGCACTTTTATCCCCTTAACATCTCTTTAAAACCCGAATAAACAAAAATCATTCCTTAGTTGACGTTATCAACATACAGAGAACATATTCCCAAAATTTCATTTTTCCAACTTGAATAGTTTTCGCTGGGCGTGATGAGTGAGTGAGTCAGGCAGGACATTTTCTTTCAATTATTTTTACCAGAACTTCACCCCTCCCCATGGGCCCCTTAAATTGGATTGATGAAAAAACTCTTGAACACCTATTACCTTATTTTAAGCTGCCCTTTTCCTCCGAGTTTGATGAGTAAGTTAGTCAGTCAGTTAGGACACTTTCTCTCCTTTTTCCCCCAGAATTTCACCCCACACCATTGGCCCCTTAAATTAATTTATGAAAAAAAAACGTCGAACACCGATTTACTTATTTATTTAGCTGATTTTTTTCGCTGAGTTTCAAATTCCTCGCCTATGTCGTTTAAGAGATACACGCTCCATTAGGAATCTTTCAATCCCTACTTTTCACCCCTTTCACCTCATAATATACACCACATCGAAAAACCCTCAGAAACGTGCCTTCTTACTTTTTAATGATGAGTTTATATGCCGTGTATTACATCCCCCAATGAAACCAATCGGGAGATTTTGTTATTCAATGAAATGCAGGTTTAACCCCCTTAAGACCCCTTTAGAACCTGAATATCCGAAAATCCTCCCTTAGTAGACGGTTTTGACATACAATGAACATATCCCCAACTGTCATGTTTCTAACTTCAATACTTTTGGCTGGGCGATGATGAGTGAGTGAGTGAGTGAGTTAGTCAGGACATTTGCTTTCAATTTTCTTTTTTCAGAATTTCACCCCTCCCCATGAACCCCTTAAATTTGATTTATGAAAAAAAACTGTCGAACAGCTATTTACTTACCTTAAAGCAGTTTTTCCCCCTGAGTTTGATGAGTGAGTCAGTCAGTCAATCAGTTAGGACACTTTATTTCTTGTCCCCCCCCCAGAATTTTACCCCTCCCCATGGGCCCCTTAAATTGGATTTATGAAAAAAAACGATCAAACACATATTTACTTACTTTCATGCTGATTTTTTCCGCTGAGTTTCAAACTCCTCGCCTATGTCGTTTAAGAGATACACGCTCCGTTAGGAATCTTTCAATCCCCAATTTTCACCCCCTTTCACCTCATAATATACACCACATCGAAAAACCCTCAGACTCGTGTCTTCTTATGATGAGTTTATGTACCGAGTATCACATCCCCCAATGAAACCAATCGGGAGATATTGCTATTCAATGAAATGCAGGTCTACCCCCTTAACACCCCTTTAGAACCTGAATATACAAAAATCCTCTCTTAGTGGGCATTTGTGGCCCTCGTAGAAGCAGCATACCAAATTTCATTCCAATCCGTTCGGTGGTTTCTGAGGTTTCGTGATGAATGAATGAGTGAGTGAGTGAGTGAGTGGTATTTGACAAATATATAGTAGAAGATAGTGTCAAGTCTTTGTTATGCTAAACTCGGTTGACAGTGCTGTGTGAGTAGGTGAGTAACTAACGGGATTTCAAGTAAAGATGCTCATTTTCTATACCGGTAGTGCAGAGCGCAACTGGCATCCAGACGGCCGTGTCTCGACTTGAGCTATGTTGCCATGGAAACTATCTATCTTGCCATTCCTTCATGAGTATATTTTATGATTTGATTAGCTTGTGCTTGAGTGCAAAAGGGCCGAAATCAGAAGAATGAGAAAGACTATCGAAAATTCATGTAGCCAGCGGTTCCTTCTGGGTCCTAAACTATGTGTATGCAAAATTTGGTTGAGATTGGTGGAACGGTGTAGATTTGTATACGGAACCAACCCACCCACCCACATACATACATACATACAGACTTTCACTTTTATATATAAGACTCGCTTTGCTCGTTGGGGGCTCCGCCCCCAAGCCCCCGGTGCGTTTGACGATCCGTGTATTTTTAGGGAAAGTAATGGGTTGAAGTGTTTAAAACATATCGTTCTGAATTTACGGTTTTTATGTTTGCAGTGACTTTGTAATAATAATAAAGACGAATATGTTGCATGCAGATTTTCCAATGATGTACATTTTTTAGTTGATTCGTGGGTGTCACCTACCAATATAAATTATGCTAATGGTCTGAATAAAATCTTAGTTTTGCTTTGTTATAATTTTTCAATAAGTTTATAGTGTCTTCAGTGTACGAAGTCCCGCACATTTGTTGCGTGTCAAATTTTCGGATTTTTTTTGCACTTGCCCTCAAGTCCATAAAAATCCACTACTTAATATATGATAATGTTTTGTTACGAGTCCAAATTTTAATTCTCTATAGTGTTATTGCCTCTTTTGACATCTCTTTTCCCACTTTTAAAATATATTTCCAATTGAGGGTGGAATGTGCGCACTGATATGTTTTAAGTCTGTTTGGACATGGCTAGTCCTCTAGTATACTTCTAGTTATAATAATATTGGGGGGGGGGGTGAGTTTAGCCAAGGCATGTCCCCTAGCCTACTGCCAGTTATATCATGACAGGAAATTTCGTTAACGCAGATCCCCTAGCCTACCTGTAATACCGTTTTCAGGAGTTTTATCATGAAAAGTCATTTAGTCTACTGCCAGTTACTGTATATCATGGCGGGAAAATTTGATAAAGCAGGTCCCCTAGCAAAACAGTCTGTTTTCCAAAATGCCGATGCGCTGCTGTTCAGAACATGTAATATATTAACCCATTAATATATCACAGAAACTGTAAATTTCTTGGAACTATGAAAGTTACACGAACGCAATACCTCCAGTAATTAGTTTACAACATTACGCATATTTGCAAATATAGATTCTTTTCCCCATTCAGTTCTATATGTGTTTGGCAATAACATTCGACTTTCTATTCCGATTAATATTATTATTATTATTAATATGAAGGTGACGTGGTGATGCTGAAGTCATGACTCTCTTGCCTCTTACCAAGGCTGACTGGGTTCAATTCTCATCGAATGCATGTGAGATTTGCCATCTGAAATATCAAGTGCTGTGGTTAAGAATCCACACAAAAAGAGGAGGTCCCGTGCCTCATGTTCAAGAGATTAACGGCCATGTCAAATTACAAACTTCCTTCCATTTTCACTAATATGATGTGTAGACTATATGGGTATTTACCCACCCGATTATTAATCACAGAAAAAACAAGAAGTTCCGTGACGAATTAAAGTGCCTACTTTTCTTAAAATTTAAGATTCATGCCAATGATTAATCTATTTGCATTTGTCTAGAATAATGACGAAATTAAGTTGGAAATATCGAAATTTCTAATTAGTTCGAAATACTGTATATATGGCATAATGTAGCCTAATAGTGCACTAGAGTTGGCAGCCCTGGTGACTGAATATATTCTTAGTTCCATCTCTTAAGGTACAGAATACAAAATTTGGTTCATGACCAATGGATTGCATGGACGTTACATGCAGTTAAACATTGGATCTAACAGCGTGTGTAAAATCATGTTGGCATCAATGTCATGCATGTATTGGTCAGAAATAATCTGAAATAATATGATTTATTGTTGTGCCAATTTTGAATTAAATCCATTAGTTAGTTTAGAAGTTACATGCATTTTAAAATCAAGTTGGCAGCACTGAAGTATATTAGTTACTCCAAATTAATCTAGAATGCCAGGTACTGTACGTGTGGAAAGTTTAGAGCTATTGGCTTGCATACTTTCTGATTTATTGATATTCGGGTGACAAAAATAGAAACTGCATTTATTAACAGTTGGCAGCCTTGGTTGCTCTTAAGAATACGCATAGACATAATGTGTTATGGTATATAACACATACGAAATTTGGTTGAAATCCAATTGATAGTATAGAAGATATATGCATTTAAAAATTGGACCTATCAGCAGGCTTATAATCAATTTGGCAACACTGCCATGTATGTCCTCCTAGAAATTAAACTGAAATAATATTGTTTATACGTGTGCCAATTTTAAAATAGGTCCCATACATACCTTTCAAGGTATCCAACATGGAGCTCAAATTTCAATTGCGATTTTTCAGCAGTTGGTACTACTGACATCATTTTCAAATATGTCATTGAGATATTCAGGTATAGATCTTTACTCCTACCAAATTTTGTTTCGATTGTTGCAGCCGTTTAGGAGTTGATAGGGGTGGACACACACACAGCCAGACAGACAGAAGGACAGACAGACATACAGAAGGACAGACAGACACACATTTGCCCGGATCGATCTCATAAGTCTACCTTTTCCTCATATTTGCTAAATGTGAAAAGTAGGCTAAAAATACGTACATACACACATCAAAAAAAGTTTTGCATCACCTCGGTTCCCAGATCTCCGGCATATAGACGTTGACTGTGTATATTGTATCCAAGATACAGTCCCTTTGACTGTTCATAGATGTCACTAAAACTGCTCAAAGATGTAAACAACCATGCATGAGCAGGGCCTATTAGACGGAGGGGGTACGACAGCCGATCAGTTCCAGTCATTCCACCAGGACGAAGGTACGCTGCTCATGTTGTCTGTAGTTCTACCATGCCTAGAAGGTCAATACCGCAGTTCGATCGCGTCCGCATTGTTACTTTGTGTCAAGAAGGGCTCTCAACAAGGGAAGTTTCCAGGCGTCTCAGAGTGAACCAAAGCGATGTTGTTCGGACATGGAGGAGGTACAGAGATACAGGAACTGTCGATGACAGGCCTCGCTCAGGCCGCCCAAGGGCTACTACTGTAGTGGATGACCGCTACTTACGGATTGCCGCTCGGAGGAACCCTGACAGCAATGCCACCATGTTGAATAATGCGTTTCGTTCAGCCACAGGACGTCGTGTTTCAACTCAAACTGTGCGCAATAGGCTGCATGATGCGCAACTTCACTCCCGACGTCCATGGCGAGGTCCAGCTTTGCAACCCCGACACCATGCAGCGCGGTACAGATGGGCCCAACAACATGCTGAATGGACCCCACGGAATTGGCATCACGTTCTCTTCACCGATGAGTGTCGCATATGCCTTCAACCAGACAATCGTCGGAGACGTGTTTGGAGGCACCCTGGTCAGGCTGAACGTCTTAGACACACTGTCCAGCGAGTGCAGCAAGGTGGTGGTTCCCTGATGTTTTGGGGTGGCATTATGTGGGGCCGACGTACGCCACTGGTGGTCATGGAAGGCTCCGAAACGGCTTTACGATACCTGAATGACATCCTCCGACCCATAGTGCAACCATATCGGCAGAATATTGGAGAGGCATTTGTCTTCATGGACGACAATTCTCGACCTCATCGTGCACATCTTGTGAATGCGTTCCTTCAAGATAACGACATCGCTCGACTACAGTGGCCAGCATGTTCGCCAGACATGAACCCTATCGAACATGCCTGGGATATGTTGAAAAGGGCTGTTAATGGACGTCTTGACCCACCAACCACTCTGAGAGATTTACGCCGAATTGTCGTTGAGGAGTGGGACAATTTGGACCAACAGTGTCTTGATGAACTTGTGGATAGTATGCCACGACGAATACAGGCATGCATCAATGCAAGAGGACGTGCTACTGGGTATTAGAGGTAGTGGTGTGTACTGCAATCTGGACCACAAATGCTGAAAGTCTAGCTGTATGATGGTACAACATGCAATGTGTGGGTCTCATGAGCAATAAAACGAGCTGAAATGTTGTTTGTGTTGATCTCTATTCCCTTTGTATTTAAAGGTTCCGGAACTCTTGGAACCGAGGTGATGCAAAACTTTTTTTGATGTGTGTATATTGAATATCAGTTTCTATGTGGTTGAATGTAAATTAATTTTCTACAATATTGAGCACCTCTAAATATGCCCCTCTGAATATGCACCTCGATTAACGTCCTAATATGATAATTTCAAAAAAAAAAAAAAAAAAAAAAAAGTAGTTCCGTGACGAACTGGAGAGCCTACTTTTCTTTAATATTAGAATTCATGCCAATCTATATAGACCTGTCTAGAATAATGACGAAATCAAGTTGGTAATACTAACATTTATAAGTACTACAGTTTGAAATACACCTGAAATAGTGAAGCCTAATTGAGTAACTTACTACAGTTGGCAGCCCTAGCGACTCGGAATATATTCTTAGTTCCATCTCATAAGGTATAGAATGCACATACAACATTTAGTTGAAGTCTAATGGATAGTATGGACGTTACATGCTGTTTGATATTAGATTTATCAGTGCGCGTTGGGAACAAAGTCATGTATGTGATGCTCAGAAATAAACGCAAATATTACGATCTAATATAGTGCCAATTTTGGATAAATCCATTTGTGAGTATAGAAGTTACATGAAATTAAAATTTAAACTATCAGAAAGCTTAGAATCTTGTTGGCAGTACTGAGGTATATTAGTTACTCCAAATTAATCTAGAATGTCAGGTGCTATACGTGTGCAAAGTTTAGAGCTGATGGCTTGCATACTTTCTGATATATTGATATTAGGATTGAACAATTAGAGAGAGCATTTACTAACAGTTGGCAGTCCTGCTGGTTCTTACGAATATGTACAGTAATAACTGTTATGGTACACAACGCACATACGAAATTTGGTCGAAATCCATTTGTTAGTATAGAAGTTATATGCATTTAAAGACTGGACCTATCAACAGGCATATAATCGTGTTGGCAGCACTGATGTATATAAGTTACGCCAAACTAAGGTAGAATTTTAGATACTATACGTGTGCAAGGTTTAGAGCCGTTGGCTTGCATACTTTCTGATATATTGATATTGATGTTAAAATATATAGAGACCATTTATCAACAGTTGGCAGCCCTGGCGGCTCATTAGAATACGTACAGTCATATCTGTTATAGTACACATAGTACATATGGAATTTGGTTGAAATTCAATTGACAGTATAAAAGTTACATTCATTTATATTATGGACCTATCGGCAGAATTAGAATCAAGTTGGCAACACTGGCATGTATGAACTTCTGATAATTAATCTGGAATGTTATCGTCTATTTGTGTGCCAATTTAGGAAGAGTTCGCATCCATAACTTCTGAGATATCCAACATAGAGCTAAAATTTCAATTGCGTTTACAGCGGTTGGTAGCACTGATGTCAATTTCAATTATGGCCGTGAGATATTCAGGTGTAGATCTTTACTCATACCAAATTTGGTTTCCATAGCTGCAGCCGTGTAGGAGTTGATAGGGGAGGACACACACACAGCCAGACACACATTTTCCCCAGATCGATCACATAAGTCTACTTTTTCCTCCTTTTTGCAAAATGAGGAAAGTAGGCTAAACTACAGAAGAATGATTAAAACCAGTTATATTAAATACATTTGTGCAATACAACCGTAAAGTTAAGGCAGAAAAATAAAAAAGTACCCTGGAAGTCGGTAGGATTCGCCGTATTCACTTGTGAATTCAAGTTGCTAGTTCCTTTCAAAAAAACGGCCAAGAAGAGTCAAGTACTGGCAAACGAAAATATTCAATTGACGAAAAATAAAACCCTTCAATGGAATTAAAACACAGCGGAAAATATTAGGTACTATACCTTCTTAAAAAAAGCCTACAGGGACAGTAACTCACATGATACAGACTGCATGAAGAGTATAAAATTAGACTCAAAATCACATATTGTTTCCAATCCCACAAAACCCCTCTATAAATAATACAATACATAATCAAATCATACTGGAAATTAACCTATAACAAAGCTATATAGTTGAGCATGGGTCCTAGTGGAAAATAATTCTATCACCTGAAACCAAAAATGCATGGGACGAAAAAATACATCAAAATATCATGTTGGTTTCCGACCCTATAAGACGTAAAAAATATAATAAAAGTATTTAAAAAAACTATTTTTTGAAATTTCATTCGAATCAATTTTTAAGTTATTCGTGGGACAGAAAAATTTTGGCCAAAAAGTACAAAATCATTAATAACTCCCTAATTATACGTCGTATGATGAAATAGCAAAAGACAAAAAAGATGTAATGTGTTATTGTTTACAACATAGGCCATGTAAAATATCACACTCGGAGAAAAATTTCGGCCAAAAAGTACAAAATCATTAATAACTCCGTAATTAAACGTCGTGTGATGAAATAGCAAGAGACAAAAAAGATGTAATGTGTTAATGTCTACAACGTAGGCCATGTACAACATCACACTCAGAGAAAAATTTCGGCCAAAAAGTACAAAATCATTAACTCCCTAATTAAACGTCGTATGATGAAATATCAAGAGACAAAAAAGATGTAATGTGTTAATGTCTACAACATAGGACATGTACAATGTCACATTCAGAGAAAAAATCGGCCAAAAAGTACAAAATCATTAATAACTCCCTAATTAAACGTCGTATGAAAAAATAGCAAGAGACAAAAAAGATGTAATGAGTTATTGTCTACAACATAGGCCATGCACAATATCACACTCAGAGATATTACTGGAGATTTGTAGTTTCCCCCTATTATTTTTGTCTTTTGTAGGGTTGAAAATTAAAAAATGTACCTTTTCGGAATTTTTCTGTTGATTGCAAGGTGAAAGGAGTGTTTTTTGCCAAATATCAAGTTTGTAACTCATTTGGAAGTGGGTAAACATTTATGTCAGTGAGTGAGTCAATCAGTCAGCCATGTAGTTTTATATAATATAGATGAGCATGGGTCCTAGTGGAAAATAATTCTATCACCTGAAACCAAAAATGCATGGGACGAAAAAATACATCAAAATATCATGTTGGTTTCCGACCCTACAAGACGTAAAAAATATAATAAAAGTATTTAAAAAAAACTATTTTTTGAAATTTCATTCGAATCAATTTTTAAGTTATTCGTGGGACATAGAAAAATTTTGGCCAAAAAGTACAAAATCATTAATAACTCCCTAATTATACGTCGTATGATGAAATAGCAAAAGACAAAAATGATGTTATGTGTTATTGTCTACAACATGGGCCATGTAAAATATCACACTCGGAGAAAAATTTCGGCCAAAAAGTACAAAATCATTAATAACTCCGTAATTAAACGTCGTGTGATGAAATAGCAAGAGACAAAAAAGATGTAATGTGTTAATGTCTACAACATAGGCCATGTATAACATCACACTCAGAGAAAAATTTCGGCCAAATAGTACAAAATCATTAATAACTCCCTAATTAAACGTCGTATGATGAAATAGCAAAAGACAAAAAAGATGTAATGTGTTATTGTCTACAACATAGGCCATGTAAAATATCACACTCGGAGAAAAATTTCGGCCAAAAAGTACAAAATCATTAATAACTCCGTAATTAAACGTCGTGTGATGAAATAGCAAGAGACAAAAAAGATGTAATGTGTTAATGTCTACAACATAGGCCATGTACAACATCACACTCAGAGAAAAATTTCGGCCAAAAAGTACAAAATCATTAATAACTCCCTAATTAAACGTCGTATGATGAAATAGCAAGAGACAAAAAAGATGCAATGTGTTAATGTCTACAACATAGGACATGTACAATATCACATTCAGAGAAAAAATCGGCCAAATAGTACAAAATCATTAATAACTCCCTAATTAAACGTCGTATGAAAAAATAGCAAGAGACAAAAAAGATGTAATGTGTTATTGTCTACAACATAGGCCATGCACAATATCACACTCAGAGATATTACTGGAGATTTGTAGTTTCCCCCTATTATTTTTGTCTTTTGTAGGGTTGAAAATTAAAAAATGTACCTTTTCGGAATTTTTCTGTTGATTGCAAGGTGAAAGGAGTGTTTTTGCCAAATATCAAGTTTGTAACTCATTTGGAAGTGGGTAAACATTTATGTCAGTGAGTGAGTCAATCAGTCAGCCATGTAGTTTTATATAATATAGAAAGTACAATCCATATTTAATTACAACTACACAGCCCACATGAACCAAAAAACCCTCTATATGACATATATGTCCCAAATATCTCTCTATATTAGATATACTGTATCCACTAAATGATGTTATAGATAAATATTCATAATTTGTAGAACCCGCCATGCAATTCTTGCCTCAGGAGTGAGGTCGACTTTATTCATATTATCTCGCAAAATTCTCGTACTTTATGAATAAAATTTCACTTCTATTTTGTAGCTCCAACATTGTGGATGATCTTCACTGGAGGCGTTTGCCTTATTTCACGCATATTACACCTTTTTATCAACCAAATTCAAGACACTGCGCAGCGTTAATGCAGCTTCCTATGTATAAAAAACCTAGCAACCAGTTGTTTGGGTCCAATACGGCTTCGCCCATATGGTTGCTAGGCGCGTCACTTCGGCAGCGTATTATTATCCGTCATCTCAGTGTCATTTTCACCACCATATTATTATGTATTTTAATGTGTGAGTCGTTCACCAATATGGTGACTACACTGGACTAAGATTTTGTGAATCGGCTTAAGAAGGACCGTTGCATGGTCCGAAACATGTACCTGAAGAGTAAGTTGTGTTCATCATCATCATCTTGCACAGTTTCCAGCCTCTGGCCGGGTCTGTTTGGAACACAAGCCTCTCCAACGTCTTCTGTCTTCCCAACATCTCTCAGCCTCCACCCTTGTCCAGTCTTCTCCTCTCTTCTTCACGCTTTCTTCCACCCCCTTCAGCCACCTGTCTCTCGGTCTTCCTCTCGGTCTCTTTCCTTCCCACTTCGTCTCGTGTACTCTCCTGGGTATCCTCTTCTCCTCTATTCGTTTTACATGTCCATACCATCTAAGTCTAGATTTCTCTATACCATCCTGTAATGGTTCCTCCTTCATTAATTCTCTGGTCCTCTCATTTCTTATTCTGTCCATCTTTGTAGCTCCAATACTGCTTCTCAAGAACCTCATCTCACTGCCCTGTATTTTGCTCTTCTCCCTTCCTTTCATAACCCAGGTCTCCGAGGCATACGTCAGAATAGGGACATAGTACGTCCGATATATGATCTTTTTGCTGTTCTGAGGGACATCCTTGCTCCATAACATGCTTCTCACACTCCTCCGAAATGCTTCTGCCTGCCTCCCCCGCTCATTTATTTCTCTATCGTTTCTTCCATTATCTTGTATCAGGCTTCCCAGATACTTGAAACTCTCCACTTTCTTCAGCTGTTCCCCACCAATTGTTATTCCCGTTGTGGTTATTTCCTTCCTTGTTGTGATCACCATCTCACTCTTATTTCTGCTAAATTTCATCCCATATCCTTGTATTATTCCTTCCCACACGTCCAACTGTTCCAGTACCTCCTCCTCCTTGTTTCCCCAAATCATCAAATCATCAAATCATCTGCAAACACCATTGCTTTCATCCTTCCTTCCCCAATTACTTGTGCCACTCGGGTCATTATGTCATCCATCACCACAATGAAAAGTAACGGTGACAGTGCACTTCCTTGTTTCAGGCCGTTTCTCTGTTCCAACCAGTCCGATCTCTCGCCTCCCACTTTCACACAGCTCACGCTTCACTTGTACATCTCCTTTATCCTCTTTATAGTCCATTTCTCTACTCCTCTATCCTCCAGGGACTTCCATACTTTGTTTCTGCATACACTGTCATATGCTTTCTCAATGTCCAGGAAGGCCATCAGTAGATCTGTTCCATACTCATAGTGCTGTTCTTGTAACTGCCTTACAGCAAAAACCAAATCCACTGTGGACCTTCCTGCTCTGAAGCCATGTTGCTCTTCCCTCATCCCTTCTTCTATCCTTGTCCTAATTCTCCTTTCCAAAACTTTCTCAAAGATCTTTGCACAATGACTCATCAGTGTTATTCCCCGATAGTTTCTGCAATCTGTTCTACTACCTTTCTTGAAGATCGGGACAATTATTCCTTTTTTCCAGTCCTCTGGGGTCTTCCTTTCCTTCCATGCTGTCCTCATCACTCAGTACAACCACTGTATCCCCACCTCTCCTGCTGCTCTCACCATCTCCACACTCAACTCATCCACACCCGGTGCCTTCCCTCCTTTCATCTTTTTCACTGCATCCTCCACTTCTTTCCATGTTAAGTCCTTTTCTGTTTGCAGTTCATCTTCCTCTTCCCCGATTTCTTCCTCCTCACCATCGTTTCCATTTTGGTTCAGAAGTTCTTCAAAATATTCTTTCCACATTTTCTTCAGTTCTTCCCTATTTTCTATCTCTTGTCCCCTTTTGTTCACCATTCTAACATAATCCGTAGGATCCTTCCGCCTCTTATTTTTTACCATCCCATACAGGACCTTTTTTGTACCTTCACTATCCTCCTTCATCATCTTTGTCCACTCTTCCATCCACTTTCTTCTCTCCTCAGCCACTACTCTCTTCGCCTCCTTCTTTCTTTCCTGGTACTCTTCCCTTGTCTCTACCATCCTATTTTGATACCACTTCCTAAAGGCTCTATTCTATTCCCTTACTATATCTTTTGTCATCTCATTCCACCATGGTGTTTCCTTCCACCTCTTCTTACTACTTGTCCTCCCACATACTGCTTCTGCTGCACCTACTAGTGTCTTCTTAAATCTAGCCCATTCCTCTTCCACCCCTCTTTCTTCATCTGTTGGAATTCCTTCCTTGACCATTTTGAGGTACTCGACCCTTCTATCCCCTTCTTTCAGTTTCCATATCCTTATACGTCTTTCCTGGTTCTCAGTCCCTTTCTTCTCCTTACTCCCTCTCAGGTTCATTACCAGCAATCGATGGTCGCTATCCAGGTTCTCCGATGGTATAACCTTGATGTCCGTGATGTCCTTATTTAGTTCTTTCTCATACCGTATATAGTCGACCACCGACTTCCTGGTCAAGTCATCACTCTACCATGTGATTGTGTGGCTCTCTCTTTTCTTAAACCAGGAGTTCCCAACTAGCAGGCTGTTCCTCTGGCAGAAGTCCAACAATCTCTTTCCTTCCTCATTTCTTCCGCCCCAACCCTCTGGTCCTAGAACACTTTCATAACCTTGTCTTTCTCTTCCTACATGGGCATTCAGATCCCCCATAACAGTCATATTTCTTCCTACCAGCTGCTTCTGCAATTTCTCTTCAAACTCCTCCTTCTCTTCAGAGGGGCAGCCTACTTATGGAGCATAAACTTGCACTATTTCTACGGTCTCTCACCTCAGTGCTACTTTCACTTTCATCATCCTATCACTTATTCTCCTCACTTCTTCTTTTAAACCATCTCGTACTACTACTCCCACTCCATTCCTCATTCCCTCTTCGTTCCCACTCCAGTACAGTCTATAGCCTTTTCTCAGTTCTCTCCTTCCTTCCCCTTTCCACTTTGTTTCTGCCAATCCCAATAAATCCAACTTCCTTCTTTCCATCATATCCACTATCTCCTCCACCTTCCCCGTCAGCGCTCTTAGGTTTAAAGTTCCAAATCTTAGTCCGTGTGTATAGCCGTGTTGTCGTCTATTATATCCATCATATCCGAGGCTCGTTCCATTTTTGAAAGCATTTGGTTTCATCCACTACTGACTTGCTGGGCCTATCGTAGCTTCACCAGAGCCCCGTAAGCCGTCACTTTTCAGGGTTCCTGTAGGACCTTCACAGCTACCGTAACGGTCCCGGGGCACACAAAGTCCCCACTGTACTTCGCCCCTACAGGCGATCCCCTACTTTGTACCGTTGCCCGTCTCCCACGACGTGGACGAGGGGTTGAACTTATGGGACTTATGTAAGTTGTGTTGCAAAGTGGAAATAATATTTAGTGGATTAAATATCCAGGATACAAAACTTTTTTACACGATAGTCAAAGATCTTTCAGGAGATACTTTTAAAACTGTGGAGATAAACGAGGCATAGGCACGCAATGACTTGTCTAAGTATGCTTCTACGGTCCATGCGGAAATGGAACGAAGCTTCTCAATGAACAACAATGTCCTCTTCGACAACCGCCGTTCCTTCACATTTAAGAATGTTCCAATGTACATGGACATTTACTGCAATGGACAGTATAGCAGTTAATTAATTTTAAGGTAAGATTTTACATTTTTAACATGATTTTGTTTGTTTTAAGTCATTTTTTAAAAAGTTTTTATGTAATATTGTAAACAATTTTAGGTCATTTTCTCAAGATTTTGGGGGCATTTTATAGGATTTTAGGAATTTTTAGAAATCTGCGCCCTGTTGATGAGAAATCAAATGTTATTGAACTACCAGCCAAACTTTGAGCAACTAATATTTTCGGTGGAACATTCACTTCTGCGAAGGATATAATATATTTCTCGAATGTTTGCATTCTTACACCTAAAAATGAACTGCAATGAAATTAATTTTAAAGTCGTTGAACTTATATCCAGTAGTTAAAAAACAAACACCAGTGTTAACAGATTAAATAGCGTATTGAAGATGAGTGCTAGCTACTTCAGTTTCGTACAGAATTCTTGAATTCCTTGGAATTAAGTGGTTTGCCTCCACATATTCTTACTCCAAACGTTTGAGCCGTACTTATAGAAATCTGAACGTTTCCCAACAGCTCCTAAGTGGAACCAGATTAATTGTACAAATATGTATGAAAATTGCTTGCATTTGGGAATAATGAGTGCAGATAAAATTAGGCAGAGAGCTCTAATCCTTCGACTTGATTTAACACCATCCGATAGAACACTTCCATTTACTTTTAAGAGGTGCTTGGAATAGTGTATCACAATTAAGAAAGCTCAAGGGGACACCCTGGAATGTGTATGTCTCTATTTACCTCATCAAGTTTTCAGTCATGGCCAGTTATATGTTGCAATGTTGAGAGTACGATCTTCTGACACCCTTATAGTTGCAATTCTGCCAAAAAGTAATCCTACAAAGAATGTCGTATATAAGAAAATCCTTTAGTAATTCCCAATGACCGTCATGTTTTCACGGGTATCAAGTAAGTTTAGTAAGTTTTAAATTCTTGTGAAACAAGTGTTGACTCGGTGGAAAAGATACATTTATTTGAATTGATCTATTGGAAGTCAGTACGGAACAATGTTTTAAACACCTAACCATAGTCTTTTTTCAGAGCTTATCAATGTTTACTGGGGCAGATGACCTCGCTGTTCTGCCCCATGAAACAAGAATAACATTTTGAAGCTTTCACGTCTAAGTAATAGAACTCAAACCCCGAAACCCTGTTGATGACCCCAACTTGGTTGACCCAGGGAAAACCCCGCAACACACTTTAGAGAACCACAATAACTCGTTTTATAGTCATTGGTGGAAAAAGTTATTGCATCACTTTCCAGCTGGATGATTTGATTGCAATCTGCACATAATCGTATGTTCTTCCATTTCTTGTCTTAAGTATTATTCATTGTTCGTTCAAGACATTGCAATAGATAAGTTGTACAGGAATGTTGTCGGGCAAGCTCCCCTGAAGGAGCAAGTATTATTCGTAAATAAACAAGCTAATGTTTAGTTCTAGTTGGAGAAATAACATTCTAACTTGTGGTATTTTTCTTCCTCAGGGAATATGGAGCTGTACCAGTCTGTTTTGAACAGCTACAAGCCGTCCACTTGGTCGTCCTCCAGCATTCCTTCTAATGGATACAATCTCGAGTCTCTGAGCCCACACGACCAGGAGTTCAGAGATGTTAGCCATAAAATGAAGTGCATTCTGAGAGTGGAAATATCGAAAGTCGTCAGAGTAGAGAACCCGTTCCTCTGGGGCTCGTACCAACTGAAAAAAGAGGAATACAGAGCTCGAGGAATTCCGTTCACTGAAAAGGATCTGTTCCATTGTACAGCTCGCCATAACATTCCATCCATCGTTGAGAACAACCTGGATTGGAGACGTGCAGTGAGAGTCAAGTTCGGGAAGGGTGTAAGTTTCTCACCCTTGGCTCAATATGCAAACACAGAGGCCAACAGGGGCATAGGTTCTGCTCGAGCAATGATTCTGGCTAAAGTAATCGTTGGTCATGTGACAAGAGGCTCTTATGACACCATCATACCTGAAGCACCGTGTGACACCACTCGGGGAAATGGGTATTCTGTGTATGTCAAATATTGCGACCATGAGTTCTACCCGAGCTATGTCGCTTATTACAGGAAATGATTGCAACAATCGTTCTCATGCCTATAATGTTCATGATTGTTTTATGTTGGATTATGGTAGTGTTTATGACGTAGATGATGGTTTTGAGTTGGACTATAGTGAATTTTATTGAGTTGGTGAATGATGCTTTTAGTTTCAGCTTGAGTACTTTGGTTTTGGATTTCAATTTTTTGTATTTTGTAATGAAGAAGGCTGCTAAGATGTGTGCACCAAAACAACCAGTTTATGTCATTTTGATGTTAACAAAAATCTACTCTTACATTGAACCCAGAACATTTAGAAAACTTTGTGTAAGTAACAAAGATATTAAAATATAATTAGGTACAAAAGTTGATAATTTATTTTCATTTCATCGTTCGGTCTGTGAGCCTCACACCTACAAATTGTTCAACACTGAATGTAGAAGATGATTAATGTTTTAAGGGGGTGAAACAGCGAGGTTATCTCCCCTAAAACTGAATCTAATCACCGCCTCTTCCAACAAATATACACCCTTATCAACTGAGTTACCGTCATGAAAACCTTACTTTTCCGAGTGATTCCCCGCCAAGTGCAAGTTGTTGCGTAGTGTATTTTGGTTTAGGTTTACTCAAGCAGAAGTGTGGTGGCAATTCATCACACACTGAATTGTTCTGATTCATGACAGCACACTGCTGATGTAATCCAACAGCTACAATGGGAACTTTTCGATCACCCTGTATATAGCGACTTCAACTGGTATAGTGACTCGGAGGGCCGAGCTTCCAGTCTACTGACGAGTCTTAGAACAACGGTAAGGCTCTGTCAACATTCTATGGAGTCATCATCAGTTTATCTGCCTGATGGCAGGTTTCCTCATGGTCGGTCTCTCCACCTTATCCGGTCTTCAGCAGCACGTTTCATCAGCTCATAAGATTTATCAATCTTGATGGAATCCAGCATCTGAAACCTTCTTCTTCCTCTTCGGATTTCCCTTGGACTGTTCCTTCTAATGCACTTTTCACCAAACCATCTCCTCTTAGGCTGTCACCAATCCAATTAATTTTCTTTTCCTTATCTTCTTTAGCATCATCCTTTCTTCTCCTACTTTCTTTAATACTTCCTCATTACTCACTTTGTCCTTCCAACTTATTCTCCCCATTCTCCTCCACACCCACATTTCTAGAGCCTCTATTCTTCTCTCGTCTTCTTTCCTAAGCGTCCTAGTTTCCGCTCCATACATTGCTACACTCCAAACAAAACATTTAATTAATCTCTTCCTTAGGCTTACTTTCATTGCTCCACAAAATCATTTTCTTTCTATGGAGTGAAGATTGGAATTCCTCAACCGTCACAGTATATATTTTTTTAAGGACCATGGGAGATAGAAAGTTTAGCTGAATTTTATATCTGAACAGCATATTGATGTATCACCTCCGAGTCCCGCTTGGAATCTGCCCACACGTTGTGGTCCTAGGGCCTTTAACACTGTCCTCTCGCACCCACCCCACAACGTTCCTTGGCACAGCGCTCCATACACAAGTGTACTTGCTTCCCTTCTCCGCAGCTCACAGCTGTCACTCATCTCAACACTCTGTTCCTGGCCTTTTTATACCCGCTAATGGTCCTCTCGTAGTTTCTGGCTCACCCCAGAGCTACTGGATGACGACACTGTCCAGAAGGGTGCTGCCCCGGCCTTTTCTGGAAGCCAAACAATTTTGGTACTGTTCTGTGTGTCACCAACCTCGCATGACACCGGGGTTATTGTTCTCGAGATCAGTCCTCCAGCAAGCAAGAGAGCTGCTGTTTCGCCAGATGGTGGATCTGCCCAGAGCTGTTCGTTAGGCGCGAGATGACACGTCACAATACACAAATTTCTTTGATGAGAGTTTCCCTTAGAAGCTCCCTGTGTGTTCAGTTGTGTAAAGCCTGTTAAGAATCTTGAAAGCTTTTAAGCAACCCAACATACAATTTGCTCCATGGTTTCGGCCGGTGATGCGCAGCAACACAGAGGACAGTCTGCGAGCCTCTAATTCTTAGGCAAGTACAATTGAGACGTAAGTTGTTAGTAGCATGGAGAGCTATGCTCTGTCATCTTGCTCTCTGGTCTGCTGATGACCAATTAATGAAAGAGTAGGTCAGATATTTATCGTAATTACTGCAAGTTCTTTGTATGCATGTTGTGTTACTTACAGAGGAGATTGTGTGTTGGTGTGATGAGCTAAAAACCAGCTATTCAATCAAAACTCTTTAGGCTATAAATAATATACATTTGTTTCTAAAAAGTGAAGGAGCATCGGGTGAAGTCTTTATTCCTTTTAAAAGTGCAGGATCGAGTAGTACAGGTTCATTATATTTGTACGCGCCGGTAATCGCGGCATATTTGCAAAGCTTAGACGTTAATGTTGCACGTTTAGTGAGTATTATGATTACTGTCATTGTTGGTCATGCCTATACTCTGTGCGCTGCCTGAATGGGATTGACATTAGGCTGGAAATTCCACGTCAGTCATCGCCCCTCTTCCTCTTGACCAATCCATGTTCTCATAGTTGATGTCATAATTCTCTGCGTTGCAATATCACAGCCCACATGCTTCAGTGCCTGGTTAGCTGTGTCTCTGGCTCGTACTGTGTGATCGCTTGTTAATTCTGGGTATTGGTGCTTTAATGATCGTGATATTGATTAAACAATTGTCTATATAGTACAGTAGTAGTTAAAAGTAATTAATAACCTATATTAATGACTTTATTCAGTTTCCATGCACATTAACAGTCTATTTTCATATTATATTTTGCTATGCGGAGGCGGGTACGGTGGCTAAGGGAAAGGGTGAACTGAAAACCATAGGGCGAGGAATCGTTCTGCGAGGTCAGTCCCGTGAATTGGTATGTAGGCTACTTTACGAGAATGTTTCGAGAAGGAGAGAGATAAGGGTGGTCCTTTAGTGCCTTTTAGTAAAGCTGTCGAGAAAACATCTGATGTTTGGGGTTAACATTGTTCATGATTGGTCCGTATTAACGAATAACCGTTTCAACTTTGAAAATGAACTTATCTTCCATCTAGTCAATACTTCAATATTTATGTCCACACTAGGACATGTTTCAAGGCATAATATTTTCTTTGAAAATCTGCCTCTTCATCAGCTAGTACAATATTGACCAGTCATTGTGACATTAAAATTGATGAAAAATGGATGATGTGGATGAAATATGATTAAAACATATATGCTTGTTGCACTTGCATGTTATAAACATCCCTTATAATGATTACAAAGAAAGCCAAAATACTGGAAGTACACTTAATTTTCAGCAGCAGTTAGATGCAGATATGTACGAAAGGAATATTAATTAGGGAAGTTTCATAGACTAGGGCATTTTTTCTCAGTGAATGATTGTTTGCTGCTAAAAATGAGTGAAATTCCAGTGTTTTGGCTTTCTTTGTTATCATTATAAGTGTTTTTATAACATTCAAGTGCAACAATCATATATGTTTACATCACATTTCATCCACAACATCCATTTTTCATCAAGTTTAATGTCACAATGACTGGCCAATAATTGTACTAGCTGATTAAGTATAGTTTGTTCTCAAGTGAATTTTAAAATTGCTAATTAACTAGAGGAACAGGTTATGGTATGGTAGGACGAGGTGGAGCAAGAATTAAGAAGAAATTGTGAGGCAGATGATGATTTGTTGGAAGTTAGCAGTGCTAGTTAGTCGAAGAGGATAATAGAGAACTTAGTGATTCAGTGCTTCAGATATTTCTGGCGATGAACTGGATAATACTGGTGCACAGTACTCGGGGGAAGACGGATGCATAACCAGGTACATCCATTGCCCACAATATATTGCGAAAACCAGACACAAGGACCTTATTCGAAGCCTTCCTGGAGTAAAAGATGAGGCAAAAATTCTTACCTCCCGCAGTGAAGTGTGGAGATTGTGTTTTCCTCAGGAAACTATTCAAGAAAATGTAGACTGCACTAACATACAAATGTCAAAATTGCATGAAAATTACCCTCTAGAAGGGAACGCTTGAAACGCTGACTGTGAAGAATTAACTGTGTATTTGGCCTATTCTATCTCCCTATCTTTTTGAATTTTTCTCATGTGAATGCTTAAGACTATTGAGCAATCTCTGCCTTATTTCTTTCTAACAGTGCCCAGGTTCGCACTAATGTCAATCCTTTCTTCAGCGAGTCTAAAGCCAGGGAAACCGATGAAAATTAATTATCCACAGTGAAGTTTCTTCCGTTATTCTCAATAGGATGTGCTAGTCGTTTGACGACCTCTGCAGGCTTGTTCACAACAGAGTAAGGTCCATCGGGTTGCTTTCCCTTATAAACTTCCCTTTTGAATTTATGCTTAATAAATGTTAGTGTCTGCCAGAGAATATATATTTAGATGTCATATTTAGACTGCTCTGATTTAAAACGTTTAATTATTCTCATTGGTCTGGCAAAATTAAAGTATCTTTTTATGTAAATATCTATTAGATACGGTACTTCACAAAAGTAAATAAACATATTACCGTCCCTTTCAAAACAATCATTCGTGTATAAAACTTGAAATTACTAAGGTGAGCGAAAATCTCACCTGCGTCCACTTACGTCAAAATTACACCGCGGCCACTGCCGGGTTAAAGGCAGCATTTGGTCTGTAAGTAAGGTGTTGAAAAGTATTGGGTTTTGCAATAAGAAACTTTCTGGGTGTAAAATTTTCCTAGGAAAGAGTGATTTTGCTGCATAGAGATGTTGATTTTTACAGGAAATAATTCATGAAAATTTCGACGATATTGTCTGTCAATGCTTCACATACTTTAAAAAAGGGCTGGTCGGACGAATCCATTCAAGACACAATGGCTGTACCGATAGGTAAAGGAGGGAAGTTCATCATCTTGCATGCGGGTACCACTCAAGGATTTGATCCAGACTGCCTCCTGCTCTTTCGTTCAACAAAACAGGCGATTATCATGAAGAGATGAAACACGAGAAATTATTGGATTGTTTAAGGGATCATTGCTTCCTAATCTGCATAAACCAACAGTAATTGTTATGGACAATGCACCCTACCATTCTGTCATTGTAGACAAAGCATCGACTTACGCCGCAAGGAAGGACATCATGATTGAATGGCTTTCGGGCCATGCGATTCCAGCTGATGAGAACATGAAGAAGTCTCAGTTAGGAGAAGTCATCTCCACCCACAAACCTCGATTTCCAACATACGTTGTTGATGAAATTGCGAAAGAACAAGGGCATTGTGTCCTCAGATTACCCTCTTATCATTGCCATTTATCTTGGTTGAACTTATCTGGGGAAGAATAAAAGGATATGTGGCTAGAGAGAATCTAACCTTCACTATGGCTGAAGTAGAAAAGCTGACCAAAGAAGCATTCGGTAAGGTGACTGGAGAAAACCCGTGGAACACACCAGGAAAGTAATAGCCGATGCTTGGAAGAATGAGGGCTTTTCAGAACAAGCGATTGACAGCTTACTGATATGTGTTGCAGGAGTAGTATAGGAAATGTATGTTTTGAATATTGCGTAATCGCGAGGACATATTGCATCATCATGACGTCATCTGATAGCTATGCGGATGTGAGCACGTGCACATGTTAGCGTGGGAAGAGGTTGACCTTTAACCGCTTGAAGAAGATAACCTTTGGGTAACCGCTTGAAGCAGATAACCTTTGACTTATTTATGCGATGGAGATAAAAATTAATGGGTGTTGACGTCATTTGATACCCATGCAAGTTTGCAGCTGTGCGAGCGATCACGTGATATGTCTGCAGTGTTCGCGTGAGACGTGGTTGACCTTACACGTCATTGGGTAAGAATGTAATCTTTGACTTCTTTAAGTAATAGTGATAAAAATATAATGATATGATTGCGTCAGAAGCTTGTTTTGTAGCATTTGGTTTCTTGAGTGTAGGTGGGGGTGAAGGATATATAAATGCATGTGTGCGTGGATGAGTTTAACTTCTACGTTTGCGTGAAGAGGGAGTGTGTGTGTGAAAGAAATAAAGAAAGTCAACGACGAGGAACAAATTGTGTGTGTGATGGATGTTCTAACGAAGTTCAATAACTTAGCCACTTGCGTTGAGTATTCTAATAAGAAACTATCATAACTAATAATTGATTTACCGTATGTGGTCCAAATTATTCGGGCTGTGGAGACGAGATTTGGAAGAAAAATAGTGGTGGACATTATCATTGAAGGTGAAATAACAAGTGTATTTCTACCAGCAGTATTTGCAAAACTAAGCGCATCAGAGATCGATGAACTAAACTCACTTAGAGGCAAACTGATGTTGGTGTATTTGGGGTTGAAGAACCGCTCACATCAAGTTGTTTTAAAACTGTAAATTTTTGGTGAGTATATATATGCAGATTATATATGTATTGATTGATATAACGAATTATATATATTTAGTTGCTTATTATTTCTTAATTTGTTTAATTTTTTTCAGATTATCTAAAAACTAATAAAAAGGAACAGCAAAATGAAGTGGAAAACTGTTAATTTTCTGAGTGGAACTGAACATCGATCGCACCCGGTAATAGAGTATCATCGTGTATGCTTTCATCAGTCTGAAGAAGGAGAAGAAGAAGGAGAAGATGATAATGAGGTGAGTCATAATGAGAAAGAAGCTTGTTTTAACAAATGGACATCTTCGAGTGGAATTTCAACATTTTCAGTCTACGTTACTAATGTTAGCAAATCAGATGATAGTCAGCGAGAGGTGACAGAAACAGTTCTAAGATATTTGTTACAAGAATTATGTGAAGATGAACATTTTATTTGTTTCTTCGGATACAATACATTTGATGAGGTTTACAAAATTGAATTTTCCATCACTTGTTTTGAAGTAACAAAATTGAATGAGTATAGAAACAAATTGCTTGGTAAACTTCAGGACGAATTTCCCTTTGAAGCCATTCATTGTTCACTGGAGATTACAGGCAGCAATTTATCTCAATGGCTTGAATACACTTTAAAAGATTATAGGTTTTTGGTGAGCCGATATTACAGCAACTGCTGGTGGTGTATTAACAACAGTGCGAATTGGACAATTGCTTAGACAACAATGGCAACACCTCCTAGCAAACGTAGAAAGGTTGATATTGTAATACATAATAACAGTGAAAATATAAGAAACCAATTGAACAATGCATTTGAAAGTGTTTCTAATTTTAGAAGTGAACTAAACGGTGCTATTTCAATATCATACCAAATCGGGGAATACACTCAAACGGACTTGATTGAGAACAGTGATGAGTTGATTGAATGTTGGAGAGTTATTAGTGAGCACATATTGCAACAAGCTGTGAATTGTGAAGAAATTACACTTCAAATAAAGGATGAATCTTTCTTAAGCTGTGAGTTAATTGAAACAGCATTCAATTCTAGAGTGTACACACTTGCAGTTTCCAATGTTAATAATGAGTTTTTGGATCCCCGCGAATTTTTAGCAAATGCTGATATTTGGTTTACAAAGTATGTTAAGAAAGCGTTAACTGTGCAAGCTTTAAAGGTGAATTCAGTTTTGTGTGCACAGTATGTGCTTCGTGACATATCGGAAACAAAATATTTTGCTGTAAAAAATAAAGTAGTTTTCGAGTATACGGATGTAAATGAATTTTATAATAATCATATCATTGAAGGTACATTGACAAAAATGAGCGAATTTGAAGCAAATGGCTCTGGGTGGGCTTTAGAAAAAAATCATAGTTTGAGAATTAATATAAATAAATATGTTGGATTTCGAGTAGGAATGTCCAATACTAGTAGATTGCCTGATGTAATAGTCAATAAACATGCAGTGCTAAATTTGTATGATACAAAGGAAGCTTGTTTTGCGTGGAGTGTGGTTGCTGGTTTGTATCCAAAAACGCGAAACGTGAATCATCTTTCTTCCTATCCTAATTACAGAGATGTTTTAAATTTAGATGATATTCCAATTCCAATGCAAATGAAATATTTAAACAAGTTTGAAAATCAAAACAATATTTCTGTGAATGTGTATGGAGCACACAATATGATGAAAACAAATGGGTGTGTATGGGAACAAACGAAGTAAAAGGAAAAAAACCATTTACTATTGTACCTTTGTATGTATCAGATAAAGTATATGAAAGGAGTGTGGACTTATTGATGTTGCAGATTGGAAACAGTGAAAGTTATCACTTTTGTTTAATTAGAAATCTCGCTCGCCTTGTGCGTTCAAGCATCACTAGGAATTGTAGACGGATTTATATATGTAGACGTTGTTTGTCATATTATTCTCTTGAGGATGAGTTAAATGTTCACTTTGCAGACTGTAAACAGTTTCCTGTTGCAAAAAGCATATTGCCAACTGACGAACAAAGATTTGTTAATTTTACAGAATTTAAATTTAAAGATAGAGTTCCATTTATAATTTATGCAGATACTGAATGCGTTTTGTCTCCTATTTCCTCTTGTTTTCCAAATAGTGACATTCCTAACTCTACATTAACCCATAAACATATTCCTTACAGCATTTCTTTATACCTTCATTGTAATTTTGATAGTGATTTGTGCAGTTTTAAACTCTTTAGGGGAAATAATTGCATAGAATTGTTTGTAAAGGAACTTTATAGTATTGTAGATAAACTTCAAACATATTATTTATCAGCTAAACCTATGTTAAAGATGACGGAAAACGAAGAAAGATTATTTTTGTTAAGTAAAATTTGTCATATTTGCGAGAAACCGATTGCAGATAATGAACTCAAAGTACGCGATCATTGTCACATAACTGGAAAATATAGAGCAAGCGCACACAATAGTTGTAATTTAAATTACAAAGTAACAAGGGTCCTGCCTATAGCATTTCATAATCTAACGGCGTATGATGGACATTTTATAATTAAAGAAATTTGTGAGAAACATGAGGGTGGGGAGTTACATAATCCTGGTCAAATAAGATTGTTAGCAATGAATATGGAACGTTATAAAGGGTTTACAAAGCATGTATGGGTTAAGAATGGAATCTTTCAGTTAAGATTTATCGATACATATAATTTCTTGTCCTGTTCACTAGATCAATGTTCATCTTCGTTAAGTGAAGATTCAAAGCAAATAACTCGACGTTATTTTAATGATGATGCACAGTTTCGACTTACTGCGAGAAAAGGCGTGTTTCCCTATGAATACGTCACGAGTATGGATGTACTTAACGAAACTAAATTACCTGAAATATCCAAGTTTTATAGCAGTCTTTATAATCAAACAATATCGAACGAGGAGTATGAGTTTGCTCAATCGGTGTGGGAAACGTTTTCCTGTCAAACATTAGGAGAATACGCTGATTTGTATTTAAAAGTTGACACACTTCTTTTGGCAGATGTCTTTGAAAATTTTAGATCGAATGGCATGGAAACTTATGGCATTGATGCAGCTCATTTTTACACTGCTCCATCTATGTCTTGGTGCGCGATGAAAAAGATAACCAACGTTCAACTCGAATTGCTTCAAGATATTGATATGTTACACTTTTTTGAACGATCTATTCGAGGGGGAAATGTTCAGTGTATAACACGACATGCGATTGCTAAGTACATGAAAACTTATGATGAGAAAAAGCAAGAGTCCTACATAATGTACTTTGACGTTAATAATTTATATGGATATGCGATGATGGAATATCTTCCAACGGGTGGCTTTAAATGGGTTGCAAATATTGAAGGCTTTGATGTTTTAACTATTGATGATACTTCAGAAATCGGATATATCTTGGAAGTAGATTTGACTTATCCTCAAGAGTTGCATGACAAACATTCAGATTACCCTCTATGTCCCGAAAAGTTGACAAAGCTAATGACTACCCTAGATAATAAAGAACGTTATGTTTTGCATTATAGAATGTTAAAGCAATGTATTCAACTAGGAATGAAATTAGAACGTATTCACAGAATAATCGAATTCAATCAGAGCCAATGGCTAAAACCATATATTGATGTGAACACAGAGAAACGAAAACATGCTAAAAATGATTTTGATTTTTTTTTATAAATTGATGAATAATGCAATTTTTGGTCGTTCACTGATGAATGTGAGGAAGTTAAGGGACATCAAATGGGTTACCAAATGGCATGGAGCCAGTGGTGCTAAGTCTTTAATAGCTAAGGCTAATTTTAAACATAGAATTATATTCGATGAACAATGTATGGTCATCGAGATGAGCAGACTAAAGATTTTTCACAATCAACCAGTATGTGTTGGTGCATCTATATTAGATTTGTCTAAATGTAAAATGAATGACTTTCATTACAATGTTATTTTAGCAAATCCTGAATCAAATGTGAGGTTGTTATACACAGACACAGATAGTTTTATGTATATATTCTATTATGATATTTATGAGTTCATGAAACAGCATTCAAATTTGTTTGATACTGGAAACTATGAAACAAACAATCATTTTGGCATTGTGAGACAAAATAAAGGTGAAATTGGTTTAATGAAAGATGAACATGCTGGAAGGATTGTTGAAGAATTTGTGGGGTTAAGACCCAAAATGTATGCAATAAAATTGTGTGATGAAATGAATAGCTTGTGTAAGGCTAAAGGCATTAAGAAGAGCGTGAGTAAAACTATGAATATTGATGAGTATCGAAAGTGTCTTTATTACAGAGATCAAGCCAGCAAAGTTCAAGTTTGTATAATTTCAAGATCTCATTTTGTATTTACTGTTCGGCAAAATAAGTTGGCAATTTCATCAAACGATGATAAAAGACACATAACTGAAAACGGAATTGATGCTTTACCATTTGGTCATTTTTCTCTGAAACAAATTTGAGATTAAAGCAATTCATCTCTCTTACTTACTTTATTTCTTTCACACACACACACTTTTATTCTGTTAATAATACTATTTTTTTGTGTGTTCGTTTGCTTATGAAAAATAATAAAAAAAACGAATAAATAATAACCCAAATTTTGTGTGTATTATTTACAACTCCTCCCCCCACCATTCCCATTTTCCCGAAAAAAATATATATATATATAATTACATTATATTACTTATCATTTAGTAATGGTGCGTTGTAAGAGGAACAACTCTGCCACTCAATATAAACGATCAGGAAGTGGATCATTCATTAGTCGTGTACTTAATAAAACTATTGATAATTTACCTGTGGAATTACACATTCCAGGATATGAATATTGTGGACCAGGAACAAAATTAGAAAAGCGATTGAGCCGTGGTGATCCAGGAATAAATATATTAGATAAAGCGTGCAAAGAGCACGACATTGCTTACGCAAATCATAAAGATTCAAACAAAAGAAGAGAGGCTGATGAAATTTTAGCTTCAAAAGCTTGGTATCGTGTAAAATCTCGTGACGCATCATTAGGAGAGAGAGCGGCTGCACTAACAGTCAGTGGCATAATGAAAGCTAAGTCTAAGCTTGGTGGAGGTAAACGAAAATTAAATATTAAAAAAAACAAGAAAAGATTTAAAAAAAAGAGAGCATCGAAAAAGCAAGGTGGTATTTTACCCCTACTTCCGATATTTGCAGCCTTGTCGGGCTTGGGGGGTCTAGCAGGCGGAGCAGCCGGGGTAGCGTCTGCTATAAACAAAGCGAAAGCTGCACAAGAAGAATTAAAAGAAATGAAAAGACACAATCGAATGATAGAAGCAATGCGAGGAAAAGCAGGTCAAGGCATTTATTTAAATCCTCCTGCATACAAAAGATAATTAACCAAATACCAAATAAAGCATTAAGTAATTTCGATTTAGCTAAATACGCACATCAATTAAAGATTCCAAATTTTAGAGGAGTCTTTATGCGAGATACGTTACCAAGACATCCTCGAAAAAATGAAAACTGTATTGTTAACCTTGAACCGATGGTTAAATCTGGTTCACATTGGGTGGCTTTCAGTAAACAAGGTAAATACGTGCATTATTTTGATAGTATCGGTAATTTAAGACCACCATTAGAAATTTTAACATATCTAAAAAATTGTTATCTACAATATAATTTTCATTCATATCAATCGATTACTTCTTCGATTTGTGGACATTTATGTTTAGTCTTCTAGTATTGTATAAATAAGGGAAACACAGACTGTCTTTAAACATTTCAAAGATGGCTTTCGAAAGACGGATAACTCTTGAAGGTAAAGGCTCAAAGATTGATGTTACATTGGAGAATCCGCTTCATCTTGTAGGAGCAGAGTTTTTTGAAATAGGACTTGCAGGATTGTATACATCTAATTCTATTCGAAATGTTACCAACCGAAATAATAAATTTCGCATTCATTTTACTAATTTTTTTGTTATCAATTGATTTAGTGGTACCACCAGGTATTTATGAATTTGAAGATCTAGCCTCAACATTTGATGATTTACTTAGTTATCACTCATTGTCGAAACTTATAACGAATCATATACAAAAAACAAATCTTTATTTGGAAGAGGATATAAATGGAAAAGGACGCAACCGTCTTGTTTTGTCTTCTCCGTTTAATATTGATTTCAGTGTACCCAACAGTGTAGCAGAGGCTTTAGGTATTGAAAAGAAAGTTTACCCTAAAGAGAATAAAAAAGAAATTGAGATTGATCGAAATAGAATCGAAAGTGAAGTAAAAATTAACGAAAATAATAACGTTTTAGCCATAAAGATGAACAATGTGGATACAACAATTTTAATAATACCTGATGCTAGCTATACGTTTCAACAATTAAGTGCAAAGATTAATGAATTATTACTAGCACATTTATTATCAGTTTTATTAGGTGAAAAATACAAATTTCCTTCATATATTTATATTAATTATGATAAAGTGTTCTCTAATTGTAAACTATATTCGAAAAACTTTGCTATAGATTTTGGTGTTGCAGATTCTATTGCAGATTTGTTAGGATTTTCTCATAAAAAGTTCGAGGCAAACACAACTCATCATTCTGAATATATGATTAAAATTAACACTGTTAATAGTATTCGAGTATGTTGCAACCTCGTGCTTGGTACGAGTTCTTATTTGAACCATAAACCAACACACTCTTTATATAATTTTAAAGCTCATGTTCCTGCTGGTTATCCGATTGTTGTACAACCAACAACAATTAATTTTTTGCCTATGAACAGCAAGGTTATTCAACATGTATCTGTGCAACTTGAAGATCATCTTCAACAGCTCATTGATTTGCAAGATGAAGATTTAACTGTAGAATTAATTATTCGTCCAGCACGTTATCTTGCTATATAAAGTAATGAAATACTGTTATATTTTCATTCTAGTTGAGTAAGCTTACTAGAAAACATCCACAAATATGGTTATAATATATAATACTCAAAGTTTGAAAAAAAGAAGTCAACTCTGATTCGAAAAAGAAATATAAATCAATCAGCTAAAATTTCTAAAAAAAACAAAAAAAAACATTGCCATCACACCTTAAAATCTAAGAAACAGTTATCGAGTAACAACAAACATTTCTTACAATCTTTAGGCTATCGTGTACTTTAATTTCAATATAAATATATATGCAATTGTTAATCTTATTTAGTTTCTATCTATATTTGAAGCTGTTAACATGTTTAACATAACCGATAAAAGAGAGGTTGACAACAGAGTTGTGCGACGAGAAGAAAGAGTTTACCAACCTTATTCAGCTAATAAATTTGAAAATAATGATGAAATTCGTATACCAATTCAAAATGAAGAAAACATAGTTTTATTATCAGAAGGTGTTCTTCACTTAGAAGGACAAATTATTACTTCTAACATAAATCCTGCTGCTTCTACTACAGCACATCCTGACCAAAATTTTGGGGCTAATCTTTTTAGCGAAATTCGCGTTACGTTAAATGGTAAAGAAATTGATCGTACACGCCATCTAGGTATAACAAGTTCTATAAAAACGTTTGCATCATATTCAAAAAACGAATATACAGCTTTACAAAATGCTGGTTATTTTCCCTCTATAACAACACCAGCAAGTGAAGCAAATATTGTTGATAGTATCACAAAACGTTTCCATGTAATACTTCCTTTAAGCAACCTGTTAGGTTTAGCAGAGGATTATAGAAAACCGATTTTAAACTGCAAGCATGAGCTAATACTTCTCAGATCGTCGAGTGACGCACGTGCGTTGCAATCTGCAACCGAAAATGATCTTTCTAAGGTCAAGTTATTTAAAGTTCATCTAAAAATTCCAGTTTTATTATTATCGGACGAAGAACAAATTAAAAGATTAAAACTAATGCAGAAAAATATTCCCATTCAGGTTGGTTTTCGATCATGGGATGTTCATGTCTTGCCATCTCTTCCTAGAACAACTAAATATAGTTGGACTGTAATGACAACTTCTGAAACGCAAAAACCACGTCAATTTTTATCAGGTTTCCAAACTAAAAGAAATGTACTAAATACGTGCTCTTCCTATTTTGACCATTGTAACATTAAATCTATAAGAGTTTTTTTAAATTCAATTTTTTATCCCTATGAAATGCCAACTTCTGAAATTGCTATAAATGACTACAGCGAATTGTATGACATGTTTGTTAAATTTCGTAATGTATATTATCAGATCGATGATTTTCGTTCAGAGACTCTAGTTTCGCGAGATGAATTTAAGTCTCATTGTCCGATTATTGTAATTAATTGCCTTGAGCAAGTGGAGGCAGTGAAGACATCTTCAGTTGACGTGCGAATTGAAATCGAGACAAGTGAGAATATACCTGAAGATACAACTCTTTATTGTGTTCTTATTCATGATCGTCAAATATCTTACAGACCATTAACTAATGAAGTAATTATCTAAACCAATATTTGCTAAGTTATAAGCAATCAAGTAAAGAAGTATTCTCACTTTAGTTGCAATCATGGAATTGACAACAACAAACTCTCCTTCTACTGATGCTGACATGTGGAATAAGAAGCAGCCAATAGTTGCAGCCATTCGCAAGCTACCAAACGGCAGTTTGGAACTTGCTTACTGTATGTTAAATAACAGCAATATACCTTCATTCAGTCCTGTGTTAACATGGGTCGCAGCGTATTGTGAAAAAACTCTTTCTTCTTTTTTTGACTCTATTAAAAATAAATATGAATATTTATTTGTGTATAATTTGCCACAAGAATTTTCTTTGTTTGCACTAAAAACACTTTCCCCTGGGTCATTAATCGATCTTAATACGATTGATGGAATGTCAGATCTAATGTTGAAGCATAGCCAACGATTACCTACAGATTGTCCAAAACATTTACCATCTCTTGCATTGGGAAGCAATAGTTGTGCTAAATTTAATGTCAATGCTGTTCAACATTGGTTAAATTCTTCTGATGGCATCATGAAAATCGTGTGTTCGATAATAAACAAGTTTCGAAACAATGGACTTCAAGGTTTTAATAAGTTTGATTGGAACTACTTTCCCATAAACATACTGACTATATATGAGCCACAACGAATTCGTCTGGAGTGGGAACATCTACCAGATCATCTAAAAAGAAAATTTCAACTGTTTCATCTTCGCTGCAAATGTGATAACTGTAACCGCTATCTATAAAAGGTAATTCATTAAATCTACTAGTGTTCTTGACACCTATACATATTTTGTTTTGTTTGCTTTTTTTAACACAGTGTATACTTTTTGTCTACAGAAAATAAACATCTGGACAACTAAAAGAACAAGATCATCTCAACACACACTCATCAGGACAACTAAAAGAATGAGATTACTTCAACACTCATACAAGAGAAATAAAATTGTATTAATTGTAATTCTAAATGAATAAAGAAGAAAAGGTCTTTGTACCACTTCATATTAAAGTTTCTTTAATGATCAACCACCTCCTCACTCCACATGTATATAAAATAATATTTGTCAGGTGAGGGATTCGAACCCTCGCTTTCAATTTCTGAAAATTAGATCTTAAGTCTAACGCCTTAGACCGCTCGGCCAACCCAACACACGCAAATCTTGCATATTAGCCAGCGTGTTTTGTTGATTCATATCAGTTCACATTTAGCTTCGTGCGGGGAACATCTTTTTTTTTTTTGTGAAGTAAAGCATCATCATGAAGTATTTTAATTGTGTAAAGTATTCCAAGAAACAGTTAATGCAAATGATATTGGGTCAAAAAGGAATGAATTTAAAATCTGAAAGAGATCGGCTAAAAACATTTAAGAACTGGTCTTCAAACAGTTTTACGAACACTGCATGGTTAGCAGCTGCGGGATTTTACTATTATGGATATAAGGATATGGTCAGGTGTGCTTTCTGTAATCTGCAACTTAGTTATTGGGAAGAAGATGATGATCCGTTTGAAGAGCATAAGAAATGGGCTTTTTCTTGCCCTTACGTAAACAATATTTCTCCTAGCATAGAATTAAAATCTGAATATGAAAGACTTAAAACTTTTCTAAATTGGCCTCTTCCCTCTCCAAACGAATTTTGTTTAGCATCAGCAGGATTTTATTATACCGGTCATGGTGATAAGGTGAAATGTATATTCTGTAAGATTGAAATTGAATATTGGAGAGAAAACGATATTCCTTTAAGTGATCATAAAAAATGGGCACCATATTGTCCATATTTAAGAGGGGTTTACGTTGGCAACGTTGATTTAAATCCTGAAAATCCTACTATTATTCCATATAATACAAGTTATGATGATACGTGTGGAAACAATATATGTTGATGTGATGTGATTTTTTGTGCAGTGTGCATTCTCAGACGTAAACGTAGACATGCTGAAGTTTGTTAAGCAGTCAAACACTCTACCAGTAATTTCATTTACTAATGGTGAAAATCAGAGTAAAAGTGAAAAAAGAAAGCATAGTGTTTTACTACCGAACACTATTCGATGTATCATTTGCGGTCCATCGAACTGTGGCAAAACAAACGTAATGCTAAATTTATTATGTCACAAAAATGGAGTTCGTTTTGAAAACGTTTATATTTATTCTAAATCACTTGCTCAAAGTAAGTATGTTGAATTTAAAAAGTTTTTGGACTCTATAAAAGAAATAAAAAGTGATTTTTTTCCGATAATGACGAAGTTATGCCTCCAGAAATGGCTAGAAAGAACTCTATATTTGTTTTTGATGATGTAGCCAGCAATAAACAACAACACATGAAAGATTATTTCAGTAGAGGTCGTCATCACGAAGTTGACGTATTTTATCTTTGTCAAACATATTCTTGTATACCTAAACATCTAATTAGAGATAACGCTAATTTTTTAATTCTTTTTAAACAAGACGGAACAAACTTGCGTCATGTATATAACGATCATGTAAATACAGATATGAGCTATGATCAATTCTTCGATATTTGTTCTTATTGTTGGCAAAACTCTAAGTTTGGATTTTTGGTTATCGATAAAGATAGCGATTTACAAAATGGTCGATATCGCAATGGATTTGATGTTTATTTTCAGTTATAAATAATAGTTCAAAAGAGATAAATGCTCATTCGCGTTATACACTTTGTGAGGTTAACAACATAACTATGGCATCGTTTAACAAAATCAATAACGTGTCTATCAGACCACCAACTTCACGCCATGATATTGCAACTAAATCGTATGTTGATGATGAGCTACTGCAATATGGAAATCAAGTAACAACAACAACAAGCGACGGGCATCTAAGTATTAACGGCAAACGGTTAAAAGACGTTGGAACGCCCATACATGTTGAAGATGCTTGCAACAAAGGTTATGTATTGAAGTTACTGAATGAGCTAAATAAAATTGAGTCTAAAGAAGACATACAACAAAACATTAACGACCTGAAATGTTTAATTTTTTCAATTTGTAAAATAGAGAAACAACAACTTGACTTTGAAAACAAACGTCTCGCAGGCTTAGCTTTACCATCATCTGCAAATGATGCAGTAAACTTTATTGCAATGCAGCAACATACATCGAATATAAAAAAATATCTGGAAAACCGAATAACCGAAGTGTTACAACGAGTAGAATTCATTCATGGTTTAGTGAGTGAATTTTCAGAAGATCACTTTCCGTTTGATGATGATAGTCTCGACTTGGGTAACAAAAGAATAAGAAATGTTAAAGATCCAATTCAAAATCAAGATGCGATATCGTATTCTTTTCTTAAAACTCATGTAACAAAAGAACTCGATGAAATTAAAAATCTCTTTTGAATATAAACAAAGATGATGAAACTGTAGATATGTTAAATAGAAGAATAACAAACATATCTCAACCAATCGATTCGTTAGATGCAATAAACAAATATTATTTAGAAAACTTTGCTGCTTCTCGAAAAGATCTAGAAGACTTAATCACTAAATTTAATAAACAAAACTTCTTAAACGTAGACGATGGTGGGACTTTAAATATGATGAGTAGACGAATTACTCACGTAAACAATCCCATATACGATAACGATGTTGCAAATAAGACGTTTGTTGAACAATATGCCGCTTCACGAGATGAATTTGAAAAAATGAAACAGACTATAAACAATCTACAACATCAAAAACAAACAAATGTTGAGTTTCCTGTTAACGACCAAGATGTGACAAATAAACAGTTTGTAGAACACTATGCTGTTTCACGAACTGAAGTTAATCAACTAAAATAAATTTTAAGCAATTTACAAACTCGTATTGAGGGTGTTGCTAACAATCTAAATATTGTTAAAAAAGAAGAACTTGAAAGTTACGCTGCTGCATCCAAAGAGGAATATAACAAGTTAAAAACTGAACTAGAAAATATTGACCAATTGGTTAACAAAGAACCACTCGAAAGTTTTACCGCATCAAAAGAAGAATATGGTATATTACAAGATGAAGTAAAGAAAAAGAACTTATCGAAATTTATTCTGAAATTCTCCAACACACCATCAATCCATTCACCGGTATACACGCTTCATAATCATAATATACAATACCAACTTCCCTATAAAGGTATATTAAAACCAATTTTTGTTTCACCAAGATCTCCAATTGTGTACGCAATTTTAAATATACGTCAAGAGATTGAACTGGATGGCAGTGACATTGTAGTTGAAGAACAAGATGAAATACAGTTTCGACTTAGAGACCCCGAGAAACATAAAACCAATGATCTTCCTCTTCAAATTGATTTTGAATATACTATAAATAAATAAAACAACTACAATTTTAGTTTAGTCATGGAGAAGAGCTTGAAGATTAAAGCTGAAAGTCGAGTAAAGGATAAACTTTCTCGCTTAAAAAAAGATGTTAAGGACAAGTATCTTTCACTTCAAAATGATGTTAGACGTCAAGAATTAGATATAGAGACTAAGTTTAAACCAGTAACAAATTCATTAAATCAGCTTGTAGCTATTGCTAATACAACGTCAACTAAGAAAAAAGAAAATCAAAAAAGAAAAAAAAATATGATGATTCTGAATCAACTGCTACTTCAGACGAAGAAGATGGAGATAGCATCAAAATAATTACACTACTTAACCGCTACTTTGATCCGTTCATTAAACAAAACGTGGATAGAACATTTGGTATAACGATAAGAAATGATAAACAATACTTGGGACGTGAACGAGTTTTCTTTGATAAAAAGTGGATAAAAGTTGGTGGTGAAAAATTTCCTATAACAGAAGGTCTACTCGAATTGATTCAAAGGAAAGTACCAGATCACTCTCTAATCGATAGGAGTGATTTAAGTTCTTATTTGAAATTATTAAATGTTTCAAACGTGCACAAAAGAAATTATGCAAGCAATGCAGCTCCGAGAGGAACACAATCTCATAAGTATAAAAATATAATCGAACCCCTTCTTACTGAAGACATAGAATTATAAAAACAACAGATGAGAATGAAGAAGCAAATACCACGATGCATACTGGATATGGCCAAAAGAAACACATCACACCACAAGCCATTTGGAAATTCGAAGGAGGAAACAATATTGAATTTGTCCATTGGAATGAACCAAATAAATTAGTATCAAGACTTAAAAAATTAATTGCATCGAAAGCTGCAGGTCACACAGGACTTGAGAGCGAAATCTTTGCAATTGAAGAAGAGCTAAGAAATGCAGGATATATTGAATAAAAATTCATACATTTGTAAAACAATGCACAGTATGATATAAATCTTTGTTTAGAAATTAACTATGAACGAAATCAGACGAGAAATTGCAAAAGAACTTCATGCACCTCTTAGAAAAAAGTTTAAAAGACGACATGTTATTAGCAAAGGAATCGATGACCTCCATGAAGCTGATCTTGTGGACATGTCAAAACTTGCAAAATGGAATAATGGATTTAAATATTTATTAACCATTATTGACGTTTACTCAAAATATGCATGGGCAATTCCTCTCAAAACCAAAAAAGGAAGTGAGATTGTAAAAAGTTTAAAATTTGTTTATTCTCAAAGTAAAAGATTGCCCAATTATTTTCACACTGATCGAGGAACGGAATTTTACAACCGTGAATTTAAAACATGGTCTCAGAAACAAAATCTAAAGCATTATTCCACTGGGAGCTCCATAAAAGCGAGTGTAGTAGAAAGATTTAATCGAACTCTTAAGGAATCGATGTGGAAAGAGTTCACAACACGTGGTTCATACCGATGGGTACATATTTTGCCCGAGTTATTAGTAAAGTATAATCACAAAATACATCGCAGCATTGGCATGAAACCTATTGATGTAAAAAGAAACAATCCACCCCGCTTGCCAACACAATATAATGAAACTTTAAGAAAACCAAAATATAAAATCGGTGACATTGTAAGAATATCAAAAATCAAGAAACACTTCACAAAAGAATACGAAGCTAATTGGACTACGGAATTATTTACAATTTATAAAGTTCAAAATACTAATCCACGAACATATCTTTTAAAAGATAATAAAAATTTGCAGATATTTGGGGCGTTTTATGAAGCAGAGTTACAACGAACCAAACATCCTAATATTTACTTAGTTGACAAAGTACTACGTAGAAAAGGAACCCAAGCCTTCGTATCTTGGCTAGGATTCGATTCAACTCACAACTCTTGGATTTCGAACAAAAACATATTCTAATTAAACAATGTAAGTTTTTTTTAATTCATCGCAAAAAATATTATTATTATTATTATTATTAATATTATTATTATTAATGTGTCTCTATATATTTTCAGCTCACGAAAACCAACACACTCAAGAAAGAAAAGAATGATTGTACTTACCTTCCACACAAGATAACCAGGATATTCAACTCTGCAGACAGCATCTTCAATTCTCAGCATCTTGGCGGAAAAAAAGAACTACTTACCACTTTAAGAACGAAGATCATACCATTTTGTTTTCACTATTTCGTATTATATAATTAATGTAAAACCACAATGATTAAAATAAATATATTTTAAAAAATATATACATTTCACCGTTCACTGTCCATTTTAGTCAAGTATTATTTGCACTTCGTCTTCTTCTTCTTCTTCTCCTTCCTCTTCCACATGCTCTCCACCTTCTTCTTCTCTTTCTTCTCTTTGCACAAAATCTTGGTATACTCCATTGGGAGAGGGAGTAGCCCTAAATGCTTCCACTCTGGATAGGATGACATCCAAAATGGTTAACGTTAACCCGTTAAGCACAAATTCTGTGCGGTAGCGTTCATCTCTTAGGATTTCATGAATCTCCATGTCGAAGAGATCCCTCTCTAGCGCAGTGAGAGATCTGACAATAATTTCCTCCTCCATTTTGGAGGAGGAAACCATAAAATTACACCCCAACATCCTGGCTTTCTCCGCTAGCTTCTTAACTTCTCTCAGATGTTGCATCTTCGCAATAAAAGTGTAGCAGAGAGACATGTTGAATAGTAAGTACTGCATCATAATAATCTTGCTCTTATATACTATGATGTTAAAGAAACGAAAAGATCATTAAACATATCACATGAATAAGGCTCTGTGAACGGGCATCCAAACTTGTTCTCTCATTAAAATAATATCCGAGTTCAATATTGATGGTTAAGAATTTAAAACAAACAAGCCAATATTCATTTCATGCCGTCAATGATATATATTTGTCTTATAAAACAGTCTATGCAGAAAGAGACCGCAGAGCATGCAAGCCCGCAAAAAATGAGCTGCACATCCTATATGGAGCAGCAAGCAGGACCTCCCACGTTCAGCAGCCAAAGAACGATAACAGCCGCGGGGGCAAAAGGTTATCCGATTCAAGCGGTCAAGGGTCAATCTCTTCTTAGTGCAAACACATGCAGACCAATTAGCAAACGCATGTGAATAACCAACTGGCTCTCCATGGGCGCGCCCAGACAGTCTCATTCAAATGTTAGTACACCTAAAACATTTCCGCTAACAAAGACGCTATTTGAACATTTTCTTTTCAATTTCGTCCTATACACCTGAGAGTTGGTTTACTGGTAGAGGAAATAGAGAGCTTTCATTTATGTCAAACAAACTTTTTTATAGATTTCCTAAATTTGGAAAATATAGCCTATTTTCGAAATTCTATTTATTTTGTCCTAGAGAGTTGAAATTTGGTGTGGGGCTAGAGCAGGTCAAGGCCATTCATTTATGCCAAACAAACTTTTTTTTTGTCGCGAACACTGCAGACATATCACGTGATTGCTCGCATGATGATGCAATATGTCCTCGCGATTACGCAATATTCAAAACATACATTTCCTATAATACTTGCAGGGGCGAATGCTGATCATGAAAGTCAGGCTTGCTCTTCCAGTCATGAAAGTAGGTGGGGGAGGGACATGCATAGTTCGGAATGAATAAAATTTATAATATCAATAAACGCTAAATCACATGAACATTTTAATTATCGGTTACATGAACATGCATTCAAACTTGTTACGTCGCACCTTTAATTCAAGAAGGGCCGAAATATAACAAATTTTCACAATCAGACACATTTTATAATAATTATTAACAAATCATAACAAGCCAGCGATTATATAATTCAAACAATTAAACATCACAGTACGTACACAGAAAAATTGCAACTACAGTATTTATAAGATCTACCTACAGGGTCTTTATCTATGTGCGCACGAGAAAATACGGCAAGCTAAGCCGGCTGTGACTGGCGCACATTGCCGGTGCGCGTAGGCGGATCAGCCAGTGGTTGGTGTGCTCCGCTGACTCACATTGTTAGTTCACACGTGTTTTGTCATTCGTATGGGCGTGTATCTGCAAAGCTTAGACATTAGTGTTGCACGTTTTGTGAGTATTGTCATTACTGTGATTGTTGGTCAAGCCTAGACACCAATTCACATTGCGCGAACGTGTGTATATCCATAATTCGTAGACTACATGAAAAGCAGAAAATCTTGTTCTGAAACAAGACGAAAGTTTCGAAGCAAGTTTCCAGGAAGACTTGTGCCTAATGCCAGTACAATTAGGGGGCTTGCTAAACTATTCAAATATACAGGCTCCGTAAATAATAAAAGAGTTGACAGACATTCTTTCATCAGAGGATGTCAGGTGTGCGTTACAAGAGAGGGAGGACATTTTCAGCATCGCCTATGAGCTCTGTAAGTACACATTATTGAACATGTTTGGTAAAAGTGTGAAAGTGCACGCCGACCACAGGCTGAACCGGGTACACGCGCCCGCGACCTGCGCCAGTCACAGTCGGCTTAGCTTGCCGTGTTTACTCGTGCGCACATAGATAATGATCCTGTACTTGAAAACAAACTCTACTCTGCAGCTCTAATTTTTGCTAGCAATCCTTTTTCAATCGACAACATAGCTAATGATGATAGCCTCTCCTCAACTTGAGTCGATCTGCAATATGTGTTAATGCGTCTCGGTGTTGAGAAAGAACGTTCTGCAGAGGATGTGGCTGCAGGAATTGTTGCTACCAGTTCGATGAGCTTGAAAATCACTGTCATGCCCATGTACAACTTACTAGTATGCGTAAACTGCGTCAAGTCTGAAACACTTTTCTCTTTAAAGTCTTAAGATGAATACGGTGCATCATACTTAATTCAGTCTTTAAGTGAACAATGTCGAAAAATGACCCATAAGTCTTTTCTAAGGCAGTAACATAACTGTCTGAAAACGTATTTCTGTGCTTTTCAAACAATTCACAATCCAGCAGCAAGAAGAACACAAATATCTTTATGCATTTAAAACGCTCTCCTATTTGGACAAGTGCATTTGCCAATAATTTAATTGAATAGACGTTAGTATTTTGATTTTTCTGGTTCATCACTAATTGCATGCTTTTTAGAGCACGGCTGTCCTCCATAAACATCGATCTCAGTAACAACATGTCCATACAAACTATCAAAATCTTCATCGCTCATAGACTGGATATTTAAAAAGAGCTCCTCAACCTTCTTGCCACAGTACTGTAATATCAAATAATATGATAAATGGTCCAGTTGGTTCAAACTATAATTGCCAGCGTCTCGCCCCAGTGTACCATTGGGCTCGTCAGTTGGTATGGTACACCTCACCAATACGCGTGGTTAGCACATACTGAGAAGGCCATTACAAGACACAAAATACCCGTAGTATAGACGTCGCGAGTAATGCCAATGTGCTACGGGAGTTACGCTCCCTTTCACAAAAACAATCAACCTTGCCTTGGAAACCCAATTTGGTGTCAAATATTCCATTTGAGCGGATGTGATATCTGATAATATGATAAAATGGACCAGTTATCGCAAATTATAAATGCCAGCGTTTCGCCCCAGTGTACCATTGGGCATACTGTACATTTCTCGCTATGTCGACAGCTCCACTGAAGCTCCTAAGATACGAGCATTCCTCGCTGTACTCGCAAAGATATATGCAACATGCGATTTGTATAACGCAGATCTATTACAGATACGGTACATATTGTAATTATTTTAAACTCGCCTGCTTTAGAAAAATATTGCACTTGCGCAGCAGGCGTAGCATGCTCGGAGAAATCGCCCCTGATCTGTTGGCTCTTCAGGTGACAGTTCCGAGAGTGACACTGGCACTGTCAGTGATATCAGTGGTGTGGAACCTCTCTTACCTTATTCTTCAGGGGCAGATGACCTTGCTGTTCCTCCCCTTAAAACTCCAATAACTACCTGAACCTTTGTTTAAAATCACTAGTTGGAAATAATTCTACGGATACACCTGCAACAAGAACTTCCAAAATATCAGTCTTAGTGGGTCACCCGTCATCTCGCTACCGGTGTGAAGGTCCATGATGCTATCCTTAAAAAGGTAAGTTCCTTTCTTTATCTCTGAACTGACAGTTCACATTTATTTTTTGTGTGTTTTTTAACATGATTATGTCTGGCTGCGTGGCTCAGGGGTAACGTTCTCGCTTGCTGAGCCCAAGGTTGCAGGTTCGAAACCTGACGCAGTCAGCTGGCATTTGAGGGTCCGCAAATGCGAGGGAGCCGTGTCAGTGCATTTACTGGCACGTTAAAGATCCCCTTCGGGGCAAAATTCCGGCACCCCGGGTCTCTAAAAGCCAGGGTAGTTAAAAGGGACGTAAAGCCAATACCATTATTATTAAACATGATTTTGCTTTGAGTAACAACTTGTTCTTTCCAAAGTCAAGGCATAGCTTGAGACGTTCAGCAAAGTAGCTGACTTGAGGAATGTCAATGATGCCACGATTAAAACTAACAAGATTATTGGCAGCGTTATGACTGGTGCGTATACTAATAATGGTAATGAGAGCTGATGAAATACCGAGACCTTCTACTTGAACATACAGTACTTAATAAGCTGCTTACCTCTCAAATTTATCTCGGGGACTGGGTTGTCAACTGGATCACTTAAAGTATGCCCTCACAATAACCTCCACCATGATATTTAAAATGAACCAGAACGAAGACGAGAAACTTTAAACTGCACAATAATTTATTTCACATAAAGAATGATTTTAACAAAAATAAAACAACAAAATCCACGTGGCAATCAGAAGCCATCGACCACATAACCATGTCCTCCTGTAGGACTTGTATACTCTACATACAATGTTTCAGCTTTCTCAAGCTCATAGTAACGTAAAAATAATAATGCACTTGGAATGGAAACGGGATTTGGGACGAGACACATATATCAATTGTTTTGCGTGTTTATATACTTCACATTTTATTTATAGCCACAAGGCTATTATGGATACGTCCTTGGCCTCTGTCATACAGTTGTCCGGGCCAGCTGCAATGCACCTGCATCGTCAAAGTGGACTCCCCGTTCGTTCAACCCTAGCATAAGCGAGTTACCTCAGAGCTTGGCTCTCCTTTTCAAAACACGTAAATGTTCACATCTCAACTGAAATATTATCACGCAAATCTTTTAAATGCTCCACTCAAACACCAGTGGAATACTCCAACAATCCCAAATCATGTTTAATTGTTCAAACCACTTGTTTAATTAGCGTTGTTTAGAGTATAAAAACAAAACTCTTAATGTTAATAACAAAAGTTCATTAATTATTTATAACAATAATAAATTGTTTATAACAATGTCAAATGACAATTGAAAATTTTATACACGCCTCTTAATCCTTTCATTTCAAATTATTATCAAAGATATTTACATAATTATTTACAATATTAATATTGTTTATATTATTTATACAAGAAATACATTAAACCACACGTTTATCCGGTTGATAATTACTCAAATCGTGGTGATATAATCGACCAATGAAGGTTATTTATATTTAAATGTCAAATTCAGGTTTAATAAGGTTTAATAATAATTATTATTATTTGTGACAGTAACCTCCATTCAAAATCTTCATCTCAAATTATTTAACACTCTTGTTAATTTTAACAGTATCTTCATATGAATAACCTTTCAAAGAACCAGAACAATACATTCAGCGGGAAAATACTTCGCTCAAGACGCACAAAATTGCACAAAAATTGGCCCAAAATTCATCATATATCTTCATATATATGGCATAAAAATCTTCCAAACTACATACAAAAACCTCCACTTATAAATTCATCAACTTCATTTCTTACTGTGGGAACCTCCTTCATTATTCAAGGGCATTATTCATCAGCGACTTTTACATGTCCACTGAACTAACGATTATACATCCATTGTTCCTCTTTAAAAATTCTTATATTCATCAATTGTATTAATGACTGTTATTATTTAACCTTCGTGGGTTTCATTCATGAATCGATATGAAGTAAAAATTTGCCAATCACAAATAAATTTAATAGCAAATACGATTAGACACTCCTCCCTGGTCTATCAAAATTTGAGATTAATATCATCAAAGTAATGCAGTATAAAAATACTATCTTCAATCAAAGTTCATCTAAACTGCATGAATAGTCGAATAGAATACAATTAGATTGTGGAATGCAAACATTATTGTTCCAAACTATAATTGAGAAAAACATCTATCAAATGTTCATTACTATAGTGTATTCAATAAATCGTAATCAAAGTTCATATTTCATAAAATTGTCTATAATGCAATGATAAATGTCTATGTTGCAATCATGTTCATAAGACGACTAGTATTTCAATGATCGTCGATATCGTAATAGATTTTAACGCTCTAAAATCATTTAATCATTCTTCTTTCTTGAGGATGACAGAAAATTGGTCAAAGTAATTTACTGAATAGAATTACTTTAATAAAATGACACGCTGTCTGAATTCAAATCTGCCATAGCAAATTGTTAACTTTACAGTCAAATCGTGACTACAAAAATATGCAAATTACTGAAAGAATCTAATTATCAGTCTCAACTGATCCAAAATTATTTAAGTATGCCACTGACATAACAATGTCTCAAAAATCGTAGAAAAAGGCATAAATCATCGAAGTGTACTGAGTACAGAAATGTTAATCAAGAAAATGGGGCAAAAAAAAATATGGGACAGAAAATATGGGAAGAATGGTTGCTCAGATATCGCTACAAGACTCAAATAATACAAGAAACGTTCACGACTACCTTATCTGTTGATTGAAGTTCTAGAGGAAAGTTTTCAAAGAAAACTGCTGTTGGTTCCATTTCACCAGCGTGAAGATGTGCTCCGTCCTCGAACCTGGAATCAGCGTCCTCGGAGAATCGAACTGCTTCCTCCTCCGGAAATTGCACTGCTCCGTGGATACGAAAAACATCCTTCTGGCAAAACTCTTCTTTGTGAGCCGGGACAACCCTGGCCTCTCTTGAAAGTTCCCTGAAGTTCTGGTTGCAATTCGCCATGAAGTTTATTGCAATTATTTCCGCAGAAATATTCATAATCGTGGAGTATGATAATATTTCCATTGTCATTTGATATAATTCAGCGATGGATTCACGATGCATGAGTGTAGTTGGATGTTCACTACATGCTCGCTTTTGTAGAAAGACGATTAACGAAGTTCCATGCTGTTATTTCACTCAAGCGATATATGTCCCAATTGCATTAAAGCCTTAGCCTTCCATCTCAACTACTGTTATAATCATTGAAAGCACTGCAAGATTATAATGTTCCATAGTAGAATGTATCGTTGTATTACCAAACGTATTCTCCAATATCACTGTTGCACTCCACGTGTCAGCCGTAGTGTATAATGTGGAATTTCAAAAGTGTTTCTCATGTGGCGAGAAAATCACTTTTGTTGGCAGCCTTAAAGTGCCAATATCTTTCGAAGTATAACTGTGAAATTGTTTAAATCTTCTACACACCTCAATGTTGTACTGCCCAATTGAATTATAATAAAGGCTGAAGTTAACTCTTGATATCTTATCTGGTGGAAACGTTAATGTGAGCGTTTCAACTTCACCTAGTTTCGAACAGCGTAAAATGGAACTGCTCCGTGTTCGTTCGATGCGCCGGGCTTTAACCACACGCTAAAGACAACTTGCTTCACTTATTCACTCGAAAATAACTCTATGACATCTGAAATATATAGGCGGTATCAGCGGTATGAGAGATATGAGAGCTCCTCTATCCTGTGCACGACCTTTTATCAACTTCTTAAGGGGCGTATCCATCCCTTCCATAGCCTGTTCCTCCGTCATTGCTAGAAGTTTTAACTTTGGCTATACTTGACGGATTTTCAAATTTCAAAAACTCAAAATTAATTTCTTCAAAATTCCAAATCAATGCCATAACTGAAAATAGATTTCCACAAATCTGCATGCCAAAAGTAATCAAATATGGTAGTTTCAGTAATCTCCGTCTTCCTTCCAAACTATCGTTCATTGGTTCGAGCCTTTCCTCCAATAGCGTAACTTCTTCCTTAGCACAATACCTTGTTTCCTGCGACTGCGTCGTAAATCTCAGATCTTTCTCGAACAAAATCATGACGTCACCAAGAATCTCAGCTCCATCAGCCTACTTGCATGAAGTCTACGTCATCCGTGCCTACGTCATGAATATACACGTCACAACTATGACAGCCATAACTTTACTCATATTTGCCGATACAGCCATCGTGGTCTCAATATAATTCAATTTACGGGGGCATTCTCCCTTCACCACGTTTTAATAACAGTTGCAAATTGTTTTTAAACTCTGTGTTATAAATATCTCAATTCACTTGAACACGAAATTGAATTATTATTGGTTTACTCTTGGAAAATATTTCTTCTATGTTCCTTAATCATAAGTCTCTTCTTCTCTGGGTTGTGTGTGGCTAATGCATTGTCTCCTCTCTACTGTCTTTTCTGTCCTGAATTCCTGTTTTCTAAGTTCTGCTGACTTGTAGAAGGACCAGGATCGATCACTACATCCTGTCTTTTCTTTTGGTTTTCAGCTTCCTTCTCTCGTAATTCCTTCAGATACTGCTGACTTTCTTTCTCTCTTTCTTGATACTTGTCGGGTGTCATAACCTGACCTTGAGAATTCTGATTCTGGTACTGGTTATTTCGATTGTAGTTTCTATTATAACCATTGTTGTAGTATCTACCTCTTCCGTTGTTGTAATTCCCTCTATTATTATTCCAGCCTCGTCTTTGCTGATATGGACGGTAACCTTGGGATCTGTTGTTGCGGAAATAATTATTCCTGTGAGGACCTACATTTTCAGTTTTTCCTTCCTCAGGCTTATCAGTTTGCTGCACTTGATCCATGTAGACTGTATTAACGTCTTTGAATTCGTGCCTCTGACCTTTTTGTATCAAATTTGGCATTGGACTCGTGTAGTCAAGCCTTCTCAACAGTTCGTCCATACTTGTCAAATCTCTGATATTTGACGATATGATCAGTCTTCTTACGTCCACAGGCAGCATACGTGAAATCGCATCTATAAACTGCTCTGTTGACAATGGGGGTTGCAAAAATCTCAAGCGTGATAGTTGACTCGTGAAGAAATCAGCGTACCGTGTTGGAAGAGTACCTGAATACTTCCTCGAGTATACCTCAGCTCTTAATGAATTCTGAGCTTCTATTGACCAGAATCGTTTTATCAATGCCTCTGCAAATTCGTCAAAATTGCTGAAAGTGTACCGAAATGCTCTAAACCATTCGAGGGGTCCTCCAGCTAGAAATCTTTCTACGATTCTCATCTCTCTCTCTCTAGGAATGTGGGCTTCTATGAAATAGTCTTTAAGATTCCTGATATATTCAATCGGTGTGAGACTATCAGTGTTGCTAAATTTTTGAGGTTTGTCTTCAAAATTCCGGATGACTGTCACGTTTCTCGGATATGAATCCATATAATTCCTCCCAATATCACGATACTTCCATTCGGGTTCAATATTCCGATCCTCTTCTTCTTCCCTGAATCTGGATATACGTTCCTCAGGACTAATATCTCTCTCTTCTGTAGTAAGGTTACCTCTTCTCACGTAATTTCTATCCTCTTCACCAGTCAATCCTTCGGTATCCTTGTCTGTGATTTCCGTGATGACTTTCCTAATCAACTCTTCCTTATAGGTTTCCATCATGCTAGCTTCTCCTAGTTTCAAATTCTGCAGTTTGCTCGTAGTTTCATTAACATCAGAGACAACCTTATGAATCTGTTCCTCTAACGCAGTTTTTAATGCTGGCACGTCCTGACCTATTTGAGTTCTATCCTCTACCTGCTTTTCGGATAGCGAATCCATCCTTACATTCAAGTCTTTCCTAATCTGAACTACTTCATTATTAATGTCTACCTGTGTACTGGCAAGTTTTCTTTCAATTCGTTCCTGAATCTGATCTACATGTTCCCCACTTGACCTGTTCCATTCATCTTTCCAAACCGTTACATTTGCAGTTAACATTTCCGCGATATCTACTTCAATGTCTTCCTTAAGTAAACGATTGTGATCTAATACTTGGGTTCTCATGACCTCTACATCGTATTTTAAACCAGCTAAAGAAGCTGTTGTCCTAACAGACTCGTCAACTAATCGAGTTGTTAATGCACTAATGTTACGAGTACAAAGCGTTTTTGAAGTTTCAATTTCCTCCCTAACTTTGTTAACATCAGTTTGAACTTTAGCAATGTCTACAAAAACAGTATTGACTTCTACTTGTATTTTATTGATATCGCTTTGCATATCATTAACATCTGAATGAATATTGTTTATGTCTACTTGAACATTTGACACATCAGTTCGAGCATTTCTAACCTCTTTTTGAACTTCCTCTACTTTGTCTTGTACAGTAGCAACATCATTCCTAACAACAATTACTTCAGCTCTAGCACATGAAATATCACCCCGGACATTAGCAACATCAAGATTCAACATGGTAAGATCTTTCTGTACCTTAGAAACATCAATTTTAACCTCAGAAACATCTTTATGCACATTGGACACGTATGTGCGCATGTCAGTTACAGCATTCTCGATTCCCTGGGTATTGATCTGTAAACGCGACATATTATTTTCTAAGTTTGCAGAACTGGTCTGAATAACTTTCAAATTTTCATCCATCCTAGTAGACAAATTACTAGCATTCTCCTTCATCATCTCCTGCATTCGACTAGTATTTCTAGCTTCCATCTCCCTCACACTTTCATCCAGCCTAATAGACAAATTAGCTGACAAACTACTAGAATTCTCCTCCATCATCTGCTTCATATTGTTGGACATCTCCTCCAACATTTTCTTAATACTTTCATCTGCCATTTCAATAATATTTCAATAATAAACTGCTTTAGGGACATACATCAAACAGAGCAAAATAACAACATCTGAGCAACATTTTTCACCATATATAAATTTGAGCAATTTTTCTGTCTTAAATCTAACTTATAATTACCTTATAATTAACCTTCGTAGACACTTCATGTTGAAACAAACTCAAGCACATGTTCAAGCTTCTTTGGTTCATTTTAAAATATCCTAACACAAATAATTTACATTTACAATCCAAATAGTTTAATTTTATCTTTAATATGACTAAACATGTCATAAGCCGGTCAAATAAAATAAGACTCCCGATCATAGGCGATTTTTCTATGTTTCCAGCCTATTTAACCTCTCTCAAGTTGTATAAGATCTGATCTTTTATGAGTGTAATTTTCCTAATACAACACAACATTTTATTCCTATATAATCACACTCTCAAATTCTACAATTGGCTTAGACATCTAACAAAGAATCAACCTCTTTATTTGAGTCTTCACAATCCCTTTGACATCGATAACTTGGTAATCCAATGTTATTCGAACACTCCACAAAAATTGCGGTGTCAATTCTACTGCAATAACTTGGTAATCCAATGTTATTCAGTCGATCGAGCCAATCGAGCCAATCGGGCCAATCGTGCCAATCGTGCCCCACGTTTTAGGGTCGCCAATCCTACTGGCGTTCAACCTGGTAATCCAGTGTTGTCAATCGAGCCCCACCGAATTGCGGCGCCAATCCTACTGTACCCGATATCCGGATAGTAGGCTGTCAGATATCCGCCCCCTCAATCGGATTGCCAATAATCAAACGCACCGACACAGCTACATCAATGAAAATGGCACTGACAGATACTATCGAGATTAGAGCACAATAGTTAACAAGAAATTATTGTGGAACACACCAAAATATATGGGGGTTCATACTTACCTTTACTTACCTCTTAAATTTATCTCGGGGACTGGGTTGTCAACTGGATCACTTAAAGTATGCCCTCACAATAACCTCCACCATGATATTTAAAATGAACCAGAACGAAGACGAGAAACTTTAAACTGCACAATAATTTATTTCACATAAAGAATGATTTTAACAAAAATAAAACAACAAAATCCACGTGGCAATCAGAAGCCATCGACCACATAACCATGTCCTCCTGTAGGACTTGTATACTCTACATACAATGTTTCAGCTTTCTCAAGCTCATAGTAACGTAAAATAATAATGCACTTGGAATGGAAACGGGATTTGGGACGAGACACATATATCAATTGTTTTGCGTGTTTATATACTTCACATTTTATTTATAGCCACAAGGCTATTATGGATACGTCCTTGGCCTCTGTCATACAGTTGTCCGGGCCAGCTGCAATGCACCTGCATCGTCAAAGTGGACTCCCCGTTCGTTCAACCCTAGCATAAGCGAGTTACCTCAGAGCTTGGCTCTCCTTTTCAAAACACGTAAATGTTCACATCTCAACTGAAATATTATCACGCAAATCTTTTAAATGCTCCACTCAAACACCAGTGGAATACTCCAACAATCCCAAATCATGTTTAATTGTTCAAACCACTTGTTTAATTAGCGTTGTTTAGAGTATAAAAACAAAACTCTTAATGTTAATAACAAAAGTTCATTAATTATTTATAACAATAATAAATTGTTTATAACAATGTCAAATGACAATTGAAAATTTTATACACGCCTCTTAATCCTTTCATTTCAAATTATTATCAAAGATATTTACATAATTATTTACAATATTAATATTGTTTATATTATTTATACAAGAAATACATTAAACCACACGTTTATCCGGTTGATAATTACTCAAATCGTGGTGATATAATCGACCAATGAAGGTTATTTATATTTAAATGTCAAATTCAGGTTTAATAAGGTTTAATAATAATTATTATTATTTGTGACAGTAACCTCCATTCAAAATCTTCATCTCAAATTATTTAACACTCTTGTTAATTTTAACAGTATCTTCATATGAATAACCTTTCAAAGAACCAGAACAATACATTCAGCGGGAAAATACTTCGCTCAAGACGCACAAAATTGCACAAAAATTGGCCCAAAATTCATCATATATCTTCATATATATGGCATAAAAATCTTCCAAACTACATACAAAAACCTCCACTTATAAATTCATCAACTTCATTTCTTACTGTGGGAACCTCCTTCATTATTCAAGGGCATTATTCATCAGCGACTTTTACATGTCCACTGAACTAACGATTATACATCCATTGTTCCTCTTTAAAAATTCTTATATTCATCAATTGTATTAATGACTGTTATTATTTAACCTTCGTGGGTTTCATTCATGAATCGATATGAAGTAAAAATTTGCCAATCACAAATAAATTTAATAGCAAATACGATTAGACACTCCTCCCTGGTCTATCAAAATTTGAGATTAATATCATCAAAGTAATGCAGTATAAAAATACTATCTTCAATCAAAGTTCATCTAAACTGCATGAATAGTCGAATAGAATACAATTAGATTGTGGAATGCAAACATTATTGTTCCAATCTATAATTGAGAAAAACATCTATCAAATGTTCATTACTATAGTGTATTCAATAAATCGTAATCAAAGTTCATATTTCATAAAATTGTCTATAATGCAATGATAAATGTCTATGTTGCAATCATGTTCATAAGACGACTAGTATTTCAATGATCGTCGATATCGTAATAGATTTTAACGCTCTAAAATCATTTAATCATTCTTCTTTCTTGAGGATGACAGAAAATTGGTCAAAGTAATTTACTGAATAGAATTACTTTAATAAAATGACACGCTGTCTGAATTCAAATCTGCCATAGCAAATTGTTAACTTTACAGTCAAATCGTGACTACAAAAATATGCAAATTACTGAAAGAATCTAATTATCCAAAATTATTTAAGTATGCCACTGACATAACAATGTCTCAAAAATCGTAGAAAAAGGCATAAATCATCGAAGTGTACTGAGTACAGAAATGTTAATCAAGAAAATGGGGCAAAAAAAATATGGGACAGAAAATATGGGAAGAATGGTTGCTCAGATATCGCTACAAGACTCAAATAATACAAGAAACGTTCACGACTACCTTATCTGTTGATTGAAGTTCTAGAGGAAAGTTTTCAAAGAAAACTGCTGTTGGTTCCATTTCACCAGCGTGAAGATGTGCTCCGTCCTCGAACCTGGAATCAGCGTCCTCGGAGAATCGAACTGCTTCCTCCTTCGGAAATTGCACTGCTCCGTGGATACGAAAAACATCCTTCTGGCAAAACTCTTCTTTGTGAGCCGGGACAACCCTGGCCTCTCTTGAAAGTTCCCTGAAGTTCTGGTTGCAATTCGCCATGAAGTTTATTGCAATTATTTCCGCAGAAATATTCATAATCGTGGAGTATGATAATATTTCCATTGTCATTTGATATAATTCAGCGATGGATTCACGATGCATGAGTGTAGTTGGATGTTCACTACATGCTCGCTTTTGTAGAAAGACGATTAACGAAGTTCCATGCTGTTATTTCACTCAAGCGATATATGTCCCAATTGCATTAAAGCCTTAGCCTTCCATCTCAACTACTGTTATAATCATTGAAAGCACTGCAAGATTATAATGTTCCATAGTAGAATGTATCGTTGTATTACCAAACGTATTCTCCAATATCACTGTTGCACTCCACGTGTCAGCCGTAGTGTATAATGTGGAATTTCAAAAGTGTTTCTCATGTGGCGAGAAAATCACTTTTGTTGGCAGCCTTAAAGTGCCAATATCTTTCGAAGTATAACTGTGAAATTGTTCAAATCTTCTACACACCTCAATATTGTACTGCCCAATTGAATTATAATAAAGGCTGAAGTTAACTCTTGATATCTTATCTGGTTGAAACGTTAATGTGAGCGTTTCAACTTCACCTAGCTTCGAGCAGCGTAAAATGGAACAGCTCCGTGTTCGTTCGATGCGCCGGGCTTTAACCACACGCGAAAGACAACTTGCTTCACTTATTCACTCGAAAATAACTCTATGACATCTGAAATATATAGGCGGTATCAGCGGTATGAGAGATATGAGAGCTCCTCTATCCTGTGCACGACCTTTTATCAACTTCTTAAGGGGCGTATCCATCCCTTCCATAGCCTGTTCCTCCGTCATTGCTAGAAGTTTTAACTTTGGCTATACTTGACGGATTTTCAAATTTCAAAAACTCAAAATTAATTTCTTCAAAATTCCAAATCAATGCCATAACTGAAAATAGATTTCCACAAATCTGCATGCCAAAAGTAATCAAATATGGTAGTTTCAGTAATCTCCGTCTTCCTTCCAAACTATCGTTCATTGGTTCGAGCCTTTCCTCCAATAGCGTAACTTCTTCCTTAGCACAATACCTTGTTTCCTGCGACTACGTCGTAAATCTCAGATCTTTCTCGAACATAATCATGACGTCACCAAGAATCTCAGCTCCATCAGCCTACTTGCATGAAGTCTACGTCATCCGTGCCTACGTCATGAATATACACGTCACAACTATGACAGCCATAACTTTACTCATATTTGCCGATACAGCCATCGTGGTCTCAATATAATTCAATTTACGGGGGCAGTACTACCTTTGAACACACCCAGAAAGCTACGAGAAGCTGAGAGCTTATACAATTCTCTTTGAAGTAGCGGAGAATCGCACTTTTGACTTTGGTGAAGTCTGCTAATTATTTATCTGAATTCTTATTAATCAATTTTACCTTTCTTCGAGACTCAGAATATTCCATTTCGTCATTCAGTATTATTGAAACATTTTGGAGGATGTTTTTTCACTTTAAGGTATGGTAATATAATTGCAGATACGCAAATAGGAATGTAAGTAGTCGCTCAACGACTTAGTTTGACGACTTGCTTCCACGAGGAACGCAGTTCCGTGCACTACGTCTGGAGAATCCGCCCTGTGGAGGCGTGTTATTATATCCGTCGCACAAGACGTGGGAACAGTCCGCTTTTCAGCGAGGAATCATTATCAGGTGCCATCGAGCACAATTGAATTGCGAATCACTGTTGTTGATGTGTAGTGATCAACACGAATTGTAAAGTGAACTTATTTGGCAAGTATTGTGAATTTACGATAATTCTGTAGCACCACATTTTTACACCCACGTGATTGTGGAGGGCCAAGAGCCTGGTGCGAAATATACAGGTAAATGTGATATTGTTACTTTAAACAAGTGTTATACTGAAAATACATTATATAAAAATTGCTACGGTGGATTTGTCCATAATAAAACGACGCCCATTTCACGGATGCCACGTGATAGAAAAAGTAGCGTCTGTACACGTGTGGAACCGCAGATCAGTGCATGGCCATTTGTTAACAGTATCTGCAAAGTGTAGAGGCTGTGTTACCAGTTATATGTTTAATGCCTGTGATATCTACGAAGAATACTGTAATTTTCAAGTAATAATGATGAACTACTTTTCCAATACTACCGACCACGTGTCTGACATTTTCAACACCATGTTCGAATCGGAGATAATGGGCTAATTACCATTATGGTATGAGGGAGATGTCTCGGATGGGACGAGCATGATTATGGAACTTCAAGAACGTCGAACGAGAAGGAAGGAACCGAGGATGCCTTTCCTAGACATGTCCAGTCCATTCACGATGTCAACTACAGGGACAGACCGAACCCTGGTCTTTGGGAGAGCCAAGATGGAAGTTCTGATAAGGACGATGCCAATCCTGAAAGCCAGAGGTGCTTTTGTTCAACCCTTGTCGTTGGACAGAGAGCTAAGTGTGGGTTCCTTCATATCGTGAGTTTGTTCAACCCTTCTTTGTTCTAGTCTTTGGTGGTATAGTTTGATTAGTGTAGATTGTGAATCAGCCGAACTTAGTGATAGCCATTTCATAGGTAGGGAATGTAATTAGTCTAATTAGATGTCATTTATTCATAATATTGAATTTTGGGCTTATGCCGTGTTTTATTATATTAATATTCGACGCGTTTCGAAAGAAACCATGTCTTTCTTCGTCAGGAATAATCTGGAATACGACAATGTTGATAAGAGAAAGCAACGAAGAACATATAGAAGGTGCCCAAAGATGGACGCCATTATAGCCCCATGTTAGGGACAACGGAAAGCAGCAGTGAATTACTTTCCCAAGGTTCTGATAATAGGTAGCCAGGATTCACTGAGATTGTAGCCGGTGTCGCGGTTGAAATTATCTGGGTGTTTACGTATTTCAACCGCCTCCCTGATGATTCTGGGACGATATTGCTTTATACGGGCAAGAACATCCACTCCTTGGAACATGACATCATGGCCAGGTGTTAAAGCATGATCGGCAACAGCTGATTTATCAGGTTGAATGAGCCTGATACATCTATTATGTTCCTTAATGCGAGTGCATATTGTTCTCGAAGTCTGCCCGATGTAAACCTTGCCACAAGTACAGGGAACTCTGTAGATACCCGGTTGTTGCAATTTAGGCAAACTGTCCTTAGTTGGTCACAGGAGTTGCCTAATCTTAACAGAAGTTCCAAATACATTCCGTATGTTGTACCGACGTAGGGTTTTAGCAATACGATCCGTCGTGTTATGTATGTACGGAAGGTAAGCAGTTCCTCTTACATCTCTTTTCTCAACTGACGTCCTATTATTATTTGTTGGTTTCAGAACCGTAGAAATCAAAGCCTTGCTATAACCGTTGCTCTCAAAGGTGGTTCGCAGGGTGTTAATTTCTTCTTGTAAAGAAGACACTTCACAAATCCTCCTAGCCCTGGTAGTTAGAGTTGTAAGGATACCATGTTTCTGGGCAGGGTGATGGTGAGAACTTGCGTGGAGATATCTATTGGTGTGTGTTGGCTTACGAAAAACGCTGTGTCCTAAAGATCCATCCTCTTTCTTGGTGACGAGAACATCTAAAAAAGGTATTTTGCCGTCAGATTCCTTTTCCATGGTGAAACAAATAGAAGGGTGCTGGAGATTAAGGTGATCCAGGAAATGGCTAAGATTTTACTCACCTTCCGTCCAAACAACGAACGTGTCATCCACATAACGCCACCAGATCTTCGGTTTGAAAGGAGCCGACGACAAAGCTTTCTCTTCAAAGTTCTCCATGAATAAATTAGCCACAACAGGAGAGAGAGGACTACCCATGGCCACACCATCAGTCTGCTCATAAAAATTCCCATTCCATAGAAAGTAGGAGGAGGTCATGCAGTGATAAAAAAAAGTCTTGTGATGTCTTCAGGAAAAAAGCCATTAGTGAGAGACATAACACCATCAATAGGTACTCTCGTAAACAGAGACACCACGTCGAGACTCACTAGGATATCACCCGGCTGAAGTGTTATAGCTTTCAACTTTTCCACGAAGTGTGTGGAATCCTTAATGTACGAAGGCGTGTTACCCAGAAGCGGCTGAAGTAGTCTACCTAGGTATTTGGAAAGGGCATATGTAGGAGAACCAATCGTACTAACAATAGGTCTAAGAGTGACATCTTCCTTATGTATTTTAGGAAGACCATAGAGTCTCGGAGGAATAGCATCCCCTGGAAGGAGAGTCTTCGCTGCATCCGCTGGAATAGATGATTGCTTGATCAATTTGACGGTGACATTTGAGTAGCGAGTAGTAGGATCACGGCTATTAATCCTATATACAGGATCTGATAACAAAGACGAGATCTTGGAATCATAATCAACCTTATCCAACACCACTGTCGCGTTACCCTTGTCAGCGGGGAGAACGACAATATCAGAATTGTCCCTTAGATCTTTAAGTTCCCGGCTTTCGCCTTGTTTTAAGTTGGTGTTAGGTGGCTTAGCGGTCTTGAGAACTCGGGAACATTCTTGCCTGGCTTCCTCGGCCTCTTCAGGTGTGAGGTGATGTACCGAGGATTCTACGGATGTAATAAGTTCTTCAATAGGAATTCTTCTAGGCGCTACAGCAAAATTGAGACCTTTAGCGAGAACTGAAATGATACCTAACAGGCAGTTCTCGCTAAAGGTCTCAATTTTGCTGTAGCGCCTAGAAGAATTCCTATTGAAGAACTTATTACATCCGTAGAATCCTCGGTACATCACCTCACACCTGAAGAGGCCGAGGAAGCCAGGCAAGAATGTTCCCGAGTTCTCAAGACCGCTAAGCCACCTAACACCAACTTAAAACAAGGCGAAAGCCGGGCACTTAAAGATCTAAGGGACAATTCTGATATTATCGTTCTCCCCGCTGACAAGGGTAACGCGACAGTGGTGTTGGATAAGGTTGATTATGATTCCAAGATCTCGTCTTTGTTATCAGATCCTGTATATAGGATTAATAGTCGTGATCCTACTACTCGCTACTCAAATGTTACCGTCAAATTGATAAGCAATCATCTATTCCAGCGGATGCAGCGAAGACTCTCCTTCCAGGGGATGCTATTCCTCCGAGACTCTATGGTCTTCCTAAAATACATAAGGAAGATGTCCCTCTTAGACCTATTGTTAGTACGATTGGTTCTCCTACATATGCCCTTTCCAAATACCTAGGTAGACTACTTCAGCCGCTTCTGGGTAACACGCCTTCGTACATTAAGGATTCCACACACTTCGTGGAAAAGTTGAAAGCTATAACACTTCAGCCGGGTGATATCCTAGTGAGTCTCGACGTGGTGTCTCTGTTTACGAGAGTACCTATTGATGGTGTTATGTCTCTCATTAATGGCTTTTTTTCTGAAGACATCACAAGCCTTTTTTTTATCACTGCATGACCTCCTCCTACTTTCTATGGAATGGGAATTTTTATGAGCAGACTGATGGTGTGGCCACGGGTAGTCCTCTCTCTCCTGTTGTGGCTAATTTATTCATGGAGAACTTTGAAGAGAAAGCTTTGTCGTCGGCTCCTTTCAAACCGAAGATCTGGTGGCGTTATGTGGATGACACGTTCGTTGTTTGGACGGAAGGTGAGGAAAATCTTAGCCATTTCCTGGATCACCTTAATCTTCAGCACCCTTCTATTTGTTTCACCATGGAAAAGGAATCTGACGGCAAAATACCTTTTTTAGATGTTCTCGTCACCAAGAAAGAGGATGGATCTTTAGGACACAGCGTTTTTCGTAAGCCAACACACACCAATAGATATCTCCACGCAAGTTCTCACCATCACCCTGCCCAGAAACATGGTATCCTTACAACTCTAACTACCAGGGCTAGGAGGATTTGTGAAGTGTCTTCTTTACAAGAAGAAATTAACACCCTGCGAACCACCTTTGAGAGCAACGGTTATAGCAAGGCTTTGATTTCTACGGTTCTGAAACCAACAAATAATAATAGGACGTCAGTTGAGAAAAGAGATGTAAGAGGAACTGCTTACCTTCCGTACATACATAACACGACGGATCGTATTGCTAAAACCCTACGTCGGTACAACATACGGAATGTATTTGGAACTTCTGTTAAGATTAGGCAACTCCTGCGACCAACTAAGGACAGTTTGCCTAAATTGCAACAACCGGGTATCTACAGAGTTCCCTGTACTTGTGGCAAGGTTTACATCGGGCAGACTTCGAGAACAATATGCACTCGCATTAAGGAACATAATAGATGTATCAGGCTCATTCAACCTGATAAATCAGCTGTTGCCGATCATGCTTTAACACCTGGCCAGGATGTCATGTTCCAAGGAGTGGATGTTCTTGTCCGTATAAAGCAATATCGTCCCAGAATCATCAGGGAGGTGGTTGAAATACGTAAACACCCAGATAATTTCAACCGCGACACCGGCTACAATCTCAGTGAATCCTGGCTACCTATTAACAGAACCCTGAGAAAGTAATTCACTACTGCTTTCCGTTGTCCCTAACATGGGGCTATAATGGCGTCCATCTTTGGGCACCTTCTATATGTTCTTCGTTGCTTTCTCTTATCAACATTGTCGTATTCCAGATTATTCCTGACGAAGAAAGACATGGTTTATTTCGAAACGCGTCGAATATTAATATAATAAAACACGGCATAAGCCCAAAATTCAACATTATGAATAGTAACACGGGCCGTGAAAGTCTAAATGACAATATTAGATGTCATTTATTTGCAGTGATTGTGAGTCACCCTTGGGCTTGATATTTTGGTCAACTCTGGTGCAGCTTGACGGATGTCGTAGGACGCCAATTTCTGTCTATTGCTAAACGTGACTGTAGTCATTTTGAGGCTACTTTGTTTAACCCTATCTGATGTGATTTTCAAGTCTTAGCAGACTCTTGTTATGGCAATCTGATGCCATGGTCATGTATCTTTAACTGCGCTTTTTGCAGCCAGTCAATGTTACGCCCCTGACTTCGTTAGAGTAGTCGTATCATTTGGGTAATCGACTATAATTACCAGTTTTGTAACTGAATTTATATTTCATTAGAGATGTGCTCAGAGGCCATCCAGGTCAAGTGTGGACCTTACAAGTAAAAGGGATGTTTGGTTGTTGCCTAGCATCGAACCCAGTTCCCAACGTATCATTAAGCAGATCCAGCAGAGAGTGGAGTTTGCGCCACAATTATTGTTTTGTTAGTGTCAAGTGTGATGACACGTATTTATTTGATGTTTGATACAAGTATGAAATGAGAAGTATTTTATCTTTGAGAGCTGAGAGCTCCAGCAGTGAGTGACATTGCTACCTTTTTAAACGTCTTTGCTGTGAAAGACAGAGTTATATGTTTATATTCAGCTTATAGCGCGCTTCTTATGCACACATTCTTCGAGGTTTATAACCTATGGTAAAGGTATTATTATGAGGCCTGTTTTACAGTTATTTTCTTGCTTAAATTGCCGGCCCAGTCAATGTGTTGTGTCTATTAGCGCAGGGAGCTTGTAGCCTGCAGCGACACGAACAGGTTTGTGAATACTTCCCAGCGCCCGTGTGAGAGCGCATGCTTCTAAGTGAGACAGACTGATGTTAACATAGGACAGAATGCTTTTAGCATTCATTTCCCTTTCATTGCATTTATAGCTCATGGAACCCAGTGTCCACTTCTGTGTCTGAGCATATGTTCTGTAGATTGTCATTTGTTAGTTAAACGCTTTTGCGTGTACTGTTGTTTTGACGAGTACAGTTATGTCAGGTTTCTTATAGTACGTTGTAGGCTAGCTCCGTTAAGGAGGTTTTTCATGTATGAAGGTATTTTGTGTACCATGTCCGGGACTGTTCCCGTGGACCAGATATTTAGGGAGGGTAACTGATTGTGTCCAGGCCCGTCCCAGAGTTATTGAACGCGAGCTGTGCGCCGCTGGTAACTTGTGTTATTGTGTGTCCGAGTTGTTATTGCTCGTTGATTGTATTCCGACTTTTGAGTCGAGGCTTTTTGGCAGAGATGATCTCAGGGAGACGCTCCGTGCCAAGGCTTTACAGCTATTATTCGCCATAAACCAACGATAATCTAAACCGATATCTTAATAATAAAACGCATAATTTTGATAAACAAAAGAAAACTAACGAATCCTTTCTACTTAACCTTGTTCATTTGCATTTGGAACCTGCTGACATAGCCGTGCTAATGAAGGTATTTCCTGGAGGAAATGACTTTAGGACAGCTGACACTTTTTGTAGCGACTGAAGCTTGCTCGAACCTTTAGTTCGTAGCTTGTGGAGCGCAGGCCATACGATGTTAGACGTGGTCTTCACTACGCAGTCGTCACCGTAATTACACATGTTAAATGACTATGGCTTACAAACAGTAAACCAAGGTGTAGGCAGGCATTTGAATAAAACTGTGGTCTTTTATTTATTTATTTGTTGATGTAAAAGTGTACGAATCCTCTATGTTACCCTTTTGCGTGCTGAATAGCACCTAGTTGTAAGAATGTCTTAGATGTTTTTTTAAGGCTTGTCACATAGCTTTGATTGTAATTGTTTGATATTACGGACGTCACCGCCGTAAATTTTGTAATTAATTGATAGGACTTAGCTAGATGAATTAACGCTAAATGTAAATGTGGAGATGGTATCATCCTAACTTAGATTTGTTTTACTACCCAGTTAAATGTAAATTCCGATATTAGCTTGATCTTGTAACTTGACCTAGGGTTTTTGTCGTACCATTTTCCTAGTGTTGCTGTTGTTGCTTTATTATTGTGAGACAGATCTTTCGCGAGGGTTTACTGTAACTTCTCAGGTAGGGACCTGCTCTTTATTTTTGATTATTTATTAGCTTGCGGATTAGCCGATAGAAACCCTCCGAACTAGGATAGGGGTTTGTAAAATTTACAATAAATTTTCACGGTGTTTTACATAAGTCTGGATGTTTCTTTTCTCAGTCTAGCTTTTAAGGTGAACCTTTCCTTAGGCAGTCTCTGACCTTTCGTCACCATGTACCACGATCCCCGTGGACTACAGTTTCTCGTGCCGCTGTGGCCTATTTGGAAGTTCACCTGATCCTCTCGGCAGTTAGGTCCGGCGGATGAGATGTTAGGGAAGTCATTGCGGTTGTTGGCTGTCCTGGCAGCTCGTCTGACGGGAACAGTATCATGAGTGAGGTTTCACCTAGGACACCAAGCTGGCTCATCAGCGGGCTCTTGGTGCCCCGCCCGGACCCCCACAGGTGTAGTGAACTGCGTGCTATTTCCCTTTTTATGAAGCGCCTCTGCGCCTCTTTACTGCAATAAGTAAAAGCTCGAGCAGGCATAACCTCTCTATTAAGGATTCCAAAAAGATGGTTTGTTGCTTGTCTTGTGTGGTGTTTCGCCTAAGAGACCTAGCTGGCTCATCAGCAGGCTCTTGGTGTCCCCACCCGGACCCCCACAGGAGTAGCGAACTGCGTGCTACCTCCCTTTTTATGAAGCGAGTTGAATGAACTAACTCATTTGCCCAAGCGCTCGTAGTAGGAGCGAGCAGTTTGGCAACATCGTTCCCTGACCACATGGCGAGGCGAGGACTGTCAATCCTATTCTGGCAGCACACAGAGTATAGACACCAATTCACATTGCATGAACGTGTGTATATCAATAACTCGTATATGAAAAGCAGAAAGTCTTGTTCTGAAACAAGACGAAAATTTCGAATCAAGTTTCCAAGAAGACCTGTGCCGAATGACAGTACAATTAGGAGGCTCGCTAAACGATTCAAGGAAACAGGCTCCGTAAATAATATTAAAAAGTTAACAGACAACTTTGTGTTCTTATAGAACAAAAATTATGAGAAATTGGTGTCCATTCTTTCATCAGAAGATGTCAGGTGTGTATTAAAAGAGAGGGGGAGGGGGGGGGGGGGGGGATTTACAGCATGGACTATGAGCACTGTAAGTACACATTATTGTGCATGTTTGGTAAAAGTGTGAAAGTGCGCGCCACCACCGACTGAACCATGTACGCGGGCCCACGATAAGCGCCAGTCAACACCGGCTTAGCTTGCCGTGTTTACCCGGTAGCACAAAGATAATGACCCTAGTTAGTTATTGTTGTTTTAAGGGGCGGAACTACGAGGTCATCTGCCCCGATACTGACCCTGTAGCTGCAACTTAAGTGCAGGAGTGGATTATTAAAGAAGAAAGTATGGTCCGTGTGAGGAACAGGGTGTAACTTTTTGAACACCAGGTAAGGCGCATCCCTGATGTTTATGATTTTATCTGATAACTACTAGCCTACTTATTTTTATGATCAGGAAAAGACTCTGCCAATTGTGCCGAATGGCTCTTAAATTCATTCAAAACTTATAGACCTTAAGAGATGCAACTGTTTCTATTAAATTAAGTGTCCGTTAAGTGAGGTTTATCAGGGCTTTTAAGGTGATCGGTGCATTCATAGAAGCAACTGCTTGCATAAGAGAGATGATTTACTAATGTACTTGATATGGGTTTATTCACAAGGCTAGAAAATCGTCCATTGAGTGAGGTGCATTGTACTAAAAACTAGCCCTTACCATTGGATCCCCATCACAACTATGTCACCTTAAATAAGTTCCTAACAATGTAACATTACCATTTGTCCCCTATCACTAAAAACATGGTGTTATATAGTCCACGTCACCTTAAATAAGTTCCTAACAATGTAACATTACCATTTTCCCCCCATCACTACAAACATGGTGTTATATTCCCTTCGGGGCAAAATCCCGGCACCTCGGCGTCTCTAAAAGCCGCAGTAGTTAAAAGCAATAACATTATTATTATAATTTTCAGTCCTGCTTGTGTACTCGGGCCCGACGAGAGGGAGGGGCAAGTGGGCTGTAGCCCTGGCCCGGATTTCTTAAGAGGCCCGAGAAGGTAAATGGACATAGATGGGACGAAGAAAACATAATATTTTTTTTCGTAGTCAGTTTACCCACCAGGTAGCCTTTTCCCATGGACTCAGCGAGCGATCCCACCATTACCACCTCTACGGGCAGTGTCCTGGAGCTTGACGTCGAAGTGAGAGATACAACTGGGGAGGCGGGATTAGTGCCTCGCCCAGGCGGCCTCACCTACAAAGCGAACAGGTAGGTTCCCTCTAATGAGGGAGGGGAAGAATGGGAGGGATAGACAAGGAAGCGGGAAGGAGAAGGCCGTGGCCTTACGTTAGGCACCATCCCGGCATTTGTCCGAAGACGAAGTGGGAAACCACGGAAAACCTCTTCGAGGATGGCTGAGGTGGGAATGGAACGTGCTATGTTCAAGAGCTCTTTGTAGAACATAAAGTTTGTAATTCAGAAAAATAATGACTCTTTACTTCTTACATTTCTGAAAGGAGTAGGCCTACGGCTTAGTCTTGTGGAGCCTCAACACGTTCAGATAAACAAAAATTGAATTTTAATGCAAAATATTGAAAATCCACAGCCTGCTTCCAATCGACCGACTGGATCAGGAAATGGAATGAATGAAGCCCCCATCTAGCGGCGAGGATATGAACTGTGCCGGCTGCCGAAGCCTGTCGCACCTTCCCTGGAGCAATGAGTAAATTAATGATAGATGAAATTAAATGACAGAGGAGAGTTTTGCTGGAATGAAATGCAAAACATTAAAGTAAAAAAAAAGAACACGAGAGAAAGGAGAGTAGCTGAATAAAAATAAAAGACAATAAATATTCATTTGGACGGAGTTTTTTTCTATATTTTTTTGGAGGGGGAGGGTGGGGGAGAGGGATACAAGTTTGCAAAACTAATACCGTAATTCCAAAAATATGTCGCAGGTTGATTAGAACCCTAGGGCCCTTGATTGCTCTCTACAGCATTATGTGCACTGCACGCTTCTTACACATGGTCGTGCGGAACTCCAAGCTAGAGGGGGATGGAGAAGCAACAGGTGGTGCAGACAGAAGCGTGGGTTTTACCGTTAACTGGAATGTTCTAGGCCGACTTGCTACATTTCTCCGATTATTTCTCCCTCCCAATTCATTTTATTTTTTTGCAATTATTTATATTTCCCCAATAATAGTCGGAAATTGAAGGGGATGTTACAGGCGAGTAAATACGGTGGCTGAACAAAACACTATCAAACCTACAATGACACTCACTAACAGTTACTGTCCTCTAAAACCAAGAAGAAAGTTTTCTTTTTGTTGGTTCCTTAGTTTAGGGGCTGCGACAACGCGGTCATGTAGCCCCGTGTACCTTGGGTGTGTGTAGAATCTGTCTGATAACCGGTGTTAATTGTGATGGCTGTATTAGTTAGTGGAAGGTTCTTTTTCATGCCATAAATCTATGTACATGGAACCGCCGGCTTTACTTCCCCTCCGAAGGAAGATATAGGCCTACTGAGGGATTTTTAACACGACTGCTAATGAAGAGAAGAGATAGGTTGGTAGGACACACACTAAGACACTGTAGGGGTACGGTAGACCAAGGTTATAATATGTTAAACAGATTGCCTTGGACGTAGGGTGAGGTAGCTATGTAGAGATGAAACTATTAGCTCAGGACAGGGAGGCATGGAAGGCTGCATCAAACCAGTCAAAAGACTGAAGACTCAAACAACAACAAAAAATCCAACGACTTTGGCCGGGTTTGAACCAGCGATCCTGGGCATAGAAGCTCAGCATGCTACGAACTACGCAACGGAAAGCGCTCAAGAAGAAAGAAACGTAGCAAGTGTGGCAATTGTTACTGGCAAACCGGTCGTTACGGCGTGGATGCAGGCAGTCGCTCACATCCAGGAGGTGAGGCAACCTTGAAGATGGTCTTCCGTGGTTTCCCAACTTCCTTCCTGGCAAATGCCGGGGTTGGTCCCTAACTAGGCCTGTAAACCACAGCCGCTACCTTCCAATTGCTCGTCCTTACATACACACTTTCCTCCCTAGTCCACACGCGACGGTACTTGTAGCTCACCCCATGTGTGTCCGCATAGAAGCAGCTACAAACTCTGGCGAGCGGAACATGCCCTGGGACACTCCCGGCACTAAAAGCCATACGCTAAAAAAATACTGGTAAATTACTAAAGCACTTAACTTACCAACAAAGAACTGCGACTGGCTGCTTGGCTCATCGGTAAGGTTCTTGCCTCCTGATCCCAAAATAGCGGGATCGAATTCCGGTGAAGTCAGCTGGCATTTAAGGGTCCTTAAATGTAAGGGAGCCGTGTCGATAGATTTACTGGCACGTTAAGGATCCCCTTTGGGGCAAAATTCCAGCACCTCAGCGTTTCTAAAAACCGCAGTAATTATTGGGACTTAAAACCCACAACACCAGACTATTACTATTACTACAATGTTGCCAGACTGAGGAATGACAACAAACAGTCTCTATCCCCCAACTATTGCTGTGATAAGCCCAAACTACTGTAGAATCTATTATATAACTCCAGGGTGTCTACTACTCTTGAAAACAGGGAATACTCAGGGAATTTTTAACCCTGGAAAACTCAGGGAAGTATCCGGGTATTTTAATGACACTCAGGGAATTTGTTTTACATTGAATATTTGGAAACTAAGCATTTACATTTTGATGGGGGAAAAGTATATTCTAGTGATGATTGTTGTAGAGTATGTTCGTACTGACGTTAAATCAGTAAGCTCTCATTCCTTGCAAGATGGAGCACACACATTATATGTGTAGACTATGTTTTTGTCCGCAGTGGTGGATCCAGGATTTGTGGGGCCCTGGGCGATATGACAAGGTGGGGCCTACACAATAGGAAAAAAATCAAATCAAATGGAAAATATTTTTGTAATAATAATAATAAAATAAATAATAGTTACAATATTTTGAATACACTACAGTACATTTTTGTTATAATATGAAAGAAACCTTTAATTCCCCTTGAAGAAGATTGCGCAAACTATGAAATATTAAAATATTACTTTGCGACTCTATTCCCGGCTGAAGTCTTCTATTATTTCACTGAAATCTAAACTTCCTAAACGTTCACGGGAGGTCATAGCTGCACTGAAAAAAGAATATGAATTATAAATTAGTTTTTAAAAGTTTGAAAAGTATAATTAATTAATCAATTAAATTTATAACAATCCATGGCTCGGGGCTCTGGGCGGTCGCCCTCCTCGCCCTCCCCTAGATCCGCCCCTGTTTTTGTGTATAAATGTGTCACTGTATCATTTTTGAGAGCATTACTATTGACGAGCTACTTTCAATATTCGAAAATACAATAGTTTTTCTGGATGAACAATTTAGAAATTGGCAAGATGTAGACTAATAATTAGGGATAGGAAAAATTCGCGATCGCGAATTTCGCGAATTTTTAAAAGAAGTAATACACAGGTGATAATGTGTTATAATAACCCTAAAAATGGCGAAAATAAATGTTTTTGAGCTCGCGAATTTTCGCGAATTTTGCATGAAACGCGAATTTTGCACGAAAACGCGAATTTCGCATGAAAACGCGAATTTCAGCTTTTTTTCTTTATAGTGCACTTCCGATAATTCGCGGCAATTAATGCACGAATTTCCGCGGATTTTTGAAAGCCGCGAATTATCTGCAGTAAAGTTTTTAAGCCTAGCAAAAAGAAAACTATTGGTTAAAATATTGAAATGTATTTTAAGAACACGCAGAAAAAAATAAGTATAATACTTTATAACATAGTATTGTAAGAGACACTACGTCTTTTAATACCAATATTAAAAACTAAGAGAAATGACTGTCATCACTTTTTGTTTCTTAGATAGTTTATTTTTTCAAATTTTAGATTGTATAATTCTGAAGAAAACAATATATGAAAACGAAAATTCATCTCGATTTTCTATATAAGAGATAAGTGTGACTATAGACACACTAGCTTGACTGTGGGAACTTTCGGGATTTCCGTTGCATTACTCCTTCACTTGACATGCACTGGATCTCAGTTTACCTCACCGACAGTCAAATACCATACAATATCCTCATCGCTTTCAGGTCTGAAACCATGATCGTCTTTATTGAAGTCTAACTACTGAATGTCACTTTCTTCTGCATCTTGGCATTCATCCAGGTTTTGCCCTAATGTCATCGTAGTGAGACCACCTTGCCCATTTGAAATATCGTCGTCACAGAAGCCGACAAAGGCTTGTTTTTGTGCGAGTGTAGTAGCGGTAATTTTCTCTCGTGACTTGACTGCATGGAGAGCATCCAACAAACATGGAATGATCGGAAACTTAACCTTAGATAGCGGACCTCGCTTTCTGCATACAGCGATCTTTATCAATCTGGGCGGTCATCCTGGTAAGTTACTAAGTTATTGAGGTTTTAAGGGCCAGAACAGCAAGGTCACCTGCCCCTCCATCCTAGTGACTACTCAACGCGTGGCGTCATATAGTGCGCCTTTCAGACATGAATATCTAGATGGCAAGTGTCCATATCCAAATGTGCCACTGTTTCCTGAACCAGTCTTAACTAGTGTACATGTCAGAGTAGCCTACTTGAAAGATATTGTGCAATTTATGAATGAAGTAGTAGGGACTGATAACTCTAGTGTTGATTTCCTGAACAACGTTTCACATGACGAAATACTTGAGATTCAAAGAATTTGGCACAGACATCACTGAACTCATCCCTTTATTAGAAGGCCAGTTTTATCAGACTGTTCACCTTCTAGATGGACATCTACGGAGAATTCAGCAAGCCCTTAAACTTACGGTACCAACATTAAGGAGCTGTTGGAGGGTTGTGGAAATGTGTTAAAAAGAGAGAAAATACATTCAGTTTTAGTAAAGGCTGGGTCCCATGCTCTTAGAATATTAATCAGCCTGAGATCCATTGACCCTGGGAACAAGATTTACAAATGTGTGCGTTTGATTCAGCAGAAATAGTGCCAATGAACATCAATGAGGACCTTGCAAAGAAAATTAAGAAGTTGCCATTCTGTGGAACACTGGTAGAAAGTGAGGTCATAAGAGGATACAACGAACTGCAAACTTTAATCAAGAAGCAGATGCACGACAGGACCAAGACAGCCATTGTTCGAGTTTTGCAAGGAATGACATTTGTACTTCCAAAGTTCTCAGAATCTGTGTTGAAAACAATTTTGATACCCTGTTCAAACGCTAACTGTGAACTTTTGTTTTTCAGTTTACACTAGCACGTTAAGTGATATGTGTCACCGTTTGTCACAAGAGAATTTGGATCTCTTCACTGAACTGTACTTTGGAGGATGACTGAAATATGTTATGTTATCCATGATATTTAAAAAATCCCGCCTAAAATTTAACATTTTGAAAGTACCGAAAAGTGCACTTGAAACCACCGAATTTGCCACTTTAAAATACCGCTTTCTTCACTCTGAAATCACCGAAAAATTCCTATCCCTACTAATAATATATATATATATTGTCATGCTACCCTTTATTGTTCAAGCACCTTTTCAAATGGTCTTTAAGTACAAACTCTGTATTATAATATCTATTATGGCTGCTTCTGTTGATCAGGGAATTTTCTGATTTATCCTGGAAAAAATCATGGAATTGTCAGGGAAATCTGTTAGTTGGTTTTGGTAGACATCCTGAATACGCTAAGTTCATCCGACAAAAAACTCAAGCTCCTGAATCAGAAGGAATTAGAAAGTGCGTTTTGTGCCACAATCTTCCAAATCGTCTCAAAAATACAGGAAAAATCTGGCATTTCTTAAAACGTCAACGGGGATATATTTATTGGAGACGATCAATTTCAAGTGGTTCCTGCTTTTTCTGCCGTCGGCGACACCTCGCTGTGAGCTTGGCTGCTGGATGCTGCCGCGGCCGGCGCCTGGTGGCGAACGTAGGAACTTGGTTGAGCGTTGGTCGGGTCTGGCCTGCACAGGCTTCGCACAGTTGCGGTTCGTGAAAGGTTCTTTTGCATGCCGTGGGTCTGTGAGGCCAACACCCTCTGAAGTCTAGAAGGTGTTGCGTTGGCCCGCCGACTTAACTTCCCCTCCAAAGAAAGGCATGCTGAGGGATTTTTGGCTGTCTCAAAGAATCCAAGGACTTCGACCGGGTTTGGGCCCGCGATCTTGGGCGTGGAGGCTCAGCATGCTGCCAGCTACTCCACCGAAGCCGCCTTCTCGGAAACAGATTAACATCCTTGCTCCTATGATACTTCAATATGCAGAGAACCCAAACATCAGGAAAGAGAAAATTGAACTTTTCAACCGAAACCTAATTTAGTGCCACCTTAAGCGAAAACTATAAGTAACCAAAAAATCGATTTATCTTTGAAATCATAAAACGGCTTTCAGAAAACGTTTGTTAAAAAAGTATTAATTCGACAAAACAGGAGAACAAGCCTTTTGGTAACTTTCAACAAGGTTTATTACTGAAAATGTAGTATTTATGATTGACAAACCTTTCTCGGTGTTGTTGGAAGTCGTTCCGGAAATAATTACGTTTAACGTAAATAAAGCATTATTGGTCGTGTTCATTTGAACAAAGTTGGTCATTTTACAATCACACCGGACACTACGTAATACCCACGTGACACGTTGCCAACATGAAAAATGAAATTAAAGGCAAAACCATTGGCCTGGATAAAGATTATTGATGCGTGACTTCCCCCACTGTGCGTGACAAAACGCGGCACGCGGGCCACGCTATCAATCCTCCATGGGTCTGGACGAAAATATTGGTCTAGTCAAAACCATTGGTACCGAATGCGTGGGGTTGCATTATGGACTCCTTCACAAACATTCACAAAGATGGCCGTCAGAGCAGCATTTCAGCTATATAAGTCGTGCTCCTATTAGGGCGGGATGGTGGGTCTACGGCAGCGGACGAGTGAACATCTATTACTATATCATCTCCAGATAACATTACTACAGTTATTTTAGCAAATGTCATTACTTACAATTTTTTAAACACATGTTCTCCTGTTCTGTACCGCCACCAAAAACGTTTCTCAAGAAAACTATTAGGTCTATTTAATTCAACGTTTTACGAAACGCGGTTAGTAAGAAAACGGTTAACAGAGAGCTCTAGACAAAACGATAGGGACGCGGAAATACTGCCTCTCGGGGGCAAACGAACTCACTAGTTAGAGAACGATGGTTTGATCCTGTGAGCGGTTTGTAGAGGCTGCTATGCTAACACCAAATAGGGGATCATTCTCAAGGTATTGCAGACTGAGCAATGCTGGCAGTGATTGCCGTTTTAAGGGACATATCAAGGTTATCTGTTCCTAAGTTCTGTAGGCCTACCTATAGAATAACAAATAAATAGACGTGTGTGTCGTATTTATAGGCGTTGGTTGGTTCCTCAGTTTAGGTGCTGCATTATTTGTAGGCGACCAACTATAAATACATAAAGTAAAACAAAATTAATAGTAATAAACAAAAGTTAAATTCCCAATTCTGTAATAATACATTCCAGAATAACAAAAATAACAGTCAAAATATCATAAGAATTCGGAACATGTTCACTCCGACGCTCGGATGTTAGACGTCCGCTGTTTTAATTCACCGGCCGTGAAAGCCAATATACCATCTTTTTGGAAGCCTTCATAGGGAGGTTAAGGCTGCTTGAACTTTTAGTTCTCGTAGTCAAGTGGTGCAGTTGCACCTTATATAAAGGGAGGTGGCGCGCAGTTCGTCACTCCTGTGGGGGTCCGGGTGGGGACACCAAGAGCCCTCCGATGAGCCTAGCTTGGTGTCCTAGGCGAAACCCCACACAAGACACGGCACAAACCTAGAAGAATTGCTGAGTTTTAATTCACCGGCCGTGAAAGCCAATATACCATCTTTTTGGAAGCCTTCATAGGGAGGTTAAGGCTGCTTGAACTTTTAGTTCTCGTAGTCAAGTGGTGCAGTTGCACCTTATATAAAGGGAGGTGGCGCGCATTTCGTCACTCCTGTGGGGGTCCGGGCGGGGACACCAAGAGCCCGCCGATGAGCCTAACTTGGTGTCCTAGGCGAAACCCCACACAAGACACGGCACAAACCTAGAAGAATTGCTGAGTTTTAATTCACCGGCCGTGAAAGCCAATATACCATATTTTTGGAAGCCTTCATAGGGAGGTTAAGGCTGCTTGAACTTTTAGTTCTCGTAGTCAAGTGGTGCAGTCGCACCTTATATAAAGGGAGGTGGCGCGCAGTTCGTCACTCTTGTGGGGGTCCGGGCGGGGACACCAAGAGCCCGCCGATGAGCCTAGCTTGGTGTCCTAGGCGAAACCCCACACAAGACACGGCACAAACCTAGAAGAATTGCTGAGTTTTACTATATCCCGAGTTCACATCTCACTATCAAACCTACAATAACACTCACTAACAGTTACTGTCCTCTAAAACCAAGAAAAAAGTTTTTTTGTTACTTCCTTAGTTTAGGGGCTGCGACAACGTGGTCATGTAGCCCCGTGTACTTTGGGTGTGTGTAGAATCTGTCTGATAACCGGTGTTAAATGTGATGACTGTATTAATGTGTATCTGTTTTTAATTCAAATAAGAACTGCAACTTTGAATTTTTCAAACAGTTCCTACTTTTGCCGCCAAAAGCCACCGTCAACGACTACTAGTCCTAGTTCTGAACTAGACTACTAGACGCTACCGAAGTCGGCTTTTGGCAACGAACGTAGAAACCTAAGAGCGTTGTTTACATTCCTAACCTATACAATTTTGCTTCACACAGGTGTAATTAGTGGAAGGTTCTTTAACATGCCATAAATCTATGACAAGGGACCGACGGCTTTACTTCCCCTCCGAAGGAAGGCATACTGAGGGATTTTTAAGGCTCTTGGAAAAATCTTGCATTTCTTGAGAAGTCAACCGAAATATATTTATATGTTTAAATAGTGTGTTTAAACAAATAAACAAGACGATAGTCCCTGCCAGAACTGTGTCACTTCCAGCCCGCATAACACTAGAGCCGGACGGGTAGCCTGTGGACTACACATGGGGCGCACACAACGCATTGTACATTGAAAAGGATATTCAAACAGAATTGCCCGCAACAGTGACTAATTGCATTCTGATTTCATAAATACTGACAATGTGTTTAAAAAGTGCTTTTAAACAAATACACATATTTATAGAACCCACGGGTGGTTAATGAAGATGCGAGATTGCTCGCGCAGGTCTCCTAGTTGTAAATTAATGCAGAAATGAGCTACGAACACTCTGCTGTGGTGACGGTAAAAAGCTAGGATAGCAACATACAGAAACAGTGTTTGTTAAGACAGAAGCACTGTGCGCAGCAGAAACCATAAACATGACTTTCAAAGGTCAGATGCAGAAACTCGAATTAAAGGAAAGGAAAATTCTAAGAAAAATCATAGGATCAAAATTTCAGGATAATATGCATCAAGAATGAGACTCTCTACAAGAAAATTGAAAAACTCTCAGATACTATGCGAAAAAGGAGGATAGGCAACATTTTCACGGTCATCTTCTCAGAATGAACTCGAATAGATTAATCAAACAAATCCACAGTACGGTACTTTTGAGAAATAAATTATCAATTTGTAAAAGCAAGAAATAAAAAGGACTGTTTACCTTTCTGCTTAATAGACAAAATATATTTCGGCCATAATAGAAAATTCATTAAGTATAAAATCTTATGTGTGGGTTGTGTTGTATTTTACAACTTTCTTTGTATTGCCAGTAATATTGTAGGCTATAACTTAGAATTTTATAATTAACTCTGGTGTGGATTCTGTTTTGAGGAACGAATTCATAACTCATCAATTTTCCCGGGCACTGGACACCAAGAGCCCGCTGATGAACCAGCTTGATGTTCTTAGGCGTAACCTCACACAAGACACGGCATAAACCTAGAAAAAATCATGAGTTTTAATTCACGGGCCGTGAAAGCGAATATACAATCTTTTTGAAAGAATTCATGATGAAAATTAATAAATGTAAAAAAAAATATTGGAATGCAGCCGAAAGAAATCAAAAAACCCTATGGACGTCAAATTGGCAAGTGAAAAGCTAAAGGAAGTAGGAGACTTCTGTTATTTAGGGAGCAAAATAACCAGTGATGGACGAAGCAAAGAGGATATAAAAAGTAGGTTAGCACAGGCAAGGAAAGCATTTCTACAGATAGGTAATCTGTTGACATCAATTAATATAGATTTAGGTATTATTAGGAATTATTTTTGAAAGCCTTTGTCTAGAGCGTGGTGCTCTATGGAAGTGAAACTTGGACTGTTGACGCATCAGAAAAGAGTAGAAGCATTTAAAATGTGGTGTTACAGGAGAATGATGAAGATCAGACGGGTAGATAGGGTTAGGGTTACATATGGACAGGTATTAAGACGAGTGGGAGAGGAGAGATGTTTCTGGCGGCTGCTAATGAAGAGAAGCAATAGGTTGGTAGGAGAAATACTAAGACACCCAGGAATAGCAAACTAAGTCATGGAAGGAGGGGTCGAGGGCAAAAAACGTAGGGTTAGACGAAGGTTAGAATATGTTTAAACAGATTGCCTCAGATGTAAGGTGTGGTAGCTCAGGACAGGGAGGCTTGGAGTGCTGCATCAAACCAGTCAAAAGACTGAAGGCTCAAACAACAACAGCAACAAGAGTAATTAATCGATTTTTCTGCTTCGGTTAATCGATTATTCGACAGCTGAAATAGATTAAAAGTAGCATCCCCTTTCAACAACCAAAGGAGCACAACTAGGAAGTTGTTGTTGTTGATTCTTTTGAGGAGCATGCACATCACGGTTATTTACCCCCGTGTATTTGGGTGTGAGTAGTGTGGTAGTGGGAAAGCTACGCCACTTCTTTTTGAACCCTCCTCGTATCGGCCCCGAACCTGATATCTCGCTAACCAAACATGGGATTAGAACATACAGAGTGTCCTAGCACTCGTAGTGACGCCCTCTACTTTCCTATAGCCTATTTATTTAATTAAAAGACCAAAACTAAAAGGTCATTCGCGAGTAGTGGGGCAGTGTTGGTTTTCTCAAGTCGCGCACGTGCTTGAATATGTATGCCTATGTTGGGAAAGGGTTAGGTGGTGGGAAAGGAGTAGGGTCGAGTGAGGGGTCGTTTAGATGGTATTTTTTCCTCTCTATGTGATGGTGAGGTTATTTTTTTTAAAATGGATGGAATTTGGAAACGCCATTTGAGGTAAACGTGTGTTTTTTGACATTATGGCGATGAATGTTTTTTTTTGTACGCCTGCGCACTTGAGAGGTTTTGTAAGAGAGCGGGCTTTTTAAATGATTATTTATAAATGAGTGTTTTTTAAATATTTATTAAGAACCATAAAAACTAATAGGTCATCGGCTTTTTAGTATCTCGCTAACCAATAGTGCGATTTAAACGTAGGGGGTGTCGTAGGACTCGTGGTGAACTCCCCTTTTCTAAGGACGGGGTATATCCACCCCAAAATAAAAACAACCCTTACCCGGGGGTTAAATAATATTTTTTCGTATGTGCGCACACGGACGGCTTATGTCAAAAGGACCTAACTACACGTTTGTTAATATTTTCTGAACCCCTGATGGGATTATTCCCTAGGCAGTATCCTAGACCTGGGGGGGGGGGACGCCCCGTTTTTTAATGTATGATTCGTCTTTTGTCAAAAGGGCCTAACTACACTTTTGTTCATATCTCTCGAACCAATCATGCTAGGGACTTGTATGAGGGGTCCTAGCACTTGGGGCGATGTCCCCCGTTTGGGGGTGAAACTACCCCCCCCCCCAATTGAAAAATCCATATCATGGAAACGAAGAATCCTAAAATTAGGTGTGATAGCTTAAAACATAGGGGATGATATAGGCTTTTACCTCGATTGATCATTTCACACCTAAAACAGTAAATAGTCATTTTACGAGAAAAAAAACCTGTTAAACACTTAAAAATGATAAATGAACCTAAGATCTTTTGTTTTTGATGAAAAATAGCAGGGGGTGGAAACTACCCCCCCCCCCATTGAAAAATCAATATCTTGGAAACGAAGAATCCTAAAATTAGGTGTGATAGCTTAAAAAATAGGGGATGATATAGGCTTTTACTTCGATTGATCATTTCACCCCTAAAACAGTAAAGAGTCATGTTATGTGGTAAAAAACCTGTTAAACACTTAAAAATGATAAAAGAACCTAAGATCTTTTGTTTTTGATGAAAAATTGCAGAGGGTGGAAACTACCCCCCCCCCCCCAAATTGAAAAATCCATATCTTGGAAACTAAGAATCCTAAAATTAGGTGTGATAGCTTAAAAATATGGGATGATCTGGGCTTTTACTTCGATTGGTCATTTCACCCCTAAAACAGTAAATAGTGATTTTACGAGAAAACAACCTGTTAAACACTTAAAAATGATAAATGAACCTAAGATCTTTTGTTTTTGAAGAAAAATAGTAGGGGAGTGTGAAAACAACCCCCAAATTGAAAAATCAATATCTTGGAAACGAAGAACCCTAAAATTAGGTGTGATAGCTTAAAAAAATAGATCATGACATATGCTTTTACATGGATAGGTCATTTCACCCCTAAAACAGTAAATAGTGATTTTACAGGGAGTAAAAAGCTGTTAAACGGGTAGAAATGATAATTGAACCTCAGATTTTTTGTTTTTAATGAAATATCGTAGGGGAGTGTAAACTACCCCCAAATTGAAAAAATCAATATCTTGCAAACGAAGAACCCTAAAATTAGGTGTGATCGTTGAAAAAATAGGTGATGACATTCGCTTTTACCTCGATAGATTATTTCACTCTTAAAACAGGGAATAGTAATGTTACAGGGGAAAAAGGTATCAAACACCTAAAAGCATAAGCGTTTTGTGAACCATGCTTTAATGGACATGTGTATGGAGGATGATTGTTATTATTATCATGTATTATTATTTGGTAATTATGGACTAATGTGTGTATAGATAACTAGCCAGTGGGGAGCGTGATTGCGCAGGTGCTTAGCTGCTCGTCTTTACCCGGACAGCTGGGGTTCAAATACCGGTGACAGCGAGAGTTGGAATTTTCACTTGAAAAATCACGTGGCGTCAGAAAGGGCATTCGGCCTTAAATCCCCGGTCAAAACCAAAATGAGCCTGGTTGGCTCCGGCGACGCAAAATAATTGGGAAAAGCCGAAGAAAGAAAAAGAAGAAGAAAAAAATGGTAACTCACCAGTAATAGTAAACATTTGTTTGAGGTGTTTAAGAAGTCAGGATGGCCAACCCTTTCCCATGGTTCACGAATGGACCCCAAAAAGTTTTACCTGTCATGACTCAGTGTACCCTGTTGCAGCCTTTAAAAAAAATCGAACCGGGGCCTCTGTGATGACAGTAGACTTATATTCATGATGCTTCTTAAACAAACATACGCTTGCATACTCCCGCTGGGTTGAATCTGCACAGAGACACTGACTTTGGTTTGAGTAGTGTGCCTTGGTGACAACAGAACGATGATCTTAACAGCAAGTGTCATATTACTCGTCTGCTTGATAGTGGACGTGCTCTGCACCGTGTTATCATACAGGACATGACTAGATAGTGGTTAGGTAAAGGTTTGACAAAGGCTTAGTGAAGCTTATTTCAACCTTGAAATGAATGTCTTGCTATAGTCGGGTTTGGAAGCCAAGACCTTAGTGTTGACAACCAAGTAGGTTAACCACTACACGGTGAGATGGTCAAATAATAATGTAACAGAACACATAGAAACGTTTTCTATAGTTTAACGAATTGACTAAGAGCCATACCATGAGAGGTGTAGGTATTGGAAATTGAATCCTTAGCTGATGACTATACTACTTGTAATCTATAGCAATGCCCACGTATAAGCTATCATGTTAGAAAAAGAATTGTATGGCTTGTTTTAAACGGAGAATAATTGTGTTTACTGTGAAACACAAATCTGAATTTAAAATTAGTTTATGTCCTACATGATGTTTGAACTCTTTTTTTATTTATACTTTAGACAAACGCTAACATAGTTGTCATTCAGAAGCCATGGCCGTCTCTTTTCCAATCCTACACCGTACGCTGAAGTTAAAATGAATAATGATCACGTTACAGACAGCCAGTTTCAAAGCCATGAGAACTAAGTGAACAAAGAATAAAATTCATGAGCCAGTGAGGAATTCAACATGCTGTTCTTTGGACAAAAGAGAAGCGTTCTACAAACTTAGCCACCAAGCTGTCCTATCGACCCTCAATGGTTTGGGTCATCGTAAAGATGAAAATTAAATCTAAGCTATAACTAAAACTAACTACACTCTTATATACTAGAAGAAGAAATGGAAAACAAAAGGACAATAGGCCAAATAAAGGACAGAAGGAATAAAAAATGGCCCTCAACCCTCAAGCATGTGGATTGCGGGAGTTGGAAGGAAGGAGAGCCATGAAAGGCAGATTATAATGGGAGAGGCTCTGCCCCAGAGGTAATGGATAAAGAGGAGGAAAACTGGCCTCAGCTCAGAAATACCTTGGGGTCGCCAACTTCCCAACAGATCAGCCGTAAGCCCCTTGAGGGTGTAGCCATATGCAGAGTGCACTGCAAGTGGTGGGGCTATATACACCCTACCTTCTTGAGGGGGCTTGAGCAACAGACAGGAAATAACATGAAAATAAAAACAAGGCTGCCTCCTCACACTAGTAGGATATCAGAAAAAATAAATAAACAAGGGCCAATGAAGTTGCAAAAGGAAGAGACTCCCTAGGCCTCGGATACCCTAATCATGTTGGGGTCGGTAGAGAACAAGAGTTGAGCAAGTGTGGTCGACAGGAAATAAGACAGAGAGGAGCCTAGCAAAAGTTAGTGGAAGCAATGACCGTCTATGCTGGGACTCCGTGATCGTCAACCTACATGACACTAGATATGACGCCCAGGGGTGGAATTAAAGAACTCTTTTGTTTTATGTCACTGGCTTTTAAGAACGCTAACACATGGCATGCCTTATAATGCAATACTGGTCCTAGGGTATGCAAAATTGTATTAGAAACTCAGCTAATAATAGTGTGCATGGCCATGATTATTTTCCCAAGTATAGTACATGGGACTGATAGCCATGATTTCCAAGCCCCTAAGTAAGACAAAAACAAATGATTTTCATTTTCCAAGGAGTTGGGGTGAGGTGAGGTGAGTTTTCTATACACCAAACTGATGTGGTTTCCCACTTCTACTCCAGGCAAATGCACATTTGATGTTAAGAATAGTGAAATGGTTTGCAACTGCCCAATGCTAGGACCTGATTAGTGGCTTTTAAAAATAAAATGGATTGGAATGGAGTACACTTACCCCAAAACCAACAAGAGGAGTGTTCGAACCCCCACAACAACCATTCTTAAAGTCATTATAAATGACTATGCACTTCAGCTCATGACGGTCTCCTCTCTCCAATCCTACCCCTTGGTGGTAAAAGGCACACTCTAATACAACCATCATCGTGACAGGTTATCTGTTAAATACCTAACTATCCCCAGATTTACCTTAAATTTTCCACAAATCCACTACATTTTCAGCAAATTGACCAAATGACACAACATTCCAGCAAAATTCAACAAATGACTACCAGATTTATTGAAATTCCTTTGATTTACCTAAGCATGGTTTAAACTACCTCAAATTCATATAAAATTAGACGAATATAGATGCAAATTCACTAAAATTTACCAAACTTACCCTAAGTGGGCTACAAACCATGAAATTTATCCATTTTTTTTGGTAAATTCACTATATGTACTCGAAAATTCCATAATATTGCCTTTACATGTATGCTTTTATTGTTGTTGTTTCGTTTACCACACTCCCTGCAGACAAATACCTCAACATGACTTTCCCCTAGACTAGGAGCTCCACATTCGACATGATAGCTGAGTTTCATTTCCCATAAACTTGTCTCGGAGGTGGGTGTCAGGAAAAGGCATTCAGCTGTAAAAACCACACCCTCACATAGACTTTCATAACCTCTTACGTTGAGGTTCCTAACGCTAACGACATTGAATGATTGAACGGTTTCCTTTTCACAATTCCTGTCTATACTTTCCTCTTTAAGGTTGCAAGATGTTTGCAAGATTCCTAAAATGCAATTAAACTTAATAAATACCTTAAGATGGTTTGATTTGTTTAATGATAATGGTGTTGATGATTGTTATATACGTGAAGACTAATTTTTTAGGTCTTGACTGGCCTTGCAATAAGAATTGACTAACCAAACATGAGTTACCTATGAGGGAAACATTTTAGCCCACTATGTTGGGTTATTGACCAGTGAGTACACTTGTAGAAAGCTGTTTATTATTTTTTGATATCATATACAACAGAGGCTTAAACCTATAGACAAACCGTGTGACCATGTTTGTTAAACAATTAGGATACTTATGTAGAGCTTACAAAAAATAATGTTGTGTAACAGTAAATGCTAGTCAACAAACAGTTATGCCGTACTAAAAAAATCATCATACAATACCTGAGAGAGCTCTTCTATAAGTATTGATGCGTAACATGTTTCCACTCGCTTGCTATATATTTTTCGGCGTGGGAATGATTCTCAAGAAATGAAATGCAAATGGAACTGAAATGCAACACAAACAAACAATGAGCGCGCGCGGTGACTGTGATTGATAACATGACGTACTGTAGGTTATGTAGCTATGTGGAATGTTTATCACATATGGTTTACTTCAAGGTTTGGAGTTCCAATTAAAGATATTCCTACAATAAACGATCTTGAAATGGTCATTCTTTGGTGTGAAAATATGTATTATATGATTTTTAATGAAAACAATTATGATTTATTAAATGTTTATACGTTTACTGTATTCTTATTTAATGTAAGCACTCGAGGAACTATCGACCAAAATACGGCACTATCAGGAATATATATTGCATACTTGAAGGTTTGGTGATCCCATTAAAGGTATTCCTACAATAAATGATTTTCTAGTTGTCGTTCTATGGCGTGAAAATATTTAATATATGATATTTGCTAACAGGATTTACCACTGGAATTATTTTACATGTAGTTATTTTAATGACCAACAGAGTTCACTGTTAAGAAGGTAGAGCCCTATGTGGAATGTAGGATAACATGTAACATGTTATACATGATACGTGGCAACTGTAAGGCTTTTGATTTTTAAGATGCCTTTATCCCTATATTAATCACCCAGTTTACAAGACTCATAACAGTAATGTTCCGAATAAATTGAAACAAAACAAAAAATCTGCATTGAAAAACCAAAAAGTGATTGAGCAAATATATATACTGGGGAAAAAAAGTTTTGTATACACTAATGTCCAACAAGACTAATTAAATCAGTAACTGTCAGGGTGGCCGAGTGGTTAAGGCGTTTGACTTAAGATCAAATTTCCAAATATATAAGGAAGCAAGGGTTCGAACATGTTATCCTACATTCCACATAGGGCTCTACCTTCTTAACAGTGAACTCTGTTGGTCATTAAAATAACTACCTGTAAAATAATTCCAGTGGTAAATCCTGTTAACAAATATCATATATTAAATATTTTCACGCCATAGAACGACAACTAGAAAATCATTTATTGTAGGAATACCTTTAATGGGATCACCAAACCTTCAAGTATGCAATATATATTCCTGATAGTGCCGTATTTTGGTCGATAGTTCCTCGAGTGCTTACATTAAATAAGAATACAGTAAACGTATAAACATTTAATAAATCATAATTGTTTTCATTAAAAATCATATAATACATATTTTCAAACCAAAGAATTACCATTTCAAGATCGTTTATTGTAGGAATATCTTTAATGGGATATCCAAACCTTGAAGTAAACCATATGTGATAAACATTCCACATAG